>CM060919.1:486679479-487161979 GCA_030737875.1 Allium sativum | reverse complement strand
ACTCTCTAACCTCTTCTACGGAGAGCTGAATCTAATCTAGGGTTTGTGTCAATTTGGAAGACCGAACCAAATTCATCTTCTCCTTGGCCATCAATTATGGAATTCAGGTAGTGCAATATTTAACTATGGATTCAGGTACGCTTCCGCTAATCAAGCTAATCTATTTCTGATTTGTTCTCAATTAAATCAATATGGGTTACATATTTGAATCTAGGGTTTCACGATTGGATATTGTTAAAGTATACTAAAATCCTAACAAGTGGTGTCGGAGCCAACCATTATTGATTCTATTGGGAATTTTTTTTTCCTTTTATACATGTTGTTTTGCCATTTCAGAACAAAGGTTGAATTGTGTTTTCAATTCATACGGTTTATATGTTATGTTTTCATTTCACAACAGGTTGAGTTTATTAACTGGGGCTAATAATTAAAAAAAAAGTTTTTTTTTTTAAAATTTGGGTTAAGTCTCATATCTATATGGATTAAGATCTATTATCTCCTACACGTTCTTTCATTGGTTCTATGGATCCAGCATGAATAATGTTAATATAATATAGTTTGTCAATATGTTAATTCAACGAGTTCTGGTTTTTTTTGTTTAATAATATATCAAAAATATATGTTTATTACGTTTAGTTGTAAGTTGCATACTGCAGCCGTCGGTCTATTGTTACTTCTGATGTAATATATTATACTATATTATTTGTTTTGACCAAGTCTTGAACCTGTTTTATGCATAAAGTTTCGGAAGCTCGACTGAGCGAATCTCATGCTATCCTTACGGGCTTTAAAAAAAAGTTTTTTTTTATATACCATGTGTACTGTTTGGAACAATCATTGCTTATTGTATGGATGTAAGACATACCACATTAACTTATTTGTCATATGCAAATAATGTTTCATGGCATGTGTATGATGTTTCGGTAACCTGTCATTATGCTTTTATTTTATGCCTTTTTTGGTTTGATATATAATATTTTGCATTTGTGTTGCTTAATCTAATTAGCTATCATGTTTGAATCTTTGACCATTTCACCTATGTTTTAGGATGATGATTAGTAGGTTACTTTATTATGGTCAAACTACAGTAACTTCTACGGTTTAAAAAAGAAGTATTTTTTTTGTTTGGTTCGGTTGACAGTATAAAAAGGCACATGTTATATTATGCTTCGGATATACATCATGGTTACTTCAGTCATTCAGGTTATTCAGTATGATATTTATTATGTCATTTACACATAATTTTATGTGTAATTGACCATGACATTCATCTATGATATCGTGATTTATTTATGATGTCTTATATCATATTTATTTAGGAAATGTCATGAATGTAACTACATACCTAAAGCAACAGATTATGACAACTATGACTAAAACTCATTATGCTATTATTATAATTTTGAGTTTTTCAGATGTCATATAGACCTAAAGCATTGAGAGTGTTTTATAACACTCAAAATATATTGTACATATATTAAGGATAAATTCAAATATAATTTTGGCGTCTCTTTATAACCGTAAATATCCTACATACATAGTGAATTGACTGAAATAATATATCACCAAAGTGACCTCTATATTTTGGTGGTTCATGAAAATGTTTGATATTTGTGTGTAGTTGTTCATGCGAGTATTAGCCGGCCCAAAGGAAGACTAATATTTGGCCGAATCGCTTACACATGTGTGATGATAAATATGTGACAATTATAAGGTTTTTCGAGTGAATAATTAATCGGCCCAAAGGAAGGTTGTTATTGACTTGAATTTATTGCCAGTATTTGATCATTACAACAAGAGTACCACTTACAGTTAATATTACTGTCCAGAGACTTAATATTAATGTGTACTAGGTATCTTGAGAAGAGACTTACCAATTATTTGAATTTACTATGGTTGATATTTGGCTATGAGCATATACGGTCAATCTTCATTTTATTTTTTGTTCATTTTCAGTTAATTTAACTGAATTATCTGTCAATTTAAAGAATATTTACATCTTGTTTTGAGATAAATATAAGGATTTGTATGAGAGCATGTTATTTGTTCTTGACCTTATAGATTTAACTCTTGTAACTAAGAGGGTTACTGCCAACCCTACTACGGTTAAATATTCTTATAATGTTATGAAGAATATTGAAAGGTGATAGAATTCAAAGGCAAGAGTTAAATGATCATTAAGTAAATACTTCAGAAGTTTTCAAGGATGTGCTATAGGTGACGATAACTAATTTTGTATAAGTTATCTACTGAGAATGGAAACGGTTTTTGTGAAAACAATAAGGGAAATCAAGCACTCTTTGTGGTGCTTGATTACATAAAGTCAAAGTAAAAGAAATATAAATGAGTACTATACGGAAAATGATATTGCTTCAAAAGCTAAGACGCTCAAGTTATCGTTATTTTTGGTGCTATCTTCAGTATATTCATTTAAAGATTAAAATTATTTTAAGAATAATATGTTATTTTATTGGGCTAATTTAGCGCTTTGGTAATTAAAATAGAGATTGAAGTTTTTATGATTGAAAAGTACTCATTTGATATACATTGTAAATAAATGTATGAATAAGGATTAAGAAGTCGCTAAGGATCTCAAAGAAAAGAAATAACATAAGGATATATTTATAGTTATTTCTTTATTGGGATATACAGTCATATAAAGTTATTATTGAGATTTAAGTCAAACTGCTTGAATTTATTCGATATTTTTTATGCTGTCATTTAGACAGATTTCGGTTTTATATTTCTAATATGAACATATTCATCAAGTAATAATAGTGTTGATTTATGAATAAATTCAAATTTTTATGTAATTGAAGCTCTTAATGTCTGATATATAAGTTATGGCCACTTATGCTAAATAGCTTGTAATGATATCTCAAATCTTGTTTTGGTGATTAATATAATTATCTGTTTCAGTTTACTAAGGAGTTATAGATTGAGATATCATAAAGATGGAAAATACTTTATTGATATTCTAAGCGATTTAAAGTTTATAATTTTTTATGAACCCACACTAAGGAAAAGTTTTAAAGCGGGAAATGCAATAGTTTTTTGAGGATGTTGAGTTTGGGGGGAGAAATAAAGTAATACCATTGTCTTTAAAGAGAATCATTATCTTTGATTCAACTACGGTTGCTTCTTCGCTTAAAGTTTAAGATTTGTTTTCTTTTATTAAGAAGAAGTAAATTACGAACCATAATAAGACGATGTTGAAGATAATTTTTATTTAAGCTAAGGATACTGCTTCAAGAAAACAAATTCAACAACCTCAAAGATGCAAGATCACTAAGGAAATCCACCTAAATGGGAAGAAATGCTATTTCAGATTATTGTGTAGTATTTCTTCATAAAGATAAATAATGGATTGATAAAGATGATGCTACGGACTTACATCAATCCATGTAAGGTACTAATTTAAAATGTGGATTTAAGAAATGAACATATAGTATAAATCTATATGGATAATAAAGTTTGAAATTTCCCTTTAACTTAAGTGATAAGATCATTGGTTATGAATAACTATTCAAAACCAAAAGGGATCAAGTGGGTAATATTGAATTTTATAAGGCACTTTATCGAAAGCACTACTATTAAAAGGAATTTTACTTTTCTTATAAGAATGTTTCATTTTGGACTTAGTAAACGATTCTGAATTGATCACTTTGGAGCTTACTACAGTTTGTACTTTTGAGCATTATCTGATGGAGATTAAAGTTATATTTCTCAATGGAGACATTGGTGAAACTACTTAAGAAACTCATTTATGGATTAGTCTTTTGTATTTGAGATTCAAATTCACCATTATTGTTCATGGGGTGATATTTTGGATTATTACAAAAGAATTAGGAAGATAAATGCTTCAAAGGTTAAGTATGTAAACTGCGATTCAGTTGATTTTCTTTTACCAAAACACATAAATGTTGCCATCCTTGAAACTAAAGAAATGCAAAAGATTTTTTATGCATTTGCAGTTTGAATTCCAATGCATACTAATGTATATATACATATGGATATGCGTGTATTATTTGGCAGATACCTTACTGGTATTAAAAGTGGATCACTGATTTAGTAGCCAAAATGGTTATGAGATATCTTTAAGGAATAAAATAAAAGATCATATGCTCATAGATAAAAGATCGGATCGGTTGGAGGTCATAAAGAATTACGATCCAAATATTTTGGATGTCATTACTGTAAAAGATCCACTTCTAGCAATGATAATATATTTTATGGGTGAAACTACATAAGGGAAAAGTGTCACTTAGGCACTTATAGTTTTCACCACTTTGAAAAAATCGTCTTTGGTTAATTATAAGACATCCAAATCTGGAAAATAATAATGAAATTTTGTCACAAGACTCCAGTTATTGATAAAGAATTGAAAGACCAAGTAATATTGTGACAGTAAAGTATATATTATTTTCCAATAAGGGAAGAGTGCAAAATATATTGTAAATCATAGAGCATATTTAGACAAACTCCATTATGGCGGATCCGCTTACTAAAAGACTATCACCTAAGGTCTTTCATGAGCATATAGCTCAATTGGTGTAACTTTTATGTAAGGATATTTTGATTCAGGAGGAGTTTGTATTTGGTATTGTCGTATGACTCACTGCTCTATGTTTCGGTTACAGATATATGTAAATCAAGTTCTTTTTCTGATCAGAAATAAAGTAATGAAGTTTTCTTTGCACTCAGGTTGTTTAAATATTAAACGTTTTGATCTCACTAAAGAAGGACCAGTTGGAAATAGACATGTATAGATCACATTTCATGTAATTTTCATGCTACGCATCCATGATTGATCTATGTCATTTGATTGTATTGATATATGTGACCATTGATGGGTTTAGTTACGATAAATGTAACGAATGCCGCTTTGATCATTTGTCAACGCAATTAATGGACGAGATTGTTTTAGATACACCATATGTTATAAATAGCAAATTTTGGAGCTCAAAAAGTTAAACACATTTTATGGTTATTTCATATGTGGTCTAGGGGGAGATTGTTGGAATATTTCGACAATTGGGTCACATATGTAAAATAAAATGTGTTGTGCTATTTTGGTGTAAATCCTAATTAAAGTGATCTAATTTTCGATTAGAATTAATAGGCTTAAAGTTTAAGTTATCATGGGCCTAATGTGTAGATACCGGGGTATTTTATAATTTGTTGAAGGGCCGAATTACAAAATGTCAACTTTATAAATAAATGGTTATGGTCCCCGAATTACACAAGCCGTAACAGCTCTCTAACCTCTTCTACGGAGAGCTGAATCTAATCTAAGGTTTGTGTCAATTTGGAAGACCGAACCAAATTCATCTTCTCCTTGGCCATCGATTATGGAATTCAGGTTTGCAATATTTAACTATGGATTCAGGTGCGCTTTCGCTAATCAAGCTAATCTATTTATGATTTGTTCTCAATTAAATCAATATGGGTTACATATTTGAATCTAGGGTTTCACGATTGGATATTGTTAAAGTATACTGAAATCCTAACAGTTAATGAATCAAGCACATAATTAACGAATTATTCTTTCTTTACTGCAAACAAAGGAATAAAGGATGCAGTGTCTTATTGATTGATTTGCTCTACTAGCCAAATTAACGGTAGTAAGAAATATGATCCACAACAAAATTCTAAATTTAACATACCAATAAGTATCATAACAGAATTATATATGTAGTTAATCTACATAATTTATTTCATAACATTGTACACGTTTAGAGCTATATATATATATATATATATATAGCTTTTCACGTGTACAATGTTATGAAATAAATATGGCACCCCATTTTTTTGGCTTTCCTTTTGCCTTTCATTTATAGTTAAATAAGTTAGTGGAGGAAGACAGAATCAGTGGAAGGAGAGAAAAACGAGAATTTGTGGTGGAAATCAGGAAGCATTTAGGGGTGCTACACTGTTTGGGGTACTATTGAACGCTCGTCATATATGTATGTATATATAACATACACCCAACGAACCTCAAACAACATGCAAGCGGACCATCGTGAACTTATACCATAAACATAATCAATCACAAGCGTAACAATATATATATATATATATATATATATATATATATATATATATATATATATATATATATATATAGCTTTTCACGTGTACAATGTTATGAAATAAATATGGCATCCCCTTTTTTTGGCTTTCCTTTTGCCTTTCATTTATAGTCAAGTATTTATAGTTAAATAATTTAGTGGAGGGAGACAGAATCAGTGGAAGGAGAGGAAAACGAGAATGTGTGGTGGAAATCAGGAAACATTTAGGGATGCTACACTGTTTAGGGTACTATTGAACGCTCGTCATATATGTATGTATATATAACATACACCCAACTAACCTCAAACAACATGCAAGCGGACCATCGTGAACTTATACCATAAACATAATCAATCACAAGCGTAACAAGAAGGATTAAAGAAAAGAAACAGCAGTTATAACTTTGTATTGTAATAAAAATTAAGAAGATAATTCCAGGAAAATCCGGACAGCTTTGATCGGTTCAGCAAGGACAGATTGCAAAGCAAAAACATTCCGTTGCCGGGATTTGAACCCGGGTCGCTCGGGTGAGAGCCGAGCATCCTAACCGACTAGACTACAACGGATTTGCTGTTCTATCAAAATTTTAGCTTTAAATACTTCTTTTTATTATTAGCAACACTTGCTGCCTTTTCCTGCGGATTTTCTTTTTCTTTTTCACATAATAGAACCTAACTGCCATAGAAATGAACTAAGGCTAATTTATACAAAATATGATGACGAAGGCATAGCCATACGAACTTCATATGTTGTATTTTACACTTATTCACTAACTACAATTTCTTATTTCTTCCTTTTACAAATTTTCACTGCTGTTTAGACTTTAGAGTCATTGTTCCATATCTTGTTTTGTTGAACATGTGTACTTGGGCAACATAATTGGACAGTAACACATATCTTTGAGAGAAGAATATCATTTTCATGCAACTATTCTTTTTATAACTTCTGCATACACAGAATTGGTTACGTCTTCCTGTTATGGAATTTATTTACTTATAAAAGCAAACACTGATTTCAGTATTGCTAAATCGACGTTCTTGGTTTAATGCAGATGACACAATCTCATTTTATCTGAACTCAAAGGTCGACCAATTGAGTGAATGTGTATAGTCTGCTATTAATTTTCTTTGTTGTAATTGTGCATTACACAAATGATATAACAATCTTACACAAGCCAAAATAAGAGTGTAAAACTATGTAATTCTTCACTATACAGAAAAATCCAAATTGAAGCAAAATCTGTAACAGCTGAGTGCAATGAAAACTTTAATATATCTGCTTTGATGCAAAATTATTTGCAAATAAATCAACAAAAGAACAGGAATCTCAACAGAGTACGTTATTCATTGCTCAGTTTACAGCATGCTTCATCATCAAAGAACGATTCAGATAAAAAAGAACTACTTATGTCCTTTGAGAAAATTGAATGATCCAGGGCTGATTCCGCAATGTTCTCGTCTTCTTTACATATGCTTTGCTTCTGCAATTCAAAACCCACATTAAACAAAATAACATGCAAGAAAAAAAAAGTTAAACATATATGGTTGCCTACTGCATGCTAAACTTTAGAAAAAATACACACCACATCATGAATCATGATTGGTATTATTTATTCATATGGCCATGTTAAGAGAGTACCTCTTCGGACAGCTTTCGAATGTAGCCAACAAGAAACATTTGAAATTCTTCTTTGGACTTGTAATTGCTAATTTCGCCAAACAAACGTGCATGCTGCAATAAAATACTTGTTAGGCATACATAAACAACAAACGCATGCATGCATTTGATCTAAATATATTTTTGAGCACTCACAATCTTTCGAGTGCTGATCCCCGAAGAATAATCCCATCCTATTGCTACCACTGCTTTAAATATGCCTTGTTTATGTAGTTTCAACCAACCAAAGAAAACGCCCACAATTTGATCAGGAAGAGTTGCATACAAATTGTTTTCTGCTTTAGCCATATGACATGGTAAAGTGTAAATAAAACGAAACCTGAATGCTAATCATATTTTTGCAAACATATATTTACTGGCCTGAAATCGTATGAAGCCATGTATAACCATCGGGAGCATGTATATCGTCTATTGAACCAGTAACATGTAAAGGTTCAATTGGTAAAGCATTCTCAATCCCTGAATAATTGGATCAAATCAAAATATTATATTAGCTGTGAAAGTTTATAAGCTACAAAATTAGGAGTAACTTACAATCATCAAATGCAGGAAGACCCCATAAATCAGGCTGAAACTCAAGAAGGGAATTAAGTTTATAATCAGCAATAACATAATGCTCATCTTGATTTCTAATAGATGGCACGGCTACAACATGTGCACCAGAAGATTTTGCAGCTTTAACACCAACTCTGTTAACAGTTTCATGACATTAACTATAAATATACGGTCCAAATACAATGAACTGTATCAGTTACTTATTCAAGTACTTACGGAGAATCCTCAATCACCAAGCAGTTTGATGTATCCATCCCTAGTCTCTTAGCTGCTTCTACAAATCTGGACAATGTCTCATATCATTATAAAAAAAAAATCCTGTATAATAATGATTTTTTATAATTGGTTCAACGGACAATTTGCTTACATGTCAGGAGAAGGTTTTCCATTCGCAACTTCATCTCCGCCTAGAATTACAGAAAACATTTCTTTCCAACCTAAAATTCAATAATTTTGCAAGTATTATGACCAATAAAAATTCTATGTATTTTCAACTTCATTCGCATTCAACTTACAACATAGTGGGACAGTTTCATTCAAAGAAATGTAAATTAAATATAAAATAAAAAGGTTACAGTACTGATGCTTGCACTTTATGTTCATTACGATGTCGTAATGCTATATTTCTACCAACTCGCTATGGTCACAATGATTACATTACTTCTTAGAATCTTAGGTGTCCTAAATATTTAGAACTGGCAACCAATCCAATAGATCAGCCAATTAGCAAATTTTGATATAGTTGACTGACATCCTAAACATGTATATATAAGCCAATAAAAATTAAACCATTACTTCATCTTCTTTACTAAGTTGCACAGAGAAGGTGTGTAACCCAACATAGAGCGGTCGTAAAGAAAATAAACCTTGTTGGTGTGAAATTTTCATCCCGATATGTTTTCTAATGGAATTTGAAGCTAGGGCCAAAGGAATGCCATGTTTATGAAGATGTTTAAGGAGGCGACTGACACCTGGAATCGCTCTTGCCTGATTCCACCTAGAAACAAAAAACATATTTACTATAACCACAAGGTAATGATAGTCAGCAATTTTGCATCAAGCGTTTCGTAAATTTTGTAACTGAAACTATATATAGGAGCATTCCGGGAACCCCTGTTTTGCAGCACCTCTGTCGTATTGTGAGCTACACTAATCAAATCTAAAAAAAAAAGTTGTTGATGTTCAATCCACATGTATTATCATCAATCCAAAATTTGAGCTCGTTTCGACATCCGTAACATTTTCAAAATCTTAACTAAATTATTCACCGTTTAGACATTTATTCGAATCGTTAAATTTAAACATCAAATAGATTATTCTACGAATGTCGGAACAAGCTCAAATTATATATATATATATGGGAGCGGCTATTTAAACAAAAAAATATGACAAATTAGGGGACAAAAAAACTCAACCACTAGATTAATTTGTCTTTACATGAATGCTGGAAATCAAAGGGAAATCCAATGGTTAAGATTTTGTGTCCCTCAATTTGTACCAAACTTATGTGTCTAAATAATTTTTCCCCATATATATATATGTATGTATATATATATGTATATACATGTATGAGGAGGGTTCTGCTACACTTCTTATATTGCACGTGAGCTCTCCCCTTAATCTCCACCGCCCATTTCCCTACTCATTTTCTCTCTTCCCATTAACAAATAATACTAAAATGGAACGAGAGAGAACGAGTGGGGAAATGGACGGTGGAGATTAAGAGAGAAAGAGACAGAGTTCACGTGCAATATAAGAGGTGTAGCGTGTATATATATATATATATATATATATATATATATATATATATATATATATATATATATATATATATATGAGGGGGTTATATAGCAGCCCAAATTCTTGGCACCCCTTTTGCACCCGAAAAAGAGCCATCCATTTATAGCTAAATAAGTTAGTGGGGGAGAGAGAATCAGTGGAAGGAGAAAGAAACGGGAATGTGGTGGAAATCATGGGGCTAAAGGGGTGCTGCACTATTTGGGGTGCTATTTAACGCTCCTATGTATGTGTGTGTGTGTGTATATATATATATATATATATATATATATATATATATATATGTATGTATGTATATATAGTACTGGGAGAATAAATGTCTTTCTTCCTGGGCTTACAGAGGTTATACGCCAATTGTGTCCAGAGAGAAAAAAAGGGTAAGTTATTGCAATAACAAGTTCATAAAGTTGAGTTATTGCACTATTCTGTGCAAGCAATAGCATACAAAGGTCGGACACAATTTCATTATATATAATGCCAAGGTAAAATAGATTCAACTATGGTTGGTAATCACAAACGAGCAATAAGCACATAGTTTTACGAGCAAAAAGCACATAGTTTTACACAAGCAGCGAGTACTAACAAGTAAAAAATTGAGCAACTAACAGGAGTTCTAATTGCAAATTTAACAAGAGTGTTAAAACTTGCAATTTATATATTGCCAAGATATTACTGAAATATAAAGTCATCTTTCTTTAAAACTGAGACTTGTATACCTATGGAATATAAGTGCTTCGATGCTACATGGTAACTAGTTACCGCTATGCAAGTAATATATTGTGCTGTTGCCAAGAAAACAACAGTCTAAATATGTGTACACCCATTCTTCTTGTAATTTTTTAAGTTTATAGGTAGTTTTTACGATTAAAATATATATTCCAGTAGCTTTTGCATAAGCAATGGAAAATATTATTGTTCTCTCTAAAAGAAAATCTGCATATTAAAGCATCCAAAATTTGTCATTTCTTTATATCCCAGCACATATGTCAATACAAAACGTGTACATAAGAGAAGGACCTACATCATATTTTTTTTTAAAAAGTGATCCACTTACATTCCCCAAATTTGATGTACGCAGAAGTTTTAACCTGCAAAAATATTTTGGTGATATGCTCTTGTTACTATGTTGATTATCTATGCAAAATCTTATAACAGTACATCCATTTGTCTCATTCAAAAATATAAGTTAATATGAATTAAGTAAAAAAAAAAAAAAAAAAAAAAACAATTGATTCAAAATTTAATTCTGATTTTTTTTTCTGAACCAATGCAGAAATTTGTGGGAATGATCCCGATAAATAATACTTCACACATACATATAGGAAGAGAGGGGGTTGTTCTTTTTTTTAAAAAAAATTTATATAAAGAAGATAATTTGTATTTTATAGACATTATGTACATAAATTTCCATAAATCATTAGAAGTTGGTTTGTGCTATTTGAAAAGAAAATGAATATCTTATGGTTAAATGGAAAATATTGTAAATACATATAGGTTAGTGGCTATTATGCTAAGTAAAAGATAATACAAGTGATCACGTTTTCTTCACTTTGCTGCATTTTTTAGTTTGACACAATCTTTCTTAGCTTAGAATGTTGTGTTATAAGATGATAATATTCAAAGCATGAATTTGACTTATCAGTGATCGGCTTTATTTCTCTTTAAAGATGATATGTTTAGACAACTCTTGGTTACACCCAACAACATATATTATTTGCTTCCTTAATCCATCAAACGACAATTTTAACATGATCGGAGTCAGACAAGTATATTGAAATATGATTTTTAACAGTACCACTTCGAAATTAATAACAAATTAAGTGGAATGATGATGTCATTTAGAACCACAAAGAATTGCATAAAAGAGTTGTATTGCAAGGTTGCATGCCCGTGACAAGTTAAAGGATTCGAGAGTGGGTTATGAATAGACGAATGCATTGGAAGATAAATTATAAATAGCTAAAAAGGACATCAAAAGAGATATAACCAATTATGTGGAAATATATTTAGTCCATTGATTGATGTATGTATATCTAGTCCATTGATTGATGTATGTATATCTAGTCTAGAGATATAAGGTTTTGGGGATCATAAGTATATCTACTCTAGAGATATACTTCATCTTGTGAGTTGTGAATAGATGATAGTCCGCACTTATCATGTTGATTTTTATTTTTATTTTTTTTGGGTGTGTGTGTAGATACATAAAAAGCATTCGTGACACCCCTATTTGTATGGCACCCCTCTAACCCTTTAATTTCCATCATAAGTTTCAGTTTAAGTAATAATACTCTCTCCCTTTTTTCCACTATACATATTATTTAATTTGGAACCTGTGGTCGAAACCAGTGGGCTAGAGGAATGCTGCAAAAATATGGTGTCATTCAACGCTCCTATGTATATGTGTGTGCGCCACACGAGTGCGTGTACATGCGCGATTTAACATAGATCTCTATCAAATTTTATTATTCTAAATATATTATGATATATATGAGCATGTTACAATTATATATTCTACGGATGCAAACATTTTTGACTGATACTCATTTACTAAATATTAATCAGTTTTGCACCCATGAGGATAAAAACTTGTTTTTTGCTTTTGCAGTTTATGTGGTCGATATACTGTGATATGTATGAGCAGATTACTTGAGTTTGTCACATTGGACTTTTGTCTGGCTCTAAGTTTATCTATAATGATTTAGCTGAACGTTTTGGAGCTATCTAGTGTATCCACTATGTATTATTTATGTTGCATTAGTAAATGCATATGTATTACCATCACGATTGAGGATAGATTGTCGTTGTTGCCCATAATTGAGGATGGTACTTAAACTGTTGATATTGCAATTCTAAAAACTCTATTTTTGAGAGTGGTCATGTTTATTATTTTGTTGTAGTATTTCTCTGATACAATGAAAGTATAGTTTTGCTACTTTATGTTCTTATTTTTGCTTTTACCCAACGTCCTAGCACCCAGATGCTAAATTATCGGCACAGGAGTACCGGTGGACGGTATTACATCATATATGCCGATCTTGCGGATCAGAATGGAGTGTTATTACAAGAGAAGATGTCGAACATTTTACAACTTGCACGTATTTTTGCTGCCGCTATCATCTTCACAAAAGACTGAAATATCACATAACTTTTAAACTTTATTTATTTATTTTTGAATTTGTTCAGGAGGAAAACCGACCGGAGTTGTAAAACCCTCCCTAGTGCACCTAGTCCGGTCCGCGAGCACCACATAACTTTTAAAGCTATATTTGTATTAACATTTAAAATAAACATTTTCAATAGCTCATATTGAATTATAATTTTGAATGTTGTACAAACACTGAAATGATACATGTGCGAAGATGGTTTTAATCATAATGAGGTCAAATATAACAAAACATGACGGTTTATAAAAGAATTGATATATGAAATCTTGTGAGGAATTTTTGGATGTGGATCCTTCCATATATTTAAATATATGCATGGGTGTGTACTTATAAATACGCACACATATACATCTATACACAGTCACACACAAATATATACATACATGCATTACATACACATACACATATGGACAATGATCAGCTATACATCATTCGTTCTACACCTCAACTTGAAAGTCAGAGGGATTTTAAGGTGTAGCCAAAATAAGGTGCCGTGTGTGAAAGTGTGTATCAACCACACCTCTTATGTTAAACCCTTTGCGCTTTACCTTGATCAATTTTCGAGTTACACAAGTCGGTATAAAACCAAACTTTAGGGATATGTCTTTATGTTATTTAGATCATACTGACACAAATTTAGTTTGGTTACATCATAATTTAAAGTTTAAGATTAAACTCAATGGTTAATATTTAACTTACCATTTTGACCATAATAGAAGTATCCAAACGATCTCCACTTTTGTAGACGTGATATTCATAATGTAGACAGAGCATCTTCAAAGTTTCATTTGGTTTTGACACACACACACACACACACACACACACATGCATACATGAACCCGCCAGACGTCACTTTCGCTACATTCGATCAACATCCCTATGGTTTTAGAGCTACCCAGTTTGAAATCAAATGAAAAATTGAAGATATTCTGTGAACATATGGTCTACAAAAGCACCACATGACTAGTTTGGTGAGTGTGTATCAATTAGTGCATTGAACAATACATGTGACTACTGCTAATATGTATTAGCATCTACTTACCCAATTTTCCCCAAAAAAAACAAAAACAAAAAACAAAAAAAGGGACAAGAGAGGTTTTCTGCTTACATTCAAAAGGACACTGATTATTCTGTCAAAAACACTTCCAAAGGACCAAAAACGGAGTTATCCGATTCTACTCCAAATTACAGAAAACATGTTCTGCAATGTTTCATCAACTAGATTTTACTCATTTGGTAATACATTATCAGACAAGAAGAAATATTTTTATTCACAAAATTTTACTGAATAACGCTTAATAAAAAAATTGAGCTGCCTGTGCTAGCACGCTTATTTCAGACACAAACCAACGTGCACTAACAACAGGAATGATATTTAAAACATTATATCACGGTTATTAAAAATCATATTAATTTTTTTTTTTTTTTTTAAATGTTACCTTTCTTGATACAAAGGCATGATTTCTGCAGCAAACTCCTCAGAATTAATAGGTAGCTCATAATCATCGACAATGGCGGCAGCTGATTCTTTAAACATCTTTCCGATTCGTTTCTCTTCTTTTTTTGGATCCAGTTTCACCCCATACTTTTCCAGAAAATCCTTTAATACATTTTTCGTCGAGCTTTCTATCAACAAATATAATGAAAAGTAAACAACTAACAAACATAAAATATAAAGTATGTCATTGACTCATTCATGCAATAAATGGATTGTACGTATAAGACGATACCTGTGTCCAAAAGAGTGCCATCGAGATCAAAAATAACAGCGGATATCTTAATTTCATTCATTATAAGTTGATTATCAAAACGCAGAATTTTTGGGTATTTAAAGGGTGTTAATTATTGGGGATCAACGAATAAGAATTAGAACCATATACCGATGAGAGTTGATGCGAATATTGAGAGGATATATTGGATAAAAATTACTGTTGCTTGTTTATTTCGCGCTAGCTGCGTATTAATCTACTTGAGGAATACAATGAGCCAACATGCTTTTAGAAAAAAAAAAAAAAAAAAAAAAAAAAAGGGGGGGGGGGGGGGGGGACTAAATTCTATCGTTTTACCATATTTGCGTTTTATACCGTAAAAGCGTAGAAGAATATTTTTGATGAAAACATCTCCAACAATTCGTACGGTCCGTATTTCTCAATGCATGCTATAAATTTTTAATCCAAAGTTCCCAGTACGTTCCAAACCAAGCGTCCGTTGATCAAACGCCGGATGTCTGATCATCGAACGCTGTTGAACAACGTATGAGTTTCCTCGAGCTCTCATTGAATAGACGTTCAACATTTAAAAACTCGAGCATCTGTTCAACAGGTGTTCAAGTATCAAATTTGAACAAACGCCTTGTTTCATCGTCTATATAGACGTGAAAAATATATTTTTTACTCACTTTTAACGTTTGCCCTTCATTTTTTACCTTTTGTTTATTGATAGAGACGTTCAAATGTTGCAACAAGCCGTCAAAGTTGGTAAACAGACTATTCGTTACACGAATGAAGACAATGTTATATCAGCTTATATTATTCTCGATCCTGACAT
Organism: Allium sativum; assembly: GCA_030737875.1. Lineage (NCBI taxonomy): Eukaryota > Viridiplantae > Streptophyta > Magnoliopsida > Asparagales > Amaryllidaceae > Allium > Allium sativum. The sequence continues at coordinate 487,146,161 of CM060919.1, read as the reverse complement.
GATTGCACGTGACCAACGAGTATTGCATGAGCTACCCCCGGCTATATCACATCAATTTACTTCAGCACCAGGGGCATCGCAGGTATAATTTTCATTCTTAATTATTAAATTAACATGTTTGTAATATACATTGTATGTTATTGGTTTAATTAATGTACTGTTAACGTTAAATATTTACTTATTTAGGTTGGTCACATAGTTATACGTAGTAGTTGACATAAATGTATTATTGATTATTTTATCATACTAACTGGTCCAAGTGGGGCCAGACTACATGCTTCATATTTTGTTGAATTTTTACAGTTACCTATATTTGCTCGCGTTTTGCATAGTTGAGGCACTTAGCGAGAGATAGTTGTCTACCACTCGCATATTTTATTCCTCGATTTTGAGTTTGGATCAACACATTTAGATTTTATATGCTCACTGATATAGAGTTTGGTCGACCGGATCGTATGTCGGTATCATTTGATAGCTCATTTGTGGATTTTAAGTCATATTCAGCTCAATTACCGGCTTTAGTTGATGAGGATGTTAGAGGAGGTTCTGTTAGGCTGACATATTTACCAAGCTATATAGTAGAGTAGACCGTAGGATTGCTCAGAAGATGCATGTTTATGTTATTCATGCTTTTTTATTATATATTTTTTTGTTCTATTTTTTCGAACAATAAAAGCACAATTAGATTTGGATATTTTACTGGGTTAGTAGATGTTGATGGACTTCATATATACTAGGGTGCTGACATCCTCGGTTATCTCTTTTTAGCATTAGATACATATGCTCTACAACAGTTTAGACAGATGTATGGTTTTTGTAACGACCTGAAATTTTGGAAACAATTTAAAAAATTTATTTTCAAGTTTAAATAATTTATATAAGGATTTATTGTCAATTTAAAATTCGGCAATTTAATATTATTTTAATAGCCTAAAATAAATAATTTGTAAACGACCTTGGATTTTGACGAAACCAGTTTTATCGGATCCGAAACGTTAAATTATTGTAAGATTTCAAATTTAGCGCCAATCAGAGTTGATATGTGACCGTGCGAAATTAAAATGTGAACCAATCAATAATTTGAACTCGAACTGGTGTTTTTTGAGCAAATAGTCTCAAAATTTGACGAAACTGGTTTTTATTAGAATCGTATCTGAAAAACATAGCAGTGTTTCAAATTTCGTAGCAATCGGAATTAGTATGTGGTTATACGAGTAGAAAACGCGCTGGTAGACTTAACGTAATCTAAGTTAAGCATTCACACTTAACTAGTTAAAAGGAGTTGTGTTTTCTTTGAGTTGTCATACAATGAAGCCTCCATGGTGTATTTCTCCCCTTCCATCTTATGCCAATACCTCAATAATCCAAACCATCTCCATTTCTTTAAATATAATATATACTCCTTTCTTCACTTTACTTCCATCTCTTTTCTTTTGCTTCTCTCCCTCCCCTTCCTTCTTAGCTGCACCGACGCCTCCTGATACGGTCACCACCTTGGCATAAGCACGTCCTAGAAGAAAGATTCACCTACCACGAAGATACAGAGATTAAATAATAACGGAAGATCACATGCAAATAATAGCTACACAAGTATCGCGCCATTACTTTTAGTATTTCTTGTTTTTTTTTTTTTAAATTTTCCCGCTTAAAAGTTGTTATGCATCGGATTCTAGAATTGCCACCTAGGCACCAGGTTGTTAGAGAACATGGTTATATAAGAATTGTATTGACAGAAGAAAAAATTATGCAGAATTATATTGTGAATTCTTACTGTTCTCCTTACCATGTTTCCTTCTACTTATAATTTTCTTCTTTCTTTTATGAACTGCTCTTCGCCATAGCTAACGCATCACCTCCCCTTTCAGCCCGATCTCTGCCAGCACCTCCCCCTACCGCCGGCGAACCCCTCCGATCAGCCACCCTCAACCCGTGGGCCTTTCCTCCCTTAAATCCCATGCACCCCTTCAAAACCCCAAAACACCACCTCGCCTCCCCTTTAAACCCCAAAGCCGCACCCCTTACCACCTACCATCGCCTAGCACCACCTCCAACCATGCACTAGCCATCGCAGTCCCACCCCCCGAACCCGATAAGCCCAAAACCCCTCCTCGTTTGCTCCTCGAACCAAAAATATATCCATTCATTCGTCCGTTAATTTTATAAACTCCATAGCATTGAACCCCTAACCGATTTATTTTCTGAAAACTCCAGTAACGTCGGGAGGCAGCCGAAATTATCTGGGATCGCTAGAACATCCTACGATTAAAGTTAGGAGGAGTGGAATACTAGTTAAGAAACTACGAACCGAACAAGGGCTAGTTAACTATTGATTATAGTTGTGAACTCATACGAGTTATACAGTGACATTTGGTTGATAATATGGGTTCATAATATGATTTGATAATGGTTGGTATGGTTTAATGATATGTGGTGCGTAAAAAATACGATGTTTAAGTGAAAATGATATAGTCACTTGAATGTATAACACATAGAACTGATAATGTGGACATTGGAATGGGTTTGAACCTTAAATGGTCATGGAATAGAAAATTAAATTGATATCGGTTATTGGATATGAGTATGAACCCCATTTTGTATTGAATGTTTATGATTGTTGATTATTGTGTATTGTGGTTATTGTGGTTAATCTGTTGATTGACAAAAACATATAAGCGTTAATTGTTTAACGCTTATTTGTTATGAACTATATCATGATATGTGTGATTGAATGTTATCATGATTGTTGGTAATGTGGTATGTGATTATCATGGTTAATATGGCCAAAAAGTATGATTATTGGCTCATTAGTTAAGTCTCCATTCATTAAAACGATTTAAATGAATATTTTATTAATATAAATAATGGACGAAAAATAAAAGTCATAGTTTGATATCCGATTTTTCATGGACGTGAAGTTAAAGTCATTTCGAGTAACTTTTGCAAAAGAACGAAATGGTTTTGGAGAAATTAAAAGCAGGTTATGGCCTATCGAAATTTTTATTTTAAAATGAGTAGTGATGAGAAAAAGTGTTGCAAAAGAAAGAAATGGTTTTGGAGAAATTAAAAGCAGGTTATGGCCTATCGAAGTTTTTATTTTAAAATGAGTAGTGATGAGAAAAAGTGAAGCTTGATTAGGGCATCTAGGAAATGTTTTAATGAGATTTCCTTTTCAAAACTATCTTATTTATTTTTGTAATGGGCGTCACGAAAATTTAGGCTCAAACAGATAAGTTTTGATATATAATATTATTTTAATAATAAAATAATATTACAATAGTCATTTAATAGAAATATTGAATTTTAAAGTGAATATTGGAAAATAAAGTTTTTGAAACTTATTATATATATTTTATATACTTAATAAATAATTTTAGAAGCAATTCGATGTAATTTATAATATAAATCGAGGTTTGATCAGAATAGAACTCGTCGCGCAATGGTAGTTCGTGAATTTCGACCATTGACTTCAAACTAATATACCGGGAGATCTGACCGTCGAATTTTCCCGAAATGAAAAACGTTGGGTCCGAAATGGCAAGAGCTTTCACATGATAAGTAAAGTTTTGAAATCCAACTGTTATATTTTCGGATGTGTCCAAATTAAATTTAAATAAAAATAGTGTTAGGGTCGTTAGTGACCCGAAAATGGATTTCATTGAAATAGCCTATTTTAAATTATTAAAAATAGGGAAAAATTATTATAAATTATAATAAATGATTTGAAAGTGGTTTGGACCAAGTATATGGTTTTGAACGATAAAAACCAGTTAATTTGAAATAGGTTATTTTGCAACGCCTTGTATAACGGTTTTTTAGGAATGTTTTGAGATAAGGGTTTTAAATTCCTCAATCGAATCAAGCCCTTAGTAAACCTTTTTTTATAAGGTTAAAAAAATTGTAAAGATAGTTTTGGAAGCCGAACAGCTTAACCAAATTTGAGAATAAGATTTATTCTTATGAAATGAATTCAAATTAAAGGGGACTTAATAGGAGGGTTAATAATCCAAAATGGATTTTTTTTTGACGCTAATTATTTCGAAAAGACGGAGTTCAACCCATTTCGAATAATTATACGACGATTTAAATTAAACGATATTATAGACGGTGGAAGACCGAAAATCTTCACATCGAATGGACTTCTTGTTGATGCCTTGGGTTGCTCTCATTATAAGGTTAAAGTAGCAGTAGTCCGGACATACTTGTTGATTATCCATACGTGCAAGGGCCTCTCTCCTTTATTAGATGAGGAATAAGGTGCCTTCGGTTTGGTTCAAACCTATAACGAACTTGTAAATGGAAGTGTGTCTAACGTTGTATTTTACAACATAACAAATTAGTTTCTATTGATGTTATATTAGTTGGTGGCGGAGAATTTATTCTCTTAGATTAACACCCTTCTTTGTAACCTATGTACTCAGAGGGTTATATATTAATAAACACGGATTATATGTTGTGAATTGACAATGTGGCATGCGAAATGCTTGTGGCAGATAGATCAAAGCTTTTGTTGAAAAGCAGAGCTTTGTTGGACATTGACTCTAGGGCTTCATAGCCCGGAATGAGCTGAAAACAAGACGATTGAGAGAAGAGTAAGGATGTATGTTTCCTTCTAGCTAAAAGTCATGCCATGGTATAGAGCCTAAGTAAGTTTACTTATGTTAGTGATAGATCAAGGCGCCTCAGATTATGGTCAAATACGACCAGGATGATGGTTGGATATGACCGGGGGACGTTTTGTTCAGGAGTAACCTGAACTCACTAGGTATAGGTGGGTCGGCTATGTTGATCTGAAGGATCACATGCATGTGAGTCTTGGGACATCCTGCTAGAGGTGTCCTGAATGGTTAATGAAGATCCTTTGCCTTGGTCCATTGACGTAATCCAATTTCCAATACGAGACTGTGTTTTCAGATGTAAACTATATAGCCAACATAATGGGATGAGGCATTATGCTAGCTAAGATCTATACATTTACTTTTTAAAATGATTTCCATACTTAAACATTAATAATAATATCATTATCAAACGATTTTCTCGTATCAAGCATGTTTTACTATTATAAGGTAAAACTCTATCCGTTGGTATGCGTTGCGTTGTGTGATGAGACTTGAGTCTTATAATGGTTTCATTTTTCTTAAAACCACTGTGAAGTTTGTGCACTGATATTCATGTGAAGGAAACCCGTTCCGTTTTATACGGCGTCGTCCCATGATATGCCTTACTTTTAAATAAGTTAAGAATAACTATTTAGAGTTTATCATACCAGTCCCATGACTGACTCGTAGTTTGTTTTTCCCTTGCAAATTCGGGTGCCCTTAATTCCACATAAGCATGCCAGTAAACAGGTTATTAATTAAGGCTACTTTTGGAAGTTATGTCTTTATATATATATGGAAAAGCTGGTTTTGGATTTGGAGTTGGAGCAGGATTAGGATGTTCTTTTGGACTCTCTCTCTAAGACTCTGTCATGTCAAATTATTGTTATTAGCATTGTGTATTTATTTACTTATTTTTACTATTATGTATTATATTTGGATCCAATGAGATGTATTAACTCTGATGAAACCTCTGATGTAATATGATCTATATTCTGATGCTTAGTGCATGATTACTTTCTGGTGTTATATAATGTGTTATATCCAAAAAGCAATATGTTCTTCCAAGGACCAGGAGAATGGGTCGTTACACGTGGTATCAGAGCTGAGGGTTAGCCATAGTTCTGGGGTATAACGCATTAAAGAACTCATCAGAGATAGAATCAATAGTATTCTAGGATGAGTGACTCGTTAGATATAAGGTTAGAAATACCCTAGAATGAGTACAGTCAAAAGAACACACACCCAATGAGCATGTTTCTATATGTTTGTATGCTTTTACCATTTCCTTAAGATATCTTTCCTGCTTGCCTAACTCTTTTCTTGCTATGTAGATATAATGGAAAATGAGTGGCAGAATAGGAAAAGGTAAAGGAAGGGGCGAGGCTGAATGTGACACTCCACGTCCGTTAATGTCACTCACTAAGGGAATGCATTAAGTTTCGTGAAGCGTTATAGGTAAACAGACACATAATAATTACAAGACAAATATAAATAAGATAGCAGCGGAAATTTAAATTTTTATTTCAAACATAAATCATAATACCATGGTCCACAATGCCATAAGTCACAAAAACCATTACAATAAAATAACTTCTGTCTTGCATCATCAGAGTACATAAGAATTTAAAAAACATAATTCCCCAATTGAAAGAGTTAAGCCATAGTAGAGACAAGAACTTGAGTCATACTTCAGAAGTAGCTCCTAGCAAAATTATATTTGAGTCCTGACTAAGCTTGAGTGTTTCCTCCCTGAGAACCTTGGGGGGAGGGGGAGGGAACGGAAGAAAAAAGGAGAAACAAAAGGGTCAGACATAAAGTCTGGTGAGTCTAGTTAACTTCAGCCAGTAAATAAATAAAAGTAACATGATAGGCATATAAAAGTGGGTAAGAGAGATCATTACATAAATGGCAGGCGTGACAAGGTAGACAGGGTAAGGTGTATACACTTCTCTAATGATTACTCTGCACTATTACTAGTATAACCAGAATGAGATGATCCCTTCACTTTGAGGTGGTAGACTTAGGGCATATGTCCAAATATACCCTAACCACTACCCTAATCAATCGGCTCCCTACTTCGTAGATACTCTGTGCTAGCCCCACGGTAAGATGTATCATGTCCTATAGTGGCAACCCCTCACTGATATGCACAGCCCCATATCTATTGGTGTCATGGTCGTCTTATCCCCCTCTGCCCGGCTCATGCACGCACATAGCCCAGTCAGTTTGCGCCGCCCGCACCATCCTCCAAGTTTGGATCTCTTACAATCAGTCAGTAAGTGTGTCCCTTCTCCGCCTGGTACGGAGTATTTCATTTGATACTTACTCCGGGTTACTGACTGAAATGAGTCCTACACAATATGATACAAGCTCTCCCATTTGTCTTGTATCCCCCACGAGGTTTTTCACTGACTATGTATACCACTAGGTGTCTTTAATTACATAGCCCTATACCAATTATGCTTACCCTAAAAGGTGTCTTTAATTACATAACTTTATTATTTCCTCTGGTTATGAAACACCCCACCTCCGTTAGGGTCACTCTCAAAGGGAATGCCCTAATTTTGGTGGAGGTTTATAAGTATAAGTCACAGATACACAAGACATATATAAATACACATATTTTTGAACAGCGGAAAACAACAGCAACTTTTATTTCATCAAAATACGTGTTACACAAACCATGCCATAATTGTCTTATAATACTTCCAAAAACATTACATTTTCATAACTGTCTTGATTTCATAACTTAAAGAAGCATAAAAACATAAGTAAACTGCATAAGTCCCCATAATTGCTATCCAAAGCCATAGTCCAAAACGAAAGAGATCCAAGCAATACATTCTTTCTCTTCAAGCTGGATGTGAAAACTAGTCAAGTTGCGGTATTCCCTCCCTGTGGACCTAGGGGGGGGGGGGAACGGAAGAAAAGAAGACGAAAGAAAAGTAGAGTCAGACATAAAGCCTGAGTAAGTCTAGGACTATTCAGTCTATGAATAAAGAAATGAGCATGATAAGTATAAACTGGAAATGGGGAAGCACCATAAACTAAGTTAAGTTGTCTAGAGTCGAATATACTATCGTACCCCATATTAATCTCTGCACCCCTACAAACTAGTTCCCAACAGGCACCCCATAATCAGGGTGAAGTGATCCATTTCTAATGATCGGCTCCTACTCGCATAGTTACATGTGTCTTACGGCCCCTGATGTTGTAGCTACCTATGCTAGTCCCACCATGGGGTGTATCAAGTCCCATGGTGGCGGCCCGACACAATTCTAGAATGCACAGGTATACTACTGGTGCCCAGTGCCTAATTTTTCTGCGCCGGAGTGTGTGCACGCCCGCACCCCGTTAGAACCTACACTGCTGCACCACCGCCGTCGATTTGACCTCTTACAGTCAGCCCAGTAATCGTGCCCCACCCTGCCTAGTTCAGGGTATCCTGATACACCTTGTAGGGTTACTGCTGAAAAGGGTCCCCCGCTACTAGGTTTTTCTATTTCTAGCCAACATGCTAAGTTGGTTAAGTGTTCTGTAAACCTAACCCCCAATCAGTCTGTATAGTTTAGCATGTTCAATTTGATTAAGTATTAATTCAATTTACTTAATCCTATCAATCCTGACTCAGCCTTAATTGTCTTATTAAAGCCTCAACCACTCACATTAGACAGGTATTGTTGTGACTGCCTGTTGCCGGTTGGGTCCAGGCAGTCTTATGTCACAACTCAGTCTAACCTCGGGTCTTTGTTGGGCTCAATGTTTAACCACCCACATTGGATAGGTATTGTTGTGACTACTGGACAGCCGGGCGTGTCCGGGCAGGTTTATGTCACAACGCAATCCAACCTCGGGTTAAACACATCGTATTTTCTAAGTTTACATATTTTGTCTCTTTTTTTTATATGTAAATATTTGCAGCCCATTATTCAAATTCATCTTTTTTGGGTAAAATTAATTTATATCACTTAAATGTTTTCAAGGTCGTTGGCATGCGTCAAACATGCCAACACATATGTTTTATATTGCCCCCGTTTTATACATTCGCTATATTATAACATATGTTGGGCTTAACATTTAAGCCCAACTTAGCCACATGAAAAAGGGGAGGCTTAGAACATGATGTATATATATTCTAAGTAACATCAAAAAGGGGTGTGTAAACGCATGAACTTGCAACATAGCGGTCTAATTAACATAAATTAGGCACTTGTGAACTTGCATTGTAATAGCATATAATCTTGACATAAAACATACCTAAACATGAATCATGATTTTAATCTAATCATGTAAACTTTTATTTAAAGCATGAATCTAACTTAATTATGTGCCACATATATTATCATATGTTTTCTAACAACAACCTAAGCCTAAAACATATTTTGTTTGGGCATAAAGTTAAACATAAACTAGCCATGTTCATAAAGTCAACACAAGTTCACAAAGATGCTTACTTTTGTCACTAATACAAAAGTATGGTTTTACACTTGAATCATGATGCCAATTCCAACATAAATTCATATGAATCATAATACTCAATTGAATCCAACTACACTGAAAATGATCATAAAAATATACATAGAAGGATCTAAAATCATGTTGGCATAATAGTGAATCCTATACTTGCATGAGTCTCAACTTGGTTGAAATAAACTACCACAAACATATAGTTGTTAACTTTCAATATGAGTCATATACTTGCAAATATCCAATAGTTCTAACATCATTATACCACAACATCCCAAATCTATTCATAATTAGAATCATAGCAACATACAATTATGAATTATCATCACCACAAATTAAGTACAATTGCATTTCTCATTTTACACAAATCAAATCTCAATTATTCATTCACATCGGAACAGCACTCTACTTACAACGTATGACGAATCTTCAATTCAGGATTCTGAATTCTGAATTTGGAGATGATATCCTTTGTTGTAGGCGTTGTTTTGATTTAATTGTCGTTGCTTTAAGCTTTTGAATCAACTCCTAATCGCCTCTCAATTTTGATGGCTACTCCTAGTCTTTCTTCAGCAGCATGACGGTCTCATTCTCATTTTTATTTGTGTGAATTAGGTGGAGTCTTAGGTCCTTTTTATAGAGTTTGTGAATTGATTAGAGTCGTCGATGGAGCTTAGTTTAATATAAGCCGTTCGTTTTAAAGAGAACCCAATCAGGAGCTGACACATAAGCCCTAGTGACAAGACAAAGTCCAGAAATTCGGCCAAGCACAGACCAGGCCAGCCAGGAGGGGCTGGGTTCGACCTGGCTCAGGGGCCAGGTCGACTACCCAGTCGACCCCTAGGTCGACTACCCAGTCGACCTGGGTGCCTTGGGCGGGTAGATTCCCGCCCAGCCCAATCTGGGTCTGATTTTTGAATTTTGAACTCGTTTCTGAACTGTTTCTGTCTGTTTGAATTTTAAACTGAATTCTGAAACTTCCGGAGGTCATATCTCCCTCATACGGAGTCCGTTTTACGCAAACTCGGACTCTATCTCAAGCAGAATTCTGAGACGAACGCAATGGCGTATCCCGTTTCCCTTAATTCTTTGATTTGAAATTAATTATACTTTAATTTGTGAATTTTACTGTTATAGAATATACGGGGTGTTACATTCTCCCCCACTTAAAAGGATTTCGTCCCCGAAATCTTCAAGTTTAGGAAGATTGTATATCCTACCATCCAAACGTCCATCTACTCATCCATCAAACACGAGCGTCCATTGTCCTTAAAAGACTTCTAATGCTTCATGATCATATGCGAAGTGTGTGTACATGTACTTATCTAATGCAAAATCAGTCGGTCTACTGATTCAGTTGACCTCCTTAATGCAAATTATGTAAGTGCCATGAATCCATTATATATGCAAACCTTCCTATTCATGATTCTACATGAATGCACAATCATTCATATAAATGCAACATCCATATGACAACACATAAAACTTCAACCATATACGAATATAAATACATATATGCATATGCAATATGAAGTGACTGAGCCGATCTAAAACCTAGATTGTGTGTGTATATGCAACCACGAGCAACCACTAGCAATCACTTGCAACCACTTGCAACCATCATCCATAACATGCTTCAATTACATATTTTCATCCAAAGGGTTTCTACCTAAAAGATAAGGTCGAGGAGACATACCTAAAAATATAGATAAAAGCACAACTTAAGGAAAAAGAAAGATCAAAGATGTACCCTAAAAAAGATAAGGGTAGGCTGCACGTATTCTAGCCTCAGTTTCCCAAGTCGCGTCTTCCTCGGCGTCGCTCCACTGAACTTTGACGAGCTTGACTTCGCGGTTGCGTAGCTTTTTCATTTCAGTTCCTAAGATGCGTGTTGGAACTCTTCTCACAGTTGCTTCACGTTCCACTTCGGCTTCTTCTAGAATGCTAGGCTCTACAATTTCAGCAGACTCGTGTAAACACTTCCGGAGGTGAGAAACATGAAAGACGTTGTGAACTCCGGCCAGTTTTTCGGGTAGCTCTAATCTATAGGCCATTTTCCCAACCTTCTCGATGATAGGAAATGGTCCTACAAATCTCGGTGCCAGCTTTCCAGTGGATCCAAAACGAACAACGTTCCTTAGAGGAGATACCTTAAGAAAAACACTGTCCCCAACCTCAAACTCAATGTCGGTCCTTCTCTTGTCGGCGTAGGATTTCTGTCTATCTTGGGCCGTCTTCATCCTTCTTCGTATCAAGTCTAATTTCTCTGAAGTCTCTCGGATCATATCTGGTCCAAGTATGAGCTTGTCAGTAGACTCCCACCAACAAGTGGGCGATCGGCACGGTCTTCCATATAAAGCCTCGAAGGGCGCCATTCCGATGGTGGCTTGGTAGCTGTTGTTGTAGGAAAATTCCACGAAAGGAAGATGGTCTTCCCACGTCCCTCCGAAGTCAAGGACGCACAGTCTTAAAAGGTCCTCCAAAACTCTGTTCACTCTTTCTGTCTGGCCGTCGGTTTGGGGGTGATATGCTGTACTCAAGCATAACTGTGTGCCTACCGCTTCTTGCAGACTCCGCCAAAACTCACTTGTGAAGATAGGGTCTCGGTCACTAACAATGCTGGAGGGTATTCCATGGAGTCGAACAATTTCCTTGAGATAAAGAGATGCTAGGGATGAGGCAGTCCTTTTACTCTTGACAGGTAAAAAGTGGGTGCTTTTAGTAAGCCTATCCACTATTACCCAAATGCTAGTGTTGCCTCTTCTAGACCTGGGCAGCCCATCAATGAAGTCCATTGAAATGCTATCCCACTTCCACTGCGGGACCTTTGGAGGATGAAGCAGTCCTCCAGGCTTTTTCTGTTCTGCTTTAACTTGTTGGCATACCATACACTTAGAAACGAAATCTGCCACGTCCTTCTTCATGCCGCTCCAAAAGAAAGTTCTCTTTATGTCCTTGTACATTTTATCTCCGCCTGGATGTATCGTCATCTTGCAGTGATGTTCTTCTTCGAGAACCGTCTTTACTAAACCCCTTGTCCGTAGGACGCATAGTCTTCCGTCTCGCCTTAACCGACCCTTATCGTCGATGGAGTATCTGTTGAGGTGACTTGAAATCTCACCCCTAATTAGCCTATCAATCGTCTCCACAAGCTGAGGGTCTTCGCGTTGTGCTGTCCCTATTGAGTCCACTAGAGTCGGGCGTACTTCGAGAGATGCTAGCAAGCCCGGTACAAAATCGGAGGAGGGCCTAAAGTTAAAACTGGCTATATACTCCAAGCTTTGCCTTTCTATAAAGAGCGGGCTTAGGGTCAGTTTCTTTCGGCTCAACGCGTCTGCCACTACGTTGCCTTTGCCCGGAGTGTAGGAGATCTCGAAATCGTACGAGGCAAGAAACTCCATCCATCTCTGTTGCCTCAAGTTAAGATCTTTCTGCGAGAAAAGATATTTCAACGATTTATGGTCAGTGTAAAGTTCGAACTTCTCACCTAGGAGATAGTGTCGCCAAGACTTAAGTGCAAAGACGATGGCGGCTAACTCAAGATCGTGGGTCGGGTAGTTCTTTTCATGAACTTTTAATTGCCTTCCACCATAAGCTACTACCCTCCCTTCTTGCATCAAGACAGCGCCTAGCCCTGTCCCACATGCATCTGTATAAACTGTGAACATCTTCCTTCCATCTGGCAACGTCAGAACTGGGGCTGTTGTAAGAGCCCTTTTTAGTCGTTGGAAAGCAAACTCGCAATCCAAGTCCCAATTGAACACTAGATTCTTCTTTGTCAGCCTTGTGAGTGGAGCTGAGATTTTCGCAAAATCCCTTATGAATTTTCGGTAGAAACCTGTTAGTCCTAGAAAACTTCGGACCTCAGTTGCATTCCTTGGTGTCTTCCAATCCTGTACCGCTACTACCTTAGCAGGGTCCACAGCTAACCCTTCTTTGGATACTACGTGCCCAAGAAACCTTACTTCCTCTCTCCAAAAGTGGCACTTGGAGAATTTGGCTTTTAGCTGATGGACTCGCAGAGTTTCCATGATTTCCCTTAGGTGCTGAGCATGTTCTTCTTCACTCTTTGAGAAGATCAAGATATCATCTACGAAGACCACTACGAACTTGTTGAGGAATTCTCTAAACACCCTACTCATCAGGTCCACGAAGTAAGCGGGTGCGTTTGTCAAGCCGAAAGGCATGACAAGCCATTCAAAGAAGCCGTCTGGGGTTCTGAATGTTGCCTTATCGATGCTATCTTCAGCCACCCTTAGCTGATGAAATCCGGTCGCTAAATCAAGTTGGGAGAAAACAGACGCTCCTACAAGCTGATCAAACAGATCGTCAATTCTGGGGAGAGGGTGCCTATTCTTTTTCGTTAGCTTGTTGAGCTCCCTATAGTCAACACATAGACGGAGTGAACCATCCGCCTTTGTGGCGAACACCACTGGAGCGCCCCATTCTGAAATGCTCCTTCTAATGAACCCCTTCTCTAGAAGCTCTTTAACCTGTTTACTGAGCTCTTTCCTTTCCCGTGGAGCCATGTGTCTAACGGGCAACGCAACGGGCTTTGCATTATCTACAAGATATATGCGGAAGTCTATCTCCCGCTTCGGAGGTAAGCCCTTCACCTCTTCGAAGACATCCGGATATTCACGGACCACTTTAACCGATTGCAAACTCTAAACAGAAGCATCTAGTGATTCAAGATAACTAAGCATAACCGCATACGAGGGATTACAAGTAATTTCCAGAGTGTTACCGAGTTGGGTCAGAAGCCTAACCACCCTTTTCTCACAATCAAGGATGGCACCATTACTGGATAGCCAATCCATGCCCAAAATCAAATCATATCCCGAGAAGCCCAAAACAAAGGAACTACATCTAAATTCTACGCTTAGAATAGAAATTTTCAATCCCACACAGATCATAGACAAATGAGCTGGGCCCCCGATTGGATTTGAAACAATTAAGGGGTCCTTTACCATACTAGTTTCTAGGTGCAGAGATTCTACTAAAGCAGATGAAATAAAGGAGTGTGATGCGCCAGAATCAAATAAAGTACGAACTGGTTGATCATAAAGATAAACTACACTTTCTACAGAAGTATTTATACCTCGCTGTTGCAGAGGTGGTGCTTCTAGCGCATGAACCTGTGCCCCTGTGGTGGATCCAGCCTTCTGCCCCTGCCCTCGCTTCTTCGGGCAATCCTTAGCCATGTGGCCTGTCTCACCACAAGAAAATCACCCACCATTCAACTTGGCCTTCTTCTTCCGGCAATCTTTCACTAAGTGCCCCACTTTGCCACAGAAATTACACTTTCTCTTCTCTTGGGACTTGTTGTCTTTCCCGCCCTTCTTAAAGTCTGTCTTCTTAGGCTGTAATCCATCTTTCTTCCCTTGAGAGCTTTCTGCCTTTGTCTCCTTCTTGCCCTTGTCCTCTTCGTTCAGCAATGCCATCTGCACCAACCTTTCATATGTAGCTCCCATAGGTATATAGGTCATGGCTAAGCTGTGTAATGGCTCATTCAATCCTTTGCTAAAGCGGAGAGCCTTCTTGTGCGGAGTGTTGACTAGGTCCAGTCCGAACCTAGCCAGCTGATCGAACTGATTAACGTACTCTTTGACTGTCATATTCCCTTGCTTAAGAAATAAGAATTTTTCCAATTGAAGGCTCCTTTCAGCTTCTGAGAGAAATTTAGACTCAAACCTCGCCCTAAAGTCCTCCCATGTTTCCACTGGTCTTTCTGCATTGGCAACTTCCCACCAGTAGGAAGCCTCGCCTTTAAGTAGCCATACTGCCAGTTGTACCTTCTGCCTATCTTCTACCTCAAAGATGACGAATAAGTCCTCGGTTTCCTTTAGCCAGTTCCTGGCTGCCACGAAGGACTCGGTTCCATGAAAGTCCTTCCCTCCCATAGCTTTGAAATCTTTACATATCTTAGCAAAAGCATTACCACGCGGAGGAGGTGCTGCTGCAGCTGGATGATTTCTTGCAGCTGGGGGAGGAGGAATAGTGGGACCTGGCTGATTGGCCCTTGCTTCTAAGAATCGTCTGAACCAACCAGGTATTGGTACACCCTCAGGCAAGTTAAGTTCTTCGGACATGCTGAAACAAAAAGGACATATTCAAAACGAAGGATAAAAGATAGTACCTATGGCTTTGTGGGACTTTGCCTTTTAAAAATAAAATAACATTTTATCTTTAAAAATGCTTCTTTAAATTTTCTTTTGAAAATAAGTTTTCAAAACTTTTTATCTTATCTGGTAAACCTATGCTCTGATACCAAGTGAAACACCCCACCTCCGTTAGGGTCACTCTCAAAATGAATGCCCTAATTTTGGTGGAGGTTTATAAATATAAGTCACAGATACACAAGACAGATATAAATACACATATTTTTGAATAGCGGAAAACAACAACAACTTTTATTTCATCAAAATATGTGTTACACAAACCATGCCATAATTGTCTTACAATACTTCCAAAAACATTACATTTTCATAACTGTCTTGATTTCATAACTTAAAGAAGCATAAAAACATAAGTAAACTGCATAAGTCCCCATAATTGCTATCCAAAGCCATAGTCCAAAACGAAAGAGATCCAAGCAATACATTCTTTCTCTTCAAGCTGGATGTGAAAACTGGTCAAGCTGCGGTATTCCCTCCCTGTGGACCTGGGGGGGGGGGGGAACGGAAGAAAAGAAGACGAAAGAAAAGTAGAGTCAGACATAAAGCCTGAGTAAGTCTAGGACTATTCAGTCTATGAATAAAGAAATGAGCATGATAAGTATAAAATGGAAATGGGGAAGCACCATAAACTAAGTTAAGTTGTCTAGAGTCGAATATACTATCGTACCCCATATTAATCTCTGCACCCCTATAAACTAGTTCCCAACAGGCACCCCATAATCAGGGTGAAGTGATCCATTTCTAATCATCGGCTCCTACTCGCATAGTTACATGTGTCTTACGGCCCCTGATGTTGTAGCTACCTATGCTGGTCCCACCATGGGGTGTATCAAGTCCCATGGTGGCGGCCCGATACAATTCTAGAATGCACAGGTATACTACTGGTGCCCAGTTCCTAATTTTTCAGCGCCGGAGTGTGTGCACGCCAGCACCCCGTTAGAACCTACACTGCTGCACCACCGCCGTCGATTTGACCTCTTACAGTCAGCCCAGTAATCATGCCCCACCCTGCCTAGTTCAGGGTATCCTGATACACCTTGTAGGGTTACTGCTGAAAAGGGTCCCCCGCTACTAGGTTTTTCTATTTCTAGCCAACATGCTAAGTTGGTTAAGTGTTCTGTAAACCAAACTCCCAATCAGTCTGTATAGTTTAGCATGTTCAATTTGATCAAGTATTAATTCAATTTACTTAATCCTATCAATCCTGACTCAGCCTTAATTGTCTTATTAAAGCCTCAACCACTCACATTAGACATGTATTGTTGTGACTGCCTGTTGCCGGTTGGGTCCGGGCAGTCTTACGTCACAACTCAGTCTAACCTCGGGTCTTTATCGGGCTCAATGTTTAACCACCCACATTGGATAGGTATTGTTGTGGCTACTGGACAGCCGGGCGGGTCCGGGCAGGTTTATGTCACAACGCAATCCAACCTCGGGTTAAACACATCGTATTTTCTAAGTTTACATATTTTGTCTCTTTTCTTTTTATATGTAAATATTTGCAGCCCATTATTCAAATTCATCTTTATTGGGTAAAATTAATTTATACCACTTAAATGTTTTCAAGGTCGTTGGCATGCGTCAAACATGCCAACACATATGTTTTATATTGCCCCCGTTTTATACATTCGCTATATTATAACATATGTTGGGCTTAACATTTAAGCCCAACTTAGCCACATGAAAAAGGGGAGGCTTAGAACATGATGTATATATATTCTAAGTAACATCAAAAAGAGGTGTGTAAACGCATGAACTTGCAACATAGCGGTCTAATTAACATAAATTAGGCACTTGTGAACTTGCATTGTAATAGCATATAATCTTGACATAAAACATACCTAAACATGAATCATGATTTTAATCTAATCATGTAAACTTTTATTTAAAGCATGAATCTAACTTAATTATGTGCCACATATATTATCATATGTTTTCTAACAACAACCTAAGCCTAAAACATATTTTGTTTGGGCATAAAGTTAAACATAAACTAGCCATGTTCATAAAGTCAACACAAGTTCACAAAGATGCTTACTTTTGTCACTAATACAAAAGTATGGTTTTACACTTGAATCATGATGCCAATTCCAACATAAATTCATATGAGTCATAATACTCAATTGGATCCAACTACACTGAAAATTATCATAAAAATATACATAGAAGGATCTAAAATCATGTTGGCATAATAGTGAATCCTATACTTGCATGAGTCTCAACTTGGTTGAAATAAACTACCACAAACATATAGTTGTTAACTTTCAACATGAGTCATATACTTGCAAATATCCAATAGTTCTAACATCATTATACCACAACATCCCAAATCTATTCATAATTAGAATCATAGCAACATACAATTATGAATTATCATCACCACAAATTAAGTACAATTCCATTTCTCATTTTACACAAATCAAATCTCAATTATTCATTCACATCGGAATAGCACTCTACTTACAACGTATGACGAATCTTCAATTCAGGATTCTGAATTCTGAATTTGGAGATGATATCCTTTGTTGTAGGCGTTGTTTTGATTTAATTGTCGTTGCTTTAAGTTTTTGAATCAACTCCTAATCATCTCTCAATTTTGATGGCTACTCCTAGTCTTTCTTCAGCATCATGACGGTCTCATTCTCATTTTTATTTGTGTGAATTAGGTGGAGTCTTAGGTCCTTTTTATAGAGTTTGTGAATTGATTAGAGCCGTCGATGGAGCTTAGATTAATATAAGTCGTTCGTTTTAAAGAGAACCCAATCAGGAGCTGACACATAAGCCCTAGTGACAAGACAAAGTCCAGAAATTCGGCCAAGCACAGACCAGGCCAGCCAGGAGGGGCTGGGTTCGACCTGGCTCAGGGGCCAGGTCGACTACCCAGTCGACCCCCAGGTCGACTACCCAGTCGACCTGGGTGCCTTGGGCGGGAAAATTCCCGTCCAGCCCAATCTGGGTTAGATTTTTGAATTTTGAACTCGTTTCTGAACTGTTTCTGTCTGTTTGAATTTTAAACTGAATTCTGAAACTTCCGGAGGTCATATCTCCCTCATACGGGGTCCGTTTTACGCAAACTCGGACTCTATCTCAAGCAGAATTCCGAGACGAACGCAATGGCGTATCCCGTTTCCCTTAATTCTTTGATTTGAAATTAATTATACTTTAATTTGTGAATTTTACTGTTATAGAATATACGGGGTGTTACATTCTCCCCCACTTAAAAGGATTTCGTCCCCGAAATCTTCAAGTTTAGGAAGAATGTATATCCTACCATCCAAATGTCCATCTACTCATCCATCAAACACGAGCGTCCATTGTCCTTAAAAGACTTCTAATGCTTCATGATCATATGCGAAGTGTGTGTACATGTACTTATCTAATGCAAAATCAGTCGGTCTACTGATTCAGTTGACCTCCTTAATGCAAATTATGTAAGTGCCATGAATCCATTATGTATGCAAACCTTCCTATTCATGATTCTACATGAGTGCACAATCATTCATATAAATGCAACATCCATATGACAACACATAAAACTTCAACCATATACGAATATAAATACATATATGCATATGCAATATGAAGTGACTGAGCCGATCTAAAACCTAGATTGTGTGTGTATATGCAACCACGAGCAACCACTAGCAATCACTTGCAACCACTTGCAACCATCATCCATAACATGCTTCAATTACATGTTTTCATCCAAAGGGTTTCTACCTAAAAGATAAGGTCGAGGAGATATACCTAAAAAGATAGATAAAAGCACAACTTAAGGAAAAAGAAAGATCAAAGATGTACCCTCAAAAAGAAAAGGGTAGGCTGCGCGTATTCTAGCATCAGTTTCCCAAGTCGCGTCTTCCTCGGCGTCGCTCCACTGAACTTTGACAAGGTTTACTTCGCGGTTGCGTAGCCTTTTCATTTTAGTTCCTAAGATGTGTGTTGGAACTCTTCTCACAGTTGCTTCACGTTCCACTTCGGCTTCTTCTAGAATGCTAGGCTCTACTATTTCAACAGACTCGTGTAAACACTTCCGGAGGTGAGAAACATGAAAGACGTTGTGAACTCCGACCAGTTTTTCGGGTAGCTCTAATCTATAGGCCATTTTCCCAACCTTCTCGATGATAGGAAATGGTCCTACAAATCTCGGATCCAAAACGAACAACGTTCCTTAGAGGAGATACCTTAAGAAAAACTCTGTCCCCAACCTCAAACTCAAGGTTGGTCCTTCTCTTGTCGGCGTAGGATTTCTGTCTATCTTGGGCCGTCTTCATCCTTCTTCGTATCAAGTCTACTTTCTCTGAAGTCTCTCGGATCATATCTGGTCCAAGTATGAGCTTGTTAGTAGACTCCCACCAACAAGTGGGCGATCGGCACGGTCTTCCATATAAAGCCTCGAAGGGCGCCATTCCGATGGTGGCTTGGTAGCTGTCGTTGTAGGCAAATTCCACCAAAGGAAGATGGTCTTCCCACGTCCCTCCGAAGTCAAGGACGCACAGTCTTAAAAGGTCCTCCAAAACACTGTTCATTCTTTCTGTCTGGCCGTCGGTTGGGGGTGATAGGCTGTACTCAAGCATAACTGTGTGCCTACCGCTTCTTGCAGACTCCGCCAAAACTCACTTGTGAAGATAGGGTCTCGGTCACTAACAATGCTGGAGGGTATTCCATGGAGTCGAACAATTTCCTTGAGATAAAGATATGCTAGGGATGAGGCAGTCCTTTTACTCTTGACAGGTAAAAAGTGGGCGCTTTTAGTAAGCCTATCCACTATTACCCAAATGCTAGTGTTGCCTCTTCTAGACCTGGGCAGCCCATCAATGAAGTCCATTGAAATGCTATCCCACTTCCACTGCGGGGCCTCTAGAGGATGAAGCAGTCCTCCAGGCTTTTTCTGTTCTGCTTTAACTTGTTGGCATACCATACACTTAGAAACGAAATCTGCCACGTCCTTCTTCATGCTGCTCCAAAAGAAAGTTCTCTTTATGTCCTTGTACATTTTATCTCCGCCTGGATGTATCGTCATCTTGGAGTGATGTGCTTCTTCGAGAACCGTCTTTACTAAACCCCTTGTCCGTGGGACGCATAGTCTTCCGTCTCGCCTTAACCAACCCTTATCGTCGATGGAGTATCTGTTGAGGTGACTTGAAGTCTCACCCCTAATTAGCCTATCAATCGTCTCCACAAGCTGAGGGTCTTCGCGTTGTGCTGTCCCTATTGAGTACACTAGAGTCGGGCGTACTTCGAGAGATGCTAGCAAGCCCGGTACAAAATCGGAGGAGGGCCTAAAGTTAAAACTGGCTATATACTCCAAGCTTTGCCTTTCTATAAAGAGCGGGCTTAGGGTCAGTTTCTTTCGGCTCAACGCGTCTGCCACTACGTTGCCTTTGCCCGGAGTGTAGGAGATCTCGAAATCGTACGAGGCAAGAAACTCCATCCATCTCTGTTGCCTCAAGTTAAGATCTTTCTACGAGAAAAGATATTTCAACGATTTATGGTCAGTGTAAAGTTCGAACTTCTCACCTAGGAGATAGTGTCGCCAAGACTTAAGTGCAAAGACGATGGGGGCTAACTCAAGATCGTGGGTCGGGTAGTTCTTTTCATGAACTTTCAATTGCCTTCCACCATAAGCTACTACCCTCCCTTCTTGCATCAAGACAGCGCCTAGCCCTGTCCCACATGCATCTGTATAAACTGTGAACATCTTGCTTCCATCTGGCAACGTCAGAACTGGGGCTGTTGTAAGAGCCCTTTTTAGTCGTTGGAAAGCAAACTCGCAATCCAAGTCCCAATTGAACACTAGATTCTTCTTTGTCAGCCTTGTGAGTGGAGCTGAGATTTTCGCAAAATCCCTTATGAATTTTCGGTAGAAACCTGTTAGTCCTAGAAAACTTCGGACCTCAGTTTCATTCCTTGGTGTCTTCCAATCCTGTACCGCTACTACCTTAGCAGGGTCCACAGCTAACCCTTCTTTGGATACTACGTGCCCAAGAAACCTTACTTCCTCTCTCCAAAAGTGGCACTTGGAGAATTTGGCTTTTAGCTGATGGACTCGCAGAGTTTCCATGATGGCCCTTAGGTGGTGAGCATGTTCTTCTTCACTCTTTGAGAAGATCAAGATATCATCTACGAAGACCACTACGAACTTGTTGAGGAATTCTCTAAACACCCTACAAATCAGGTCCACGAAGTAAGCGGGTGCGTTTGTCAAGCCGAAAGGCATGACAAGCCATTCAAAGAAGCCATCTGGGGTTCTGAATGCTGCCTTATCGATGCTATCTTCAGCCACCCTTAGCTGATGAAATCCGGTCGCTAAATCAAGTTGGGAGAAAACAGACGCTCCTACAAGATGATCAAACAGATCGCCAATTCTGGGGAGAGGGTGCCTATTCTTTTTCGTTAGCTTGTTGAGCTCCCTATAGTCAACACATAGACGGAGTGAACCATCCGCCTTTGTGGCGAACACCACTGGAGCGCCCCATTCTGAAATGCTCCTTCTAATGAACCCCTTCTCTAGAAGCTCTTTAACCTGTTTACTGAGCTCTTTCCTTTCCCGTGGAGCCATGTGTCTAACGGGAAACGCAACGGGCTTTGCATTATCTACAAGATATATGCGGAAGTCTATCTCCCGCTTCGGAGGTAAGCCCTTCACCTCTTCGAAGACATCCGGATATTCACGGACCACTTTAACCGATTGCAAACTCTAAACAGAAGCATCTAGTGATTCAAGATAACTAAGCATAACCGCATACGAGGGATTACAAGTAATTTCCAGAGTGTTACCGAGTTGGGTCAGAAGCCTAACCACCCTTTTCTCACAATCAAGGATGGCACCATTACTGGATAGCCAATCCATGCCCAAAATCAAACCATATCCCGAGAAGCCCAAAACAAAGGCACTACATCTAAATTCTACGCTTAGAATAGAAATTTTCAATCCCACACAGATCATAGACAAATGAGCTGGGCCCCCGATTGGATTTGAAACAATTAAGGGGTCCTTTACCATACTAGTTTCTAGGTGCAGAGATTCTACTAAAGCAGATGAAATAAAGGAGTGTGATGCGCCAGAATCAAATAAAGTACGAACTGGTTGATCATAAAGATAAACTACACTTTCTACAGAAGTATTTATACCTCGCTGTTGCAGAGGTGGTGCTTCTAGCGCATGAACCTGTGCCCCTGTGGTGGATCCAGCCTTCTGCCCATGCCCTCGCTTCTTCGGGCAATCCTTAGCCATGTGGCCTGTCTCACCACAAGAAAAGCACCCACCATTCAACTTGGCCTTCTTCTTCCGGCAATCTTTCACTAAGTGCCCCACTTTGCCACAGAAATTACACTTCCTCTTCTCTTGGGACTTGTTGTCTTTCCCGCCCTTCTTAAAGTCTGTCTTCTTAGGCTGTAATCCCTCTTTCTTCCCTTGAGAGCTTTCTGCCTTTGTCTCCTTCTTGCCCTTATCCTCTTCGTTCAGCAATGCCATCTGCACCAACCTTTCATATGTAGCTCCCATAGGTATATGGGTCATGGCTAAGCTGTGTAATGGCTCATTCAATCCTTTGATAAAGCGGAGAGCCTTATTGTGCGGAGTGTTGACTAGGTCCAGTCCGAACCTAGCCAGCTGATCGAACTGATTAACGTACTCTTTGACTGTCATATTCCCTTGCTTAAGAAATAAGAATTTTTCCAATTGAAGGCTCCTTTCATCTTCTGAGAGAAATTTAGACTCAAACCCCGCCCTAAAGTCCTCCCATATTTCCACTGGTCTTTCTGCATTGGTAACTTCCCACCATTAGGAAATCTCGCCTTTAAGTAGCCATACTACCAGTAGTACCTTCTGCCTATCTTCTACCTCAAAGATGACGAATAAGTCCTCGGTTTCCTTCAGCCAGTTCCTGGCTGACACGAAGGACTCGGTTCCATGAAAGTCCTTCCCTCCCATAGCTTTGAAATCTTTACATATCTTAGCAAAAGCATTACCACGCGGAGGAGGTGCTGCTGCAGCTGGATGATTTTCTGCAGCTGGATGATTTCCTGCAGCTGGGGGAGGAGGAATAGTGGGACCTGGCTGATTGGCCCTTGCTTCTAAGAATCGTCTGAACCAACCAGGTATTGGTACACCCTCAGGCAAGTTAAGTTCTTCGGACATGCTGAAACAAAAAGGACATATTCAAAACGAAGGATAAAAGATAGTACCTATGGCTTTGTGGGACTATGCCTTTTAAAAATAAAATAACATTTTATCTTTAAAAATGCTTCTTTAAATTTTCTTTTGAAAAAAAGTTTTCAAAACTTTTTATCTTACCTGGTAAACCTATGCTCTGATACCAAGTGAAACACCCCACCTCCGTTAGGGTCACTCTCAAAGGGAATGCCCTAATTTTGGTGGAGGTTTATAAATATAAGTCACATATGCACAAGACAGATATAAATACACATATTTTTGAATAGCGGAAAACAACAACAACTTTTATTTCATCAAAATACGTGTTACACAAACCATGCCATAAATGTCTTACAATACTTCCAAAAACATTACATTTTCATAACTGTCTTGATTTCATAACTTAAAGAAGCATAAAAACATAAGTAAACTGCATAAGTCCCCATAATTGCTATCCAAAGCCATAGTCCAAAACGAAAGAGATCCAAGCAATACATTCTTTCTCTTCAAGCTGGATGTGAAAACTGGTCAAGCTGCGGTATTCCCTCCCTGTGGACCTAGGGGAGGGGGGGGGGGGGAACGGAAGAAAAGAAGACGAAAGAAAAGTAGAGTCAGATATAAAGCCTGAGTAAGTCTAGGACTATTCAGTCTATGAATAAAGAAATGAGCATGATAAGTATAAACTGGAAATGGGGAAGCACCATAAACTAAGTTAAGTTATCTAGAGTCGAATATACTATCGTACCCCATATTAATCTCTGCACCCCTATAAACTAGTTCCCAACAGGCACCCCATAATCAGGGTGAAGTGATCCATTTCTAATGATCGGCTCCTACTCGCATAGTTACATGTGTCTTACGGCCCCTGATGTTGTAGCTACCTATGCTGGTCCCACCATGCGGTGTATCAAGTCCCATGGTGGCGGCCCGATACAATTCTAGAATGCACAGGTATACTACTAGTGCCCAGTGCCTAATTTTTCTGCGCCGGAGTGTGTGCACGCCCGCACCCCGTTAGAACCTACACTGCTGCACCACCGCCGTCGATTTGACCTCTTACAGTCAGCCCAGTAATCGTGCCCTACCCTGCCTAGTTCAGGGTATCCTGATACACCTTGTAGGGTTACTGCTGAAAAGGGTCTCCCGCTACTAGGTTTTTCTATTTCTAGCCAACATGCTAAGTTGGTTAAGTGTTCTGTAAACCTAACCCCCAATCAGTCTGTATAGTTTAGCATGTTCAATTTGATTAAGTATTAATTCAATTTACTTAATCCTATCAATCCTGACTCAGCCTTAATTGTCTTATTAAAGCCTCAACCACTCACATTTGACAGGTATTGTTGTGACTGCCTGTTGCCGGTTGGGTCCGGGCAGTCTTACGTCACAACTCAGTCTAACCTCGGGTCTTTATTGGGCTCAATGTTTAACCACCCACATTGGATAGGTATTGTTGTGACTACTGGACAGCCGGGCGGGTCCGGGCAGGTTTGTGTCAAAACGCAATCCAACCTCGGGTTAAACACATCGTATTTTCTAAGTTTACATATTTTGTCTCTTTTCTTTTTATATGTAAATATTTGCAGCCCATTATTCAAATTCATCTTTATTGGGTAAAATTAATTTATACCACTTAAATGTTTTCAAGGTCGTTGGCATGCGTCAAACATGCCAACACATATGTTTTATATTGCCCCCGTTTTATACATTCGCTATATTATAACATATGTTGGGCTTAACATTTAAGCCCAACTTAGCCACATGAAAAAGGGGAGGCTTAGAACATGATGTATATATATTCTAAGTAACATAAAAAAGGGGTGTGTAAACGCATGAACTTGCAACATAGCGGTCTAATTAACATAAATTAGGCACTTGTGAACTTGCATTGTAATAGCATATAATCTTGACATAAAACATACCTAAACATGAATCATGATTTTAATCTAATCATGTAAACTTTTATTTAAAGCATAAATCTAACTTAATTATGTGCCACATATATTATCATATGTTTTCTAACAACAACCTAAGCCTAAAACATATTTTGTTTGGGCATAAAGTTAAACATAAACTAGCCATGTTCATAAAGTCAACACAAGTTCACAAAGATGCTTACTTTTGTCACTAATACAAAAGTATGGTTTTACACTTGAATCATGATGCCAATTCCAACATAAATTCATATGAATCATAATACTCAATTGGATCCAACTACACTGAAAATGATCATAAAAATATACATAGAAGGATCTAAAATCATGTTGGCATAATAGTGAATCCTATACTTGCATGAGTCTCAACTTGGTTGAAATAAACTACCACAAACATATAGTTGTTAACTTTCAACATGAGTCATATACTTGCAAATATCCAATAATTCTAACATCATTATACCACAACATCCCAAATCTATTCATAATTAGAATCATAGCAACATACAATTATGAATTATCATCACCACAAATTAAGTACAATTCCATTTCTCATTTTACACAAATCAAATCTCAATTATTCATTCACATCGGAATAGCACTCTACTTACAACGTATGACGAATCTTCAATTCAGGATTCTGAATTCTGAATTTGGAGATGCTATCCTTTGTTGTAGGCGTTGTTTTGATTTAATTGTCGTTGCTTTAAGCTTTTGAATCAACTCCTAATCGTCTCTCAATTTTGACGGCTACTCCTAGTCTTTCTTCAGCAGCATGACGGTCTCATTCTCATTTTTATTTGTGTGAATTAGGTGGAGTCTTAGGTCCTTTTATAGAGTTTGTGAATTGATTAGAGCCGTCGATGGAGCTTAGATTAATATAAGCCGTTCGTTTTAAAGAGAACCCAATTAGGAGCTGACACATAAGCCCTAGTGACAAGACAAAGTCCAGAAATTCGACCAAGCACAGACCAGGCCAGCCAGGAGGGGCTGGGTTCGACCTGGCTCGGGGGCCAGGTCGACTACCCAGTCGACCTGGGTGCCTTGGGCAGGAAAATTCACGCCCAGCCCAATCTGGGTTCGATTTTTGAATTTTGAACTCGTTTCTGAACTGTTTCTGTCTGTTTGAATTTTAAACTGAATTCTGAAACTTTCGGAGGTCATATCTCCCTCATACGGAGTCCGTTTTACGCAAACTCAGACTCTATCTCCAGCAGAATTCCGAGACGAACGCAATGGCATATCCCGTTTCCCTTAATTCTTTGATTTGAAATTAATTATACTTTAATTTGTGAATTTTACTGTTATAGAATATACAGGGTGTTACAGGTTATGTATACCACTAGGTGTCTTTAATTACATAACCTTATCGGGTTAAGTTTGTGGGCCTATATGTAAATATTACCCACCCCCTCCAAGTTTGCTTAACCCATCCACTATTCCAATCAATTAACTTAACCCTAACCTTATATCACAATCATACAATCCCTATGGATTAGATTTGGTTAAGCTGTCCAATTTACTACCATGTCCATTTATGGTTTATAATGGGCTAAACCTCCCACATTAGGCCTAAAAAGTGTGGATGCTGGATATGCCGGTCGGGTCCGGGCAGACTTATTCCACAGTTGGGCCTAACCTTGTGTCTTAGCCCAATTCGTAATTGTGTACTTTGACCTCCCACATTAGGTTCAACATTAGTGGCTGCTGGATATGTCAGTCGGGTCCGGGCAGACTTCCACCACTAATGCAACCTAACCTCGTGTCATAAGTATAATTACAATTCTTAATTGTAATTACTGGACATTCCATTTTTAATTAATTAATCAATTAATTAATCCTTCCCTTTTGTAGATGTTAATACCCATTTTACCCAATAATTTGAATTATATGTCCAAAAATATTCATATTCAAATTATGCCAATATTAACCCTTTTTCCCCATTTCCTAACTTGTGCACTCATAAACTGGTGGCATGCCTAGGCTAGTCAATAGCCTAGTCATAAACGATAATAGAAAAAATAATGGGAATATAACCAAAGTCATCATCTTGGCATAAACATAAACTAGCATGATGATAAGGTGAACGTACATACTGGCATGGACATGTAACTAACATCATAACAAGCTGGACATAAAACTGATGAACTGGTGGTAGTCAATTGATTCTAACATAACTACGATGTCACAATAAGCATAGTAAGGTCTAAATAGCAGTTTATATGTCCAATTGGTTTAGATCTAACATGATACCACAAGGTGATAAATTAGATCACATAATTCAGATCTAGAGGTTAAAATAGATCTAACACCATTAGAATGACATAATAGTGTGTTTAGACCTAAATATGGGTTCACATGTCCAACATACAACATATCTAAGTTGATCGCAATATGACAAGTGAAAGGTGATTTACATAAAGAGTTAGATCTAACCAATGTTGCAACTGTCCAAATTAACAGATTTACATTCACCATAACACAGTTACAAGTCAAGATCCACATAGGTAACATAATAGAATAACCACAATTGCATTGGATCTAAAGGTGTAGATCCATCATGACATAGTATAAGATTTAACAATAGCATAGATTCATAGTTTGCAACATATCCCATTCACAGTCTTTCACAATTTACTTTCATTTATTTAAACCTAAAAGCAACTAGAATTCACTGCGTTAGGTTTAGAGAATAGAGAGAATGGATCTTGAATTCTCGATTTTATATGCAAAGTTGAATGTTGTATGTTGTTGAAGAAAACGAATCCGTCTCAGTTCGCATACCGGCAACATATGGCTTCCATAATTTCCAATGAAGAAGTAGGGGAATTGGACACATATTTATAGCCGCAGAACCCTCTGAAACCGACTGCCACCTCAGCCCTAGGGGTGTCGACACCCCTGTGGGTGGTTCGACCCATAGGTCAACACCCCTCTAGGGGGGTCGACCCCCTTGAGCGGGAAATTTGCCGCCTTGACGAATTTTTGATTTTCGAACTGTTCTGAATAGGGTTTGACTCATACATGATTCATATGTTTATATATGTTCTTTCTGTGCATATACAAACTTAAAACCCTCATAACTTCTTCATACGGGTCCATTTTACATAACCCTAATGTCTACCTTGACCAGAATTTCGAGATGGACGCGATGGCACAGTCCGATTTCCTTAATTTTGAATATTAAACTAATTATTATTTAATTTATCCTCTTTTAGTGTCATTAAAAATTCAGGGTGTTACATTCTCCCCTACTCAAAGGATTTCGTCCCCGAAATCTCTAAGTTGAGAATAATGCATATCCTACCATCCATCATCCATCTACTGATCCAACAACCACTGGCATCCATTGTCCTAAGAGACTTCTAATGCTTATATGAATATATAATGGTGTATGTATATGTCCCAACACTAATGCGAAAGATCAGGCGGTCTACTGATTCAGTTGACCTCCTTAATGCAATGTATGTTAGTGCCATGAATCCAATATGTATGCAAATAATCCTACTATAACATGCCAGCTCTATATGTGTTCACACTCATTCGTCCTAATGCAACATCCATATGCTAATACACCCATTTCCATCCATAAAAGAAAAGAAAATGCACACACATCCATATGCAGTATGAAAGTGATTGAGCCAATCTTAGAGCCTAATGTGTGTGTATATGCGTCCATAGGCAACCATTAGCAAACACTTGCATCCACTTGCATCCATCAAGCATAACATGTTTCAAACACATATTTACATCCATAGGATTCCTATCTAAAGGTCGAAAAATACTACGAATAAGATATACTCAAATGATAGAAACAAGCATTGATAAAACTTGGAAAAAGGAGTTAAGAACATACCCTCGAAAAAGAAAGGGTACGAAGCGCGAATCTTGTCTTTGGTTTCCCAAGTCGTATCCTCTGGGTTATCTCCCCTTTGAACCTTTAGAAACTTGATCTCTTTATTGCGTAGCTTCATAACTTTTGATCCCAGAATACGGGTAGGGACTCGCCTGACTGTCGCCTCCCGTTCCACTTCGACTTCTTCCAGCACACTCGGCTCAATGATTACTGTGGTGTCATGCAGGCACTTCCGCAGATGGGAAACGTGGAAAACATCATGAATGCCGGATAGATTTTCTGAAAGCTTTATTCTGTAGGTCATTTGGCCAATCCTCTCGGTTATGGGAAATGGTTCAACAAACCTAGGTGCTAGCTTCCCTACCGATCCAAAGCGAACCACATTCCTCAGAGGTGACACTTTGATAAAAACTAAGTCTCCCACTTCAAATTCGATGTCATTCCTTCTCTTGTCCGCATAGGATTTCTTCCTATCTTGAGCTATCTTCATCCGCCATCGAATAAGGTCAATCTTTTCAGATGTTTCTCTAACCATATCTGGTCCAAGTAATAATATTTCTGTAGATTCCCACCAACAAGTTGGTGATCTACAGGGTCGTCCGTACAATGCTTCGAAGGGTGCCATGTCGATGCTAGCTTGATAACTGTTATTATAGGCAAACTCTACTAAAGGAAGATGCTCTTCCCAAGTCCCTCCGAAGTCTAGGATACACAGCCTCTAAAGATCTTCAAGAATACTGTTCACCCTCTCTGTCTGTCCATCGGTCTGAGGATGATAAGCGGTGCTTAAACACAACTGTGTACCTAACGCTTCTTGTAAGCTCCTCCACAACTCACTGGTAAAGATGGGGTCACAATCGCTCATGATGCTGGAAGGTACTCCATGAAGACGAACTATCTCACGAACATAAATTGCTGCCAACCATGATGTCGTTCTCTTACTCTTAATTGGAATAAAGTGAGTGCTCTTAGTGAGTCTATCTACCACAATCCAGATACTGGTGTCGCCTTTCTTCGATCTAGGCAAACCATCTATGAAATCCATAGAGACGCTCTCCCATTTCCACTGCGGAACCTCCAACGGATGAAGTAATCCACCGGGCTTCTTTTGCTCAACTTTGACTTGCTGGCAAACCAAACATTGAGAAACAAATTCGGCCACATCTTTCTACATCCTAGCCCAAAAGAAAACCCTTTTCATATCTCTGTACATCTTATCACCGCCTGGATGAATGGTCATCTTAAAATGGTGGGATTCTACTAGGACTGCCTTTATCAGGCTTCCAGTTTGAGGAACGCAAAGCCTTTCATCTCGTTGCAACCACCCCTTTTCATCTATGGCATATCTAATGAGGTGACTAGAATTCTCCCTTCTTCTGAGCTTATCCATGATGTCTAGAATCTGTGAGTCACCTTGTTGCAAAGCTCCTATCTGGTCCATAAGAGTCGGTCGTATCTCCAAGGATGCAAACAAATCATGCAAAATCTCGATGGAGGTTCTAAAATCAAAAGCTGATATGAACTCCAAGTTTTTTCTTTCCACAAACAGAGGACTCAAGGCCACCTTCTGCCTACTTAATGCGTCTGCCACCACACTACCCTTGCTAGGGGTCTAAGAAATCTCAAAATCATAAGAAGCTAGAAACTCTATCCACCGTTGTTGCCTTAAATTGAGATCCTTCTGCGAGAACAGATTCTTGAGAGATTTATGATCGGTGTATAACTCGAACTTCTCTCTAAGTAAATAATGACGCCACGTCTTTACAGCAAACACTATGGCAGCTAGCTCTAGATCATGGGTGGGGTAGTTCTTTTCATGAACTCTCAACTGTCTACCCCCATAACACACTACTTTCCCTTCTTGCATTAGAACCGCACCAAGCCCTGTACCACACGCATCAGTGTAAATAGTAAACACCTTATTCCCGTCAAGCAAGGTCAAGACAAGAGCTGTTGTCAGAGCCCTCTTCAGTCATTGGAAAGCAACATCACATTCTATATTCCACGAAAATGCCAAGTTCTTCTTCGTCATCCTGGTGAGTGGGGCTGATATCTTTACGAAGTCCTTAATGAACTTCCTATAGTAACCTGCTAACCCAAGAAAGCTTCTCACCTCGGTTGCATTTTTTGGAACCTGCCAATCTTGCACTACAACCAACTTCGCAGGATCTACAGTTATCCCTTCTTTGGAGACCACATGCCCTAAGAATCTCACCTCTTTTCTCCAAAAATGGCATTTGGAGAATTTTGCTTTAAGCTGATGTCACGGAGAGTTTTCAAAACTTTTCTCAAATGTTGGGCATGCTCTTCTTCACTTTTGGAGAAGATCAAAATATCATTGACAAAGACTACAACAAATTTATTTAGGAACTCCCAAAACACCTTACTCATCAGATCGAAAAAATAGGCGGGGTGCATTCGTCAGCCCAAAAGGCATAACTAGCAATTCAAAGAAACCGTCCGAAGTCCTAAAGGCAGTCTTATCTATGCTGTCCTCAGTCATCCTCAACTAATGGAACCCTGTGGCCAAGTCTAATTGGGAAAATACCGAGGCACCAACAAGCTGATCAAATAAATCATCAATCCTCGGAAGCGGGTGCCTATTCTTCTTAGTGAGTTTATTCAGCTCTTTATAATCAACACACAAACGAAGCAAACCATCCGCATTAGTTGCGAATACTACTAGAGCACCCCATTCAGATATGCTTCGTCTGATAAACCCTTTCTCAAGTTGCTCCCCTACTTGCTTACTCAGCTCCCTCCTTTCCCTCGGAGCCATGTGGCGCACTGACAATGCAACTGGCTTTGCATTGTCCACCAAATATATACGAAATTCGATCTCGCGCCTCGGAGGTAAACCCCGAACCTCATCAAAAACATCGGAAAAATCCCGGACTATTGGAACAGATTGCAGATCATCGATAGATGCATCCAGAGACTCTAGAAAACTAAGCATAACCGACCCTTGTGGGTCACACGAAATCTCGAGGGTTCTCCCATGACAAGTCAGAAGCCTAACAACCCTCTTTTCACAATCCAAAATGGCATCATACGTGGTAAGCCAATCCATTCGTAGAATTAACCCATAGCCTATAAACTCGAGCACACATGCGTCGCATTCAAACTCGACGCCTAACACAGATATTTTCAAACCTCAACAAATCATAGATAAATGAACCGAACCACCAATAGGGTTTGAAACAACTACGGGATCCACTACCATACTAGTAATTAAGTGCAGAGATTCAACTACAGAACTTGATATAAATGAATGTGAGGCACCGGAATCAAAAAGTGTTCTAATAGGATGGTTTGAAATAGAAATTAAACCTTCCACATAAATTTTTCTACCTCTATCAGGAGCACTGATCGTGAGAGCATGCACCTGCCCTCCAGAAGTCCCTGTCCTTTGACCCTGTCCCTGTGATCCCTGTTTCTTCGGGCACTCTCTAGAAATTTTCCAGCCTCTCCATAGTGGTAGCAAGAGTTCTTCCTTCGCTCACAATCTTTAACCACATGACCTTCCTTCCCACAATGGTGACATTTTCTCTTATCCTTGCCTTTATCATTTTTCCCTCCTTTCTTCTGTTGTTGATGCTGTTGCTGCTGCCCCTTCTTGGGCCACACCTTCCTATTTTGCGATGTCTCCTCAGCCCTCTTTTCTCCCTTGTTTTCCTCATGCATTAGTGCCATATCGGAAAGCTTTTCAAAAGTATCCCTCATTGGAATATGGGACATGGCTAAACCATGCAGAGGCTCATTCAGCCCTTTAGCAAACCGAAAAACCTTTTGTGCGGCGTATCCACCAACTCTAAACCGAACCTTGCTAGCTGGTTGAATTTATTCACATACTCTTTTACCGTCAAGTTTCCTTATTTGAGTGCTAATAATCTCTCCATCTTCATGCTGCTTTTGGCTTGGGAAAGAAATTTCATTTTGAACCTCTATCTAAAATCTTCCCTAGTTTCCAACGGACGTCCAGCTTGAGTGACTTCCCATCAAAATGAGGCTTCGTCCTTCGGTAGCCAGGCGGCTAACTGGGCCTTCCTTATATCCTCTACTTCAAAGAATATGAATAAGTCCTCGATCTTCTTGAGCCAATTCCGAGCTTCTACGAATGTCTCGTTCCCATGGAATGACTTCCTTCCCATAGCACGGAAGTCCTTGCAGATCTTGGCGAAGTTATCTGCTCTTGGAAGGGGAGTAGGAGGAGGAATGATTGGTGCAGGTGGGGGAGGAACATTTCCATGGCCTTCGGCAGGCGCCATGGCCTCCAAATATCTACAGAACCATTCGGGTATTGTGACGCCCTCTGGGATATTAGGAATGTTTTGTTCCCCAGACATGTTGAAAAAGGAAAAAGGAAGAAATTTAGATAAAGGACCAAAGGATACTACATATGGCTTTCTGGATTCAAAACAGACTTTTCTTTATGAAAATGCTTTCTTTTAAAACCTTTTTTGAAAATAATTTTCAATTTTTTTTATCTAATCTGGTAACCTTCAACTCTAATACCAAGTGTGACACCCCACATACGTTAATGTCACTCACTAAGGGAATGCATTAAGTTTCGTGAAGCGTTATAGGTAAACAAACATAGAATAATTACAAGACAGATATAAATAAGATAGCAACAAATTTTTTTTATTTTTATTTCAAACATAAATCATAATACCGTGGTCCACAATACCATAAGTCACAAAAACCATTACAATAAAATTAACTTCTGTCTTGCATCATCAGAGTACATAAGAATATAAAAAACATAATTCCCCAATTGAAAGAGTTAAGCCATGGTAGAGACAAGAACTTGGGCCATACTTAAGAAGTAGCTCCCAGCAAGATGATATCTGAGTCCTGAGTAAGCCTGAGTGTTTCCTCCCAAAGAACCTGGGGGAGGGGGGACTGAAGAAAGAAGGAGAAACAAAAGGGTCAGACATAAAGTCTGGAGAGTCTAGTTACTTTTAGCCAGTAAATAAATAAAAGTAACATGATAGGCATATAAAGTGGATAAGAGAGATCACTACATAAATGGCAGGTGTGACAAGATAGACAGGGTAAGGTGTATACACTTCTCTAATGATTACTTTGCACTATTACTAGTATAACCAGAATGAGATGATCCCTTCCACTATAAGGTGGCAGACTTAGGGCATATGTCCAAATATACCCTAACCACTACCCTAATCGATCGGCTCCCTACTCCGTAGATACTCTGTGCCGACCCCACAGTAGGATGTATCACGTCCTACAGTGGCAAACCCTCACTGATATGCACAGCCCCATATCTACTGGTGTCACGGTCGTCTTATCCCCCTCTTCCCGGCTCATGCACGCACATGGCTCGATCGGTTTGCGCCGCCCATACCATCCTCCAAGTTTGGATCTCCTACAATTAGTCAATAAGCGTGTCCCTTCTCCGCCTAGTATGGAGTATTTTATTTGATACTTACTCCAGGTTGCTGATTGAAATGGGTCCTACACAATATGATACAAGCTCTCCCCTTTGTCTTGTGTACCC
Source organism: Allium sativum (assembly GCA_030737875.1). Classification (NCBI taxonomy): domain Eukaryota; kingdom Viridiplantae; phylum Streptophyta; class Magnoliopsida; order Asparagales; family Amaryllidaceae; genus Allium; species Allium sativum. Next base: position 487,111,451 of record CM060919.1, on the reverse strand, counting down.
CTCTAGGTTTTTCACTGACTATGTATACCACTAGCTGTCTTTAATTACCTAGCCCTATACCAATTATGCTTACCCTAAAAGGTTTCTTTAATTACATAACTTTATTATTTCCTCCGGTTGTGTATACCACTAGGCGTCTTTAATTACATAACCTTATCGGGTTAATTTTGTGGGCCTAAATGCAAATATTACCCACCCCCTCCAAGTTTGCTTAACCCATCCACTATTCCAATCAATTTACTTAACCCTAACCTTATTTCACAATCATACAATCCCAATGGATTAGATTTGGTTAAGTAGTCCAATTTACTATCATGTCCATTTATGGTTTATAATGGGCTAGATCTCCCATATTAGGCCTACAACGTGTGGATGTTGGATATGCCGGTCGAGTTCGGGCAGACTTATTCCACAGTTGGGCCTAACCTCATGTCTTAGCCCGATTCCTATTTGCGTACTTAGAGCTTCCATATTAGGTTCAACATTAGTGGCTGCTGGATATTCCGATCGGGTTCGGGCAGACTTCCACCACTAATGCAACCTAACCTCGTGTCATGAGTTCAATTACAATTCCAAATTGTAATTACTAGACATTCTATTTTTAATTAATTAATCCTTCCCTTTTATAGGTGTTAATGCCCGTTTTACCCAATAATTTGAATTATATGTCCAAAAATGTTCATATTCAAGTTATGCCAATATTAACCCTTTTTCCCTATTTCCTAACTAGCGCACTCATAAACTGGTGGCATGCCTAGGCTAGTCAATAGCCTAGTCATAAACGATAATAGGGGAAATAATGGGAATATAACCAAAGTGATCATCTTGGCATAAACATAAACTAGCATGATGATAAGGTGAACATACATACTGGCATGGACATATAATTAACATCATAACAAGGTGGACATAAAACTGATGAACTGGTGGCAGTCATTTGATTCTAACATAACTACAATGTCACAATAAGCATAGTAAGATCTAAATTAGCAGTTTAGATGTCCAATTGGTTTAGATTTAACATGATAACACAAGGTGATAAATTAGATCACATAACTCAAATCTAGAGGTTAAAATAGATCTAGCACCATTAGAATGACATAATAGCATGTTTAGATCTAAATATGGGTTCACATGTCCAACTTACAACATATCTAAGTTGATCGCAATATGACAAGTGAAAGGTGATTTACATAAAGAGTTAAATCTAAACAATGTTGCAACTCTCCAAATTAACAGATTTATATTAACCATAACATAGTTACAAGTCAAGATCCACATAGGTAACATAATAGAATAACCACAATTGTATTGGATCTAAAGGTGTAGATCCATCGTGACATAGTATAAGATTTAACAATAGCATAGATTCATAGTTTGCAACATATCCAATTCACAGTCTTTCACAATTTACTTTCATTTATTTAAACCTAAAAGCAACTAGAACTCACTACGTTAGGTTTAGAGAATAGGGAGAATAAATCTTGAATTTCTGGATTTGATTTGCAAAGTTGAATGTTGTATGTTGTTGAAGAAAACGAATTCGTCTCAGTTCGCACACCGATAGCATATGGCTCCCATAATTTCTAATGAAGAAATAAGGGAATTAGACACATATTTATAGCTGCAGAACCCTCTGAAACCGACTGCCACCTCAGCCCTGGGGGTGTCGATACCCCTGTGGGTGGGTCGACCCATAGGTCGACACCCCTTAAGGAGGGTCAACCCCGGCGTCGACACCCCTCTAGGGGGTCAACCCCCTAGAGCGGGAAATTTACCGCCTTGATTAATTTTTGATTTTCGAATTGTTCTGGATAGGGTCTGACTCATACGTGACTCATATGTGTATATATGTTCTTTCAGCATGTATACAAACTTAAAACCCTCATAACTTCTTCATACAGTGTCCGTTTTACGCAAACCAGATGTCTTCTTGACCAAAATTTCGAAACGGACGCGATGGCGCAGTTCGTTTTCATTAATTTTGAATATTAAATTAATTATTATTTAATTTATCCTCTTTTAGTGTCATCAAAAATTCAGGGTGTTATACTGAAGATGAACAACCAAATCCCATAGGAGTAGTCAATGAGGCTATTGTGCCACTGCAATCAGAGCCAAATTTGGCAGTCTTAGCAAAGAAATATAAGAATCTAGGAGGGCAACCATTTCTGGGAAAGGAGTCAGTTATCGAAACGCAAGCGTGGCTACGTTCATGTGAGAGGATCTTCACAGGCTTAAGGCTAAATGGAGCTCAAAAAAGATATCTGGCCTCTTGGTTTTTAAAAAGACGAAGCTTTTAATATGGGGGGGACAATTACTATGGCAAATCCAGAGGAAAATTTCACTTGGGAGCACTTTAAAGAATTTTTCGAAGAAAGATTCATCCCATCCGAAGAAATAACCTGTTTGTATTATGAATTCTCTAATATGAAACATGGGGACATGACCATTCCAGAATATCTGAGTAAATTCAATGAGCTTTCCCGCTTTGGTCCAGAGTTGGTTCAAGTTCCGGTTAAGAAGAATGTAAGGTTTATTGATGGTCTTCAAATAAGGTACAAAAGCAGGTTGATTTCTCACGTAAAGCTTCCATTTGCAAAAATAGTGGAAATGGTATGCCATTACGAATCAGTAGACAGACAAAATGCCTTGGAAGATAAAGAAAAAGGAGATTCTAGAAAGAAGAGGAAGTTTGGAAGTAAGAAACCGGAAGCAAGTAATGAAGGGGATAAATTAAAGGAGTATAGGGTAAAGAAATCCGTATGCTTCAATTGCAATAAAAAGGTACACTTGTCAAAGGACTGTAGATTTCCGAAGAAACATAAAAGGAATGAATCTGAGCCCAGTAAGAAGTTTTAGGATAACAACTGCCACAGGATTGGCCATATAAAACCAAATTGTCTGCTATTAAAGAAGACTGATGTGGCTCATGTCTATGACTTGGAAGATGTTCCAACACACTCAACTAGTGGGAGGGGGACTGAAGTTCTAGAAGGTACGCTTTCTGTTAAAAATATTCCAGTTAAAGTATTGTTTGACACTAGTGCATCACGTAGTTTTATATCGAATGAAATGGCTAAGGAACTAAGTCTAAAACTCAAGTATATATTGAAGAACCCATTTAAGTTAGGAACCCGATAGGTGGCTCCGTCAATCTTTTTTTATATTGTAAAGTGCCTATCTCTTACTCCTATTGCCGATTTCCCTTCAAATTGATTGTCTTGGATTTCACTGAATATGATATTATACTTGGAATGGATTGGTTGACCCAAGATGAAGCTGATGTTAAATGTGCAGAAAGAATCGTTAGCGTAAAAACCAAACTTGGGAATTTTATAGAAAAACCATGTGAAGACCCAATCCTAAATAAGGATAGATTTTGGTACGCTCTAGATGTTTCCCTTGTCCCTTAGAAACCATCCCGGTTGTTAAAGGGTTTGCGGTTGTGTTTGAAGAAGTAGAAAATCTTCCTCCACAAAGGGAGATTGACTTCATAATTGATTTAGTACCGAATGCGAGGCCAGTTGTGCATGCAATTTGGAGAATGGAAATGAAGGAAAAGGAAGAGTTGAACGACCAAACTCAACGCTTTTGTGGAAGGGTCCGATCAGACCTAGTTTCTAGAGCTAGGGTGCAACAGTGGCGTTTGTTCCAAAATCTGATGTTCTCTTAGACTATGTATGGAATATCGTGATCTCAATAAATATACTCTCAAAAATAAGTTCCCTCTTCCTCGCATCGATGACTTATTAGATCGCTGGATTTGAGCTCGATTATTTTCAAAAATGGACCTAGCTACATGATTTCATCAGTTGAGAATTGCAGAATATTGTGTTCCTCTAACAACTTTCAGGGGACCTGATTTGTTTTTAGAATGGTTAGTGATGCCCTTCGGACTAAGTAACACCCCTTCTTATTTTGTGGACTTGATGAACCGGGTGTTTCGAGAGGTATTAAACAAAATTTTGCTAGTCTTTATTGATGACATTCTTATCTTCTCTAAGACAGAGGAAGAGTATGCGAAGCATTTGCAAATTGTCCTGGAAATTCTAAGAAAGAATGTATTGAAGGAAAAAAATTCCAAGTGTCATTTCTGGAAGAAAGAAGTAAAATTTCTTGGGCATGTGGTATCAAAGAAAGGAATCTCGATAGATCCGAGTAAGATAGTTGCCATCTAGAGTTGGAAGAAACCAAGGACCCCCATAGAAGTTAGAAGCTTTCTTGGCTTATCCAGTTATTATCGGAAGTTCATAAAGGATTTTTGAAAATTATCTAGTCCTTTGACGAAGTTAACCAAGAAGCACGACAAGTTTGTTTGGGCTGCAAAACGCGAAGAAGCTTTCCAGGAATTAAAAAAAAGGCTAACCACTACCATGGTCCTAAGATTATTGATGGAAACCAAGAGATAAATGTCTATCCGATGCTTCTGGAGAAAGAGTTGGTGCAGTGTTAATGCAGAAAGGAAAGGCGATTGGTTATGCAAGCAAATATTTGAAATCGCATGAGAAGAAATATACCACTCATGACTTGGAATTGCTCGCTCTTGTACTTGCCTTAGCTTGAAGATTTGGAGACACTATTTGTTGGGTGAAAATTTTAAGCTCTTTACGGATCATAAATCACTGAAGTTTCTTTTTACCTAGAAGGACTTGAATATAAGGCAACAACGTTGGTTAGAGTTTCTGGTATACTTTATACTCTGGGGAAAGCAAACGTTAGCAGATGTGCTCAGTAGAAAGAATGCCATTATTGCCCATCTGATTGTTACACCCACTCTGATTGAAAAGATTTATGTTCAATAGAAGGATGGTGAATTTTTCCAGAAAATATGCAGAAGGATTCAAGAAGTGAAGTCTCGAATTTTAAAATTGATAATCAAAGAGTTCTGAGATTGAAAGGTCGAATTTGCATTTCGGATATCACGGAACTTAAAAGAGAAGTACTGGATGAGTGCCATATGTCCAAACTCAGTAAGTATCCAGGAGTTCATAAAATATATCGAGACTCGAAGTGCACGTTTTTTGTGGAAATCAATAAAGAGGGATATCTCGGTATACGTCAACAGGTGCCCAGCTTGCCAACAGGTCAAATCGATCAGCAGAAGGTTGCTGGATTGCTACATCCACTGGAAATTCCTAAATGGAAGTGGGACCGAATATCAATGGATTACGACGAAACAAGAGAGGTAATGAAGGTATCTGGGTTATAGTTGATTGTCTGACGAAGAGCGCCCATTTTCTTCTAGTAAGATCAACAAGAATAGCTAATAGTCTTATTCAGTTGTATGTGAAGGAAATAGTCTGCCTACATGGAATACCCAGCAGTATTGTTAGTGATCGAGTTCTGATCTTTACCGGTAAGTTCTAGGAAGCATTTCAGTCAGTACTGGGGACGACGTTGAGCCTTAACACTGCTTATCACCCTCAAATGAATGGGCATACTGAAAGAGTAAATCGAATTTTAGAAGATTTGTTGCGAGCTTGCATCTTGGTTTCGGAGGATCATGGGAAGGTCACTTGCATCTCATGGAATTCGCTTATAACAATAGCTTCCAAGAAAGTATTAAGATGTCACCTTTTGAAGTGTTGCATGGTCTACCTTGTAGATTCCTTATATGTTGGATTGAGTCGGGAATTTGACTTGTATTAGGTTTGGACATGATCCAAGAGGCAACTGATAAAGTGGAATTTATCAAGAAAAAGTTGAAAACAGCGCAAAGCAGACATAAAAGTTATGTGGATTCTAGAAGAAGGGATTTGGAATTTGCAGTTGGAGATCAGGTGTTTTTAAAACTACCTCCACTGAGATGGGTATTCCGATTCGGGAAAACGAGGAAATTATCGCCTGAGTGTATTAGTCCATTCTCGATATTGGAAATAATGGAACCCTAGCTTACAAGATTCAATTACCAGAATGGATATCCAAAGTGCATGATGTTTTTCACATTTCTCATCTTCGGAAATATGTACCTTATCCTGATTTGGTTGTTGAGGAAGCAGCACAACAAGACTTGGAAATCATAACAAGTTTTGCAGTTCTAAGAGAGCTTTCAAAAATAATTGGCAAAGATGTAAAGGAACTTAGAAATAAGAAAGTGAAACTAGTTAAAGTGCAGTGGAGCGAGGATCCAAGAGACTGTACATGGGAAATATAAGACAATATTAGAAAGTCTTATCCCAATTAGTGAGTAGATATCTCGGAGTAGCTCATTTAAGAGGTAAACTCATTTCTTAGATATTGTTTATATTCAGCTTTACTGTCACAAAAATTTCGGGGATGAAACTCTTTAAGTGCGGGTGATTATAATGACTTGAAATTTTGGAACTAATTTAAAAAAAATTATTTTCAAGTTTAAATAATTTTTATAAGGATTTATTATCAATTTAAAATTCAACAATTTAATATTATTTTAATAGCCTAAAAATAGACATTTGCAAACAATCTCGGACTTTGACGAAGCTAGTTTTATCGGATTCAGGCGTTAATTATTGTAAGATTTCAAATTTCGCACCAATCGGAGTTGGTATGTAGCCATGCGAAAATAAAATGTGAACCAATCAATAATTTGAACTCGAACTGGAGCTTTTTGAGCAAACGGTCTCGGAATTCGACGAGACATGTTCCATTGGAACGTATCCGAAAAACATAGCAGGATTTCAAATTTCGTAGCAATCGAATTCAGTATGTGGTCGTGTGAGTAGATAACGCGTTGGTAGATTTAACGTATTCTAAGTTAAGCGTTCACACTTAACTAGTTAAAAGGGGTTGTGTTTTCTTTGAGTTGTCAAGCAGTGAAGCTCCATGGTGCATTTTCTCCCCTTCGATCTCATCCCAACACCTCACCAATGCAAACCATCTCCATTTCTATAAATGTAAGGCCTCCTCCCTCCTTTCTTCACTTTACTTCCCTCTCTTTTCTTTTGCTTCTCTCTCCCCTTCCTTCTTAGCTCCATCGACCCACCCCCTTTATACTGACCTATGCCAACACCTCCCCTTACTACCAGTGAACCCCTCCGACTAGCCACCCTCAACCCATGGGCCACCTCCTCCCCTAAAGCCCATACACCTCATCAATGTTAAAAAAACACCACCTCTCCTCCCCTTTAAACCCCAATGTCACACCCCCTTACCACCTACCGCCGCCCAACACCAACGTGGACCCCACCTCAGCCACGTCCAACCACGCACCAGCCTTCACGGGTCCCAACCCCTCAATCTCTAACCCAATAATACTAAGACCCCTCCCTGTTTGCTTTTTGAACAAAAAATATATCCATCCAATCATCCGTTAATTTTATAAACCCCATAGCATCGAACCCCTATACGATTTATATTCAGAAAATTTTGATGACGTTGGGAGGTTGCCGAAATTATCCGAGATCGCTGGGACATCCTACGATTTAGGTTAGGAGCAGTGGAATACTAGTTAAGAAACTATGAACCGAATAAGGGCTAGTTGACTATTGATTATAATTGTGAACTCGTATGACCTATATAATGACATTTAGTTGATAATATGGGTTGATAATATGATTTGATAATGGATGGTATGGTTTAATTATATGTGGTGTGGAAAAATAGGATTTTTAAATGAAAATTATATAGTCACTTGAAGGTATGACACATAGAATTGATAATGCGGACATTGGAATGGGTTTGAATCTTAAATGGTCGTGGAATAGAAAATTAACTTGATATTAGTTATTGGATATGGGTATGAGCCTCATTTGGTAGTAAATGTTATTGATTGTTGATGATTGTGTATTGTGGTTAATATGTTGATTGACAAAAACATACAAGCGTTAATTGTTTAATGCTTATATGTTATGAACTATACCACAATATATGTGATGGGATGTTATCATGATTTTTGATAATGTGGTATGTGATTACCATGGTTAATATGGCCAAAAAGTATGATTATTGGCACATTGGTTTAGTCTCCATTTATTAAAACGATTTAAATGAATATGTTGTTAATATAAATAATAGGCGAAAAATAAAAGTCAAAATGTGATATCCGATTTTTCATGTACATGAAGTTAAAGTCATTTCGAGTAACTTTTGCAAAAGAAAGAAATGGTTTTGGAGAAATTAAAAGCAGGTTATGGACCGTCGAAGTTTTTATTTTAAAAATGAATAGTAACGGGAAAAAGTGAAGTTTGGTTAGGGTATTTGGAAAATGTTCTAACGAGATTTCCTTTTCAAAACTATCTTATTTATTTTTATAATGGGCATTAGGAAAATTTGGGCTCAAATGGATAGCTTTGTAAAATAATATTATTTTAATAATAAAATAATATTATAATAGCCATTTAATAGAAATATCGAATTTTAAAGTGAATATTGGACAATATAGTTTCCAAGATTATATATATATTTTATCATTAATAAAGTATTTTAGAAGCATTTCAACGTAGTTTATAATATAAATCGAAGTTTGGTCAAAATAAAACTTGTCATGCTGCGATAGTTCGCGAATTTCAACCACTGAATTCAAACTGATAACCGGGAGATCCGACCATCGGATTTTCCCAGAACGAAAAACGTTGGGTCAGGGCCGCTACTGACCTGAAAATGGATTTGAGATCCAACTGTTAGATATGTCCACATCCACTTGAAATAAAAATAACATCAGGGCTGTTAGTGACCCGAAAACAGGATTCATTGGAATGACCTATTTTTAAATTATTAAAAATAGGGAAAAATTATTATAAATTATAATAAATGATTTAAAAGTTGTTTGGAGCAAATATATATATGGTTTTGAATGATAAAAATAAGTTGATTTAAAATATGCTATTTTGCAACGCCTTTTATAATGGTTTTTTAATGAACGTTTTGAGATAAGGGTTTTAAATTCCTAAACCGAAACTAACCCTTGGTAAACCTTATTTTATAAGGTTAAAAGAATTGTAAAGATGATTTTGGAAGCCTAACAGCTTAACCAAATTTGAGAATAAGATTTAATCCTATTAAATGAATCCCAATTAAAGGAGACTTAATTGGAGGGTTAATAATCCAAAATGGATTTTTTTATGCTAATTGTTTCAAGAAGACTGGGTTTAACCCATTTCGAATAATTATATGATGATTTAAAAGTCGAAGATATTAAAGACGGTGGAAGACCAGAAATCTTCACATCGAATGGACTCCTTGCTGATACCTTGGGTAGCTCGCATTATAAGGTTAAAGTGGCAGTAGCTCGAACGTACTTGTTGATTGTTCGGATGTGCAAGGTCCTCTCTCCTTTATTGAACGAGGAATAAGGTGCCTTCGGTTTCGTTCAAATCTAGAACGAACTTGTAAATGGATGTGTGTCTGACATTGTATTTTACAATATAAAAATTGGTTTCTTTTGATGTTATATCAGTTGGTGACAGAGAAGTTATTCTCTTAGCTTAACGCCCTCCCTTGAAACTTATCTACTCAAAGGTTTATATATTAATAGAGACTGATTATATGTTGTGAACTGAAAATGTAGCATGTGAAGTGCTTGTGGCAGATAGATTAAAGCTTTTGTTGAAAACAAAGCTTTGTGGGACGTTGACTCTAGGGCCTCACACCCCGGAATGAGCCTAAAACAGGATGATGGACATTAGAGTAAGGACGTATGTTTCCTTCTAGCTAAAAGCGATGCCATGGTATGTAGCCCTGGCAAGTTTACTAACGTGGATGATAGGTCGAGGCGCCTCGGATGATGGCCAAATACGACCAGAATGACAGTCAAATACGACCAGGGGACGTTATTTTCATGAGTAATCCGAACTCACTGGGTATAGTGGGTCGGTTCTGCCGATCCAAAGGATCACATGCATGCAAGTCCCGAGACATCCCGCTAGAGGTGTCCCGAACGGTTAAGGAAGATCCTTTGCCTTGGTTCATTGATGGAATCCAATTTCCAATACGAGACTTTGCGTTTTTAGATGTAAACCATGTAGCCAACATAACGGGATGAGGCATTATGCGAGCTAAGATCTATACATTTATTTTTGAAAATTATTTCCACACTTAGAAATTAATAATAATATCATAATTTAAATATTTTTTCGTATCAAGCACGTTTGACTATTATAAGGTAAAACTCTACTCTCCGGTATGCGTTGCATTGTGTGATGGGACTTGAGTCTTATAATGGTTTCATTTTTCTTAAAAGCATTGCGAAGTTTGTCCACTGGTATTCATGTGAAGGAAACTTGTTTCGTGTTATACGGCGTGGTCCCGTGATTTGCTTGCTTTTAAATAAGTTAAGAATAACTACTTAGATTTTCTCATACCAGTTCCATGACTGACTCGTAGTTTGTTTTTCCCTTGCAAACTCGGGTGCCTTATTTCCACATGGGCAGGCTAGTAAACAGGTTATTAATTAGGACTACTTTTGGAAGCTAAGTCTTTTTATATATGGAAGCTATCTGGGAAAGCTGGTTTTGGATTTGGAGCAGGATAAGGATGTTCTTTTGGAGTCTCTCTAAGACTCCGTCATGTCAAATTATCGTTATTACCGTTGTGTATCTATTTACTTATTTCCGATGTTATGTATGATATTTGGATCCGCTGGGATGCATTAACTCTGATGAAATCTATGATGTAATATATATATAATCTACATTCTGATGTTTAATGCATGATTGCTTTCTGCTGTTATATTTCTAAAAGCCATCTCTTCTACCAGGGAATGGGAGAATGGGTCTTCATAGTTTTTCGTACATCATTTCATTTTAGTACCGTGAATATACGGCTAACATGCATCCATGACTTGTTGCTGAGCGAGCACTACATCGTATATTTACTTTCATAAATTTCGTCGTTGTGAGACAGTTATGCATGAGCAGCGTGTTGCACAAGGGTTACATGACGAGTTAATGGAGACTCGGCAGTAAACGAATATGAGATGGCATGGAAACATTATCACTCATCCATGACAAATTATATTCAGTTTATGGAACCCAATGAGGATCATCTGCTCACTCATCGATTTTGACATTTGAGATGTAGGATTTGCTTTCAGATTTCTACGTTGTAACACCTCATTTTTAATAATAAAAGTAATCAAAATAATTATATAAATAATTAATAATGGAAAATGGACATTTTGGGATTGTCAAACAATATTATGATTAATTTACATACATAATATGTTTCGAATGGAGTTCGTACGTAAAAGGTACTAACGTTTGATGTCTTGTGTCGGAAAAATATTTGTAAATGTAAATATTATTTCGAAAATATATGTGCGTATTTAAACCAGAACAATACATGTTTGAATTTGAAATCAGGCGTGTATCAAAAATGAAGAAAATTAAGTAAAACTGGAAACACAAATAAATTTTAAATTAACATTCGAAAGAATTAAACATGCTTGAACCAAAATAGGAAAGCACGACTCAATCAAGGGATTGGGTCGACCCATGCTTGGGATGGGTCCTAGGTCGACCCCATATAAGGTTGGGTCGACCCATGTGTCAACCCAATCAGAGGTTGGGTCGATCCACCACCCCTTGTATTGACGTGCTTTGTATTGTTTTTAATGGGTTGGATTTTATTATTCTGAATCGGATGGACACAACTAGTTTGGACATCTATAAATAAACCTACATGGCCAGCCATCAAACTTATATTTTTCTAAGAGGGCGCGGAAGCCCTGCCATTTCATTTCTCCTCCAATTCTTCAGAAATAGAAAATATTAGATTTAGGCTGTATGATTCAAGATTTGAAAGCAAATACTGTAGATTTAAGATTTAGATGCTCAAATTTTCTGTCCATGTAAGGTAAATTCTTCGAATCGAAATTTAAATAGTTTCCTTCATTCTGCTTGGATTCAGATTTATAATTCCATAAAAAATAATATAGTTTGTAGATTCAAATAGGAAAGACCATGGGAAATAAATCTAAATCCAGAACTTAGGAGCCCAAATTCCAGGTGAATGGACTTAAATTATTCCTTTTAATATTGATATATCATCATTTGATTCCTGTTAAATTAGCAAGATATTTTCTCAGTCCTCTTTCCCTCTTTCTGCATCTGATTTTACAGTTTTATGTTAATTTTTTGTTATACCAAAAATATGCCTAGAACTAAAATATTGATATATATATATATATATGTACGACTGATTTGTATGCCTAAATTTAATGCGACTAATTATAATTCTTTTTATTTTACACGCATTAGAAAATTTGATTCAACTGTAATTATGAAAAAGATGATTTGATAATTTAGGGCTAGAATGAACATGGTATTCCAAACTGTAATAGAAGGATAGTTGGACTAAAAATAAGCTATTTAGATAAGGCTTGCCAAATAATTGTGAGATAGGTCGACATGACATAATTAATATTACGTTCAGTAAATTCATACTTGAATGGTGAATCCGAGAATTCCCATATTTATTTATTAAAACTACCGTTCAGATTTAAAATGGAATGAATATCAAAATTGTTGGGATTGAAAGAAAAAAGGGGTATAAGCCCAATTGTGTCCAAATTTACTATAGTTATGCTAAATTGGGAATATAAATTGAGAATATGAATTAATATATATATTGATTTAAATAAAAAGTTAGAAATATCCTAGATTGATTTGTTAGGGAAAGGGAATATATTTCCATAGTTTAGTTTGTAACAGAAATGGAAAACATATTTGCAAGTATAAAAAGAAATAAAGGCGCGGATTAGTGCGAAATAGGGATCTAGCCATATTGCGCACTGTCCATTAGCCTAAAAATAATTGAAAAGAACTCCTTGAAATTATGGATTTCTATTTTTGTAATTACCTTAAACGATGAAAATAGATTCTTGTGAAATTTTAAATAACCAACCAAATAGGAGCATGCCTAACTTCCTAAAGAAAAAATTGACAAAGATAGTAAGTAAAAAGGTAACATACCTAAAAAAGATGATATGTAAAGAAAGGAAGTAAGAAATCAAGTTTAATACTTGATACTTAGGAAGGAATGTAACCTATTTTGTAATTATACAGACATATAAATAGATCATAATAAGATAAGTTCAATATGTTGGCAAGAATATTATGATAATTGTGTAGATGCAAAAAATAATCATATATGTAAGCAAGATTATAACATGAAAGTTATAATTAAAAGTGAAATGAAGCTTATTACAAATAAATTTATAATTGTGAATTAAGTTTAATAGGCATAATTCTATGGCTATGGTTCTATGGTAAAAGTAAAACTATAGCATGAAAGTTATAACTAAAAGCGAAATGAAATAAGGAAGGCTTATTATGAATAAACTTAAAAATTGTGAATTAAGTTTAATTAGCATAGTTATTGTAATGACCCAGATTTTTGCCGATTTATTTTGAACATTTAAATTATTTTAAATGTTGTATTAGAAAATAAATGGAAATTATTAATTAAACGAAAATTGAACTTATTAATTATACGAGTCACTTTACAAAATCCCAGAAAAAATCTCGTGTAATCAATATAAAATCTCTCAAAAATCGTGATCGAATCCTTGGTAAAACTGAGCGTTCCTGAGCCAAATTCTCGGTAGGATATGTTGCATTATGCGCAACATTTCATAACTGATAGAAAGTGATATTTTAACTAAATAAAAATAATATAAACGTTGTTCCTTTGTTTATTGGATTCACCATATATAGGGAAACAAGCTGCCGTTACAATCCCTTTCATCATTCGAAACGATACAGAATTGACATAAAACAAAAAGGGTTTGAAATGTTTATTAGTCGGCAAAAATCTCTATAAAAGAATACAAATAAATGACACAGGCTGGCAAAATTTGTGATAAGAATGTTTCTTACAGTCAAAAGATGTGGCTGGCCAATTGGAAAGTAAATGGTGGGAAACTTGTCTGTACGTTGCGTGACATAGTCTTGATGGATTAATCGTGAAACTTGGTTTTAAAAATAGAAGCTCCCTGCTATTTTCTCCCTTCGAAGTACCCATTTGAAACTATAAAAAAAATAAAGATCTTTTCTTTCTAAAATCCCCCTTGCTTCAGTTCTTTTTTGTGTTTCAGCTGAAAGCAGTTTTTACCAAACCGAAAAATTACCTCCTTCGCGAATCAATTAAAAACCCATACCTCAATAGAAGTTCACCGTTTCAGGATCGTAAAGATCCCACAATCGAAAACTTAAATCTCTCTTCATTTTAAAGTGTGTGATGACCATTCCAGAGCACGAATTATTAAAACACAGCAGGTAGGGTTCATTGTATTGGGTGCGATTCATTTTCGTTGGTGTTTACTGTGATCTAAAATTTCATGATTGGGTTTTACTGAATCTTAGACGGAGTTTAGGATTTTAGGGGCTGTTTTTGGGTTTAAGGAAGTTATTAGCACCATTTGTTGAGGTCTAGTGGTATTTGAACTCAAAAAGGAGTCAGATCCTTTACTAGTTCACGAGCACGTGCTGATTTACGAAGGGGATGGGGGTGTTCGAGTGTTATTGGGTGATGTTAGGGGTGGAAGCCATCCGAAAGATGAGTGTTTATGTTAGTTGAGAGTAGTGTATTTGAAGTTATGGGAATGAGAACTGTTTTGCGTGTACAATAGGGTTCCAACTGGGTACATTATAATGAAGTTAGGTAGTCAGTTGGACATAGAAATGGGTGCTTTGATCTTGGGATTGTTAGTAAAGATGTTAGGGGAACCGTGGATAAGGAGATATTGGGCATGGTGATTTCTTTCAGTGGCTTTGTACTGTATAATCTAGGAAGAGAAAGATTGGGGTGGGGGAACATACACTGTCAGTTTGTTTAAGCAAAGTGAAGAAGGATATTGTGAAGGTACAAAGTGGGATTTTGATGAATTTGGATCGCACCTTGTTGCTGGGAAGAAGAAATTAATCCGAAGGTTAATCACGTAATCAGCACGTTCATGACGATATTACTTGGTAATGATTTAATTAATAAATAGTGAATTAATGAATGGTTTAGTATGGCGATTGATGGAAAAGAATGATTCCAGTTTTGGAAATTGATCCGCAGTAAACAATTCATGACTGGTTTTGGGAAGTGAGAATGAAGTCTCTTGGTTGTAGAGGAAGTTTACTGGAAGGCGCTTTTATCACGGTGGAAGGAAGATCCAAAAATGGTTAAGGGTAATTATGAATAATTTAATAGTTAATTCATGTTAATTATAATTTAAAATATATCCAGTATTGTAACATGCCTAATTTGTTCGTACGATTATAGAATTTGACGAAACCGGTCACATTGAAATCATGGCGGCAAGGTCTACATTAAGGAACTGATTTCATTGAGAGCAGAACTGTTGGAATTTCGTAGAAAAATCAGATGTTGTTTGATTTTAAAATGAAACAAAAATAGAACCGTCAACTACAAACAAGGTGAGTAAACTCACTAACTCTGACTCGTTTATATTTTTATATAAACGAGTTTTAAATTTATTTGTAGTAATTTTATACTGTGTGATGGTTGATGAAAATTGGTTGAAATGGTTAACTAATTAATCGTTGATTAAATATTGGTTCCAGTTACCATGATATTTCATATTGAAATAAATTTGATGTTATTTATGTTGTGTTAACATCCGTGGATGCAGGGAAACAGGTTGGAGGGATCCAATTGGATCCCTTAACAATTATATTACTGTTTTTATTTGATTGTGATATATGATGTGTTATATAACCCATGATTTGATATGTTGTGTTTGGTTTACTCTGACCCTAGAAACATGGTATTCTAGATACCGTAAAATATTTTCGAACGTAGAAAAGGAAATTCAAATTTAAAAATGGAATTTATTTCCAACATAGAAATAAATTTTTGAATAGAGTTGAAAATAGAAACCTGTTCAAGTGGATAAATCAAGAAGTTGTTTATAAATAAAGAAATTAGGATATTGGAAATGTTTTCCAATAATCGAGAGAGAAATAGAGCTTTGAAAGGATACAAAAGATGGGAAATGGGAATTGGAAACGATAATGTAATAAGGAATTAATATAAAATGGGCTAGTATTGTTTGATGCTTGATCGGTAGAATTTCCAATTGGAAATAGGACCGTTGATTGTATGGATGTTTATTTGATAGTTAAATCACCAACTATCAAAGTTTTGATTTATTTTATACCTCCATTGTCAATACGAAGAGACCGGGATCGGATTTATTATCTAAAAACCACTCCGTATTGGCATAAGCGTTACAAATCAACTTACGTTGAAGAAAATTGAAGACGGAGAAAAATGCAAGGGTTGTTTTGTTAATCCTAAGTAGAAATTGCCCAAGATGGATTGATGGAATAGTGCCTTCGGTTTGTCCAGTCCCAAGACAACGTATATGGAAGGATTTGATGATGTGACATTCAAGGAAAATGATGGAAAGATGTGCTGAATGATAATCGTGACCTCAAGCCTCATCAACAAGAAAATGACAAAAATCTGGCAGGCAGCATGGCCATGTAGGTCATTCCTATTAAGGGTATTATCACCTGATCTAGAGAAATTTCATTTGCTTCTTATTCTATTTGATGCTGTATGCTTTCGGTAACGGTTGCTGATCACAACCGTTGATGATAATATGCTCGATACACTCAAGTTAAATGAGTGGTCAGCCATGTATGGGCCGGGTTGCAAGACATTCTTGTTGAACCCAGTGTATTCCCTTCTAGAGATACACTATCGGAAGGTGGTTCCATACGTTGTCATGTTGGAAATCCAATCTCCAATAAGCGCCCTGTGGTTTTCGATTTTATATTATATATGGAGCGTGAGATGCAAGCGTTCCGCTAGATTCTATTTATTTGATGTAGACATTATTATAATATCACTGGATTTGGTCTCAAAATATTTTTGGTTATCGTAAGATAAAAACCATTCATGTTTATGTGTGGATCGGTCTTACGATTATCATTTCTTTCGAAAGGATTTTTAAAAGTTAAACCAATGGTAGGAGTTTACTCACACCAGTCCCATGACTGACCCAGAGTTTATTTTGTTTATTTTCCCTAAACTCTTGGGTGCCCAAAATTTATACGGGCAGTCAAGTAGTCAGGATTTTACAGATTCACTTTGGAGGAGCTTGAAGCAGGAGGCTTCATCGGTTAGCTATAGGCTATCATATTTTCCGTTGTGTACTATGTTATATCTGGAGACAGGCGTTTATAACTGTTCCAGAAATTGTTTTTGTTCTTTGATGACGGTATGTATATGCAAAACAGATTTGTATTTCAAAAGTTATGTTATATAATATATTTTATTCGTTCCGCTGTGAGATATGTGTTCTTCGTTTTCTTCTATTCTAACTTTTCTTCCTTTCTATTTCTCATCCTCTAACTTCTTTCTAATAATGATTCGTATTTCTGTGCAATTTAGGTTGGACGTGTAGTGTTATTATTCGACTCAAAAAGTATGGAAATTTGGGCCATTACAGTTGGTATTAGAGCTTGAGGTTGAGTATTAACCTTCGATCTGTGGCATGATTCAATAGAGGTGAGGTTATTAATACCCTAGATTGAATTTGAGTGTGTATATATGAGCGCGTATTTGTAGATTTGATATGAAACTATTTTATATTGTATTTATTGATTTGTTGAGTGGTTTATGAATTCTGGTCGATACAGGAAGTACAACTGTATCGATATGTGTTTATAAACTCTCGAACAAAACAATTCATTACAATATTGTTTTAAAATGGGTAAATGAAGTAATTTACCCAAAAACTATTTTTAATATAAAAAGAATAATTTCTGGGATATTATAATATATGGACATGCTGATTGTTATTACAATCAAATGAAATTATGAAATTGTTATATATATATATAACTAAATATAATTTATATTTGGATATTGTGCACAAATGAGATAAACCAAGACTGAGTTCAAACTAGAATTTGAATTTAAATCCCAAATGTTAGGAAATATTTTCTGGAATATTATAAAGTAATATAGCCTTATTTTAAAATATTTTTGAATAAGAATGGTTTGAAATGGATTTTGAAAATGATTAAGCACTGAAATCACTTCAGTGGCAATAAAATAATTCTGATAATGGATCGTGACATTATCGGTGTTCATTTTCGAGTTTCTAAGTGATGGATTGCTACCATAATAGATTTATTAATGGAAATTATTTGGAAAAAATAAAGTTGTTTTAGAAATTCAAATGTTTTGAATTGAGTTGATATATAAATATATATGATTTCAAACTAATTTGAAATAAAACCAGAAATTTGAATTCTGAAATTAAAATCAACTTGTATAAGTTGAATAGATTGAAATGGTAAAAATATATCAAATAAATTGAAATTTAACTTAAGTTAAATAAAATTTGAATTGAATTAGAAATAATTCCGAATGAAATTAAATAAAGAGAAATGTTGAGATTCGAATTATTATTATGAATTCGATTTATGAATAAGCAAGTTGAATATATTAAATATTGTTGATTGGAATTGAATTGGATTCAAGTATAGTAAGTGGATTGACTTAAATAGATATCATACTTGAATTGATAGAATGAAAGTGAACTAGTCAGAAGTTGATTAGAGAGTTAAAAACTGGAAGTTGGATTGATTTGAAACCAACTAGAAATGGGTATATGTATGCTGAGCAGATACTGAATGGAAGTAAATGCAAGGGATAGAATTATGCCTGACAAAAAGGTACATGTTTACAGTACTTCTTGGGTTTGATGGTTTTATGAGCCAATGGGGCAAGCCGCTTGGCTTTTTTGATTTTCTTTTGGACTTTAGAAGGCCAAGAAAGGCGATTTGTGGTTGTACCAATTGAGCCGTGCAAAGAAGATGCTGGCGAAATTTTTCGAAAATTTGAAGAGTTAGAAAATTTTCAAGAAATTTTTGATAATTTAAAATCGAGTGTTAATTGTAATTGAAATAAGAAAACCGGAATTGGTTAATAAAATTTCAAGTGGAGGAATGAAATTGATAAATGGATTTAAAATTTATTGGAATGGGTGTGGATATGCAGAAGAGCATATGGATTGAAGACAAGAAAGTGACGATGGATTGTCCAAAAATGGTAGACATATAATTTGGAAAGAATTATGGATGGTCGAATATTGGTATGAGAATTTGAAGGTCGGGTAAGAACTGGTTTATGAAAATATGAAATATAAGATTTCAACTAAGTAGGTTATGAGGAGTTAGAGTTATAGCATTTTACCGCTTAGCAATTTTGAGGACGAAATTATTTTAAGGGGGAAGGAATGTAATGACCCAGATTTTTGCCGATTTATTTTGAACATTTAAATTATTTTAAATGTTGTATTAGAAAATAAATGGAAATTTATATGGAATTTATTAATTAAACAAAAATTGAACGTATTAATTATATAATCCGCTTCACAAAATCCCAGAAAAAAATCTCGTGTAATCAATATAAAATCTCTCGAAAATCATGATCGAATCCTTGGTAAAACTGAGCGTTCCTGAGCCAAAATCTCGGTAGGATATGTTGCATTGTGCGCAACATTTCATGACTGATAGAAAGTGATATTTTAACTAAATAAAAAATTATATAAACACTATTCCTTTGTTTAATGGATTCACCATACATAGGGAAACAAGCTGCCATTACAATCCCTTTCATCATTCGAAATGATACAGAATTGATATAAAACAAAAAGGGTTTGCAATGTTTATTAGTCGGCAAAAATCTCTATAAAAGATTACAAATAAATGACACAGACTGATAAAATTTGAGATAAGATTGTTTCCTACAGTCAAAAGATGCGGCTGGCCAATTGGAAAGTAAATGGTGGGAAACTTGTTTGTACATTGCGCGACATAGTCTTGATGGATTGATAGTGGAACTTAGTTTTAAAAATAGAAACTCCCTGCTAATTTCTCCCTTCGAAGTACCCATTTGAAACTAGAAAAATAAATAAAGATCTTTTCTTTCTAAAATCCCCCTTGCCCTAGTTCTTTTTCGTGTTTCATGTTTCAGCTGAAAGCAGTTTTTCCCAAACCGAAAAATCACCTCCTTCGCGAATCAATTAAAAACCCATAACTCAATAGAAGTTCATCATTTCAGGATCGTAAATATCCCACAATCGAAAGCTTAAATCTCGCTTCATTTTAAAGTGTGCGACGACCATTCCTAAGCATGGATTTTCAAAACGCAGCAGGTAGGGTTCAGTGTATGGGGTGCGATTCATTTTCGTTGGTGTTTACTATGATCTGAAATCCCACGATTGGGTTTTACTAAATCTTAGACGGAGTTTAGGATTTTAAGGGATGGTTATGGGTTTAAGGAAGTTATTAGCACCATTAGTTGAGGTCTAGTGGTATTTGAACTCAAAAAGGAGTCGGATCCTTTACTAGTTCACGAGCATGTGCTGATTTACGAAGGGGATGAGGGTGTTCGAGTGTTATTGGGTGATGTTAGGGGTGGAAGCCATCCGAAAGATGAGTGTTTATATTAGTAGAGAGCAGTGTGTTTGAAGTTATGGGAAAGAAAACTGGTGTGCATGTACAATAAGGTTCCAACTGGGTACATTGTAATGAAGTTAGGTAGTCAGTTGGACATAGAAATGGGTGCTGTGATCTTGGGATTGTTAGTGAAGAGGTTAGGGGAACCATGGATAAGGTGATATTGGGCATGGTGATTTCTTAAAGTGGCTTTATACTGTATAATTTGGGAAGAGAATGATTCCAGTTCATGACAATATTACTTAGTAATGATTTAATTAATAAATAGGGAATTAATGAATGATTTAATATGGCTATTGATGGAAAAGAATGATTCCAGTTTTGGAAATTGATCCACAGTAAATAATTCATGACTGGTTTTGGGAAGGTGAGATTGAAGTCTCTTGGCTTTGGAGGAAGTTTACTGGAAGACGCTTTTATCAGGGTGGAAGGATCAAAAAATGGTTAAGGGTAATTATGAACAATTAAATAGTTAATTCATGTTAATCATTATTTAAAATATACCCAGTATTGTAACATGCCTAATTTGTTCGTACGATTATAGAATTTGACGAAACCGGTCACATTGAAATCATGGCGGCAAGGTCTACATTGAGGAACTGATTTCATTGAGGCAGAACTGTTGGAATTTCATAGAAAAATCAGATGTTGTTTGATTTTAAAACGAAACAAAAATAGAACCGTCAACTACAAACAAGGTGAGTACACTCACTAACTCTGACTCGTTTATACTTTTATATAAACGAGTTTTAAATTTATTTATAGTAATTTTATACTGTGTGATGGTTGTTTGCATGAATGGTTGATAAAAATTGGTTGAAATGGTTGACTAATTAATTGTTGATTAAATATTGATTCCAGTTACCATGATATTTCATATTGAAATAAATTTGATGTTATTTATGTTGTGTTAACATCTGGGGTTGCAGGGAAACAGGTTGGAGGGATCCAAATGGATCCCTTAACATTTGTATTACTGTTTTTATTTGATTGTGATATATGATGTGTTATATAACCCATGATTTGATATGTTGTGTTTGTTTTACCCTGACCCTAGAAACTTGGTATTTTAGGTACCGTAAAATATTTTCGAACGTAGAAAAAGAAATTAGGATTTAAAAATGGAATTTATTTCCAACATAGAAATAAAATTTCAAATGGAGTTGAAAATAGAAACATGTTCAAGGGGATAAGTGAAGAAGTTGTTTATAAATAAAGAAATTAGGAGGTTGGAAATGTTTTCCAATAATCGAGAGAGAAATAGAGCTTTGAAAGGGTACAAAAGATGGGAAATGGGAATTGGAAACGATAATATAATAAGGAATTAATATAAAAAGGGGCCAGTATTGTTTGATGCTTGATCGGTAGAATTTCCATTTGGAAATAGGACCGTTGATTGTATGGATGTTTCTTTGATAGTTAAATCACCAACTATCAAAGTTTTGATTTATTTTATACCTCCGTTGTCAACCGGGATCAGATTTATTATCTGAAACCCACTCGGTATTGGCATAAGCGTTACGAATCAACTTATGCTGAAGATAACCGAAGACGGAGAAAAATGCAAGGGTTGTTTTGTTAATCCTAATTAGAAATTGCCCAAGATGGATTGACGGAATAGTGCCTTCGGTTTGTCCAGTCCCAGGACAACGTATATGTAAGGATTTGATGATCTGACATTCAAGGAAAATGATGGAAAGATGTGCTGAAAGATAATCGTGACCTCAAGCCTCATCAAGCCGAAAATGACAAAAATCGGGCATGCAGCACGGCCATGTGGGTCATTCCCATTAGGGGTATTATCACCTGATCTAGAGAAATTTCATTTGCTTCTTATTCTATTCGATGCTGTATGCTTTCGGTAATGGTTGCTGATCACAACCGTTGGTGATAATATGCTCGATACACTCAAGTTAAATGAGTGGTCAGCCATGTGTGGGCCGAGTTGCAAGACGTTCTTGTTGAACCTAGTGTATTCGCCTCTAGAGATACACTATCGGAAGGTGGTTCCATACCTTGTCATGTTGGAAACCCAATCTCCAATAAGCGCCCTGTGGTTTTCGATTTTATATTATATATGGAGCGTGAGATGCAAGCGTTCCGCTAGATTCTATTTATTTGATGTAGACATTATTATAATATCACTGGATTTGGTATTAAAAATATATTTGGTTATCGTAACATAAAAACCATCCGTGTTTATGTGTGGATCGGTCTTACGATTATCATTTCTTTCGAAAGGATTTTTAAAAGTTAAAACCAATGATTGGAGTTTACTCACACCAGTCCCATGACTGACCCAGAGTTTATTTTGTTTGTTTTCCCTAACTCGTAAGTGCCCAAAATTTATACGGGCAGTCAAGTAGTCGGGATTTTACAGATTCACTTTGGAGAAGCTTAAAGCAGGAGGCTTTATCAGTTAGCTATAGAATATCATATTTTCCACTATGTACTATGTTATATCTGGAGACAGGTGTTTATAACAGCTCCAAAAATTGTTGTTGTGTTCTGATGACGGTATGTATATGCAAAACAGATTTGTATTTCAAAAGTTATGTTATATAATATATTTTATTCGTTCCGCTGTGAGGTATGTGTTCTTCGTTTTCTTCTATTCTAACTTTTCTTCCTTTCTATTTCTCATCCTCTAACTTCTTTCCAATAATGATTCGTATTTCTATGCAATTTGGGTTGGACGTGTAGTGTTATTAGTCGACTCAAAGAGTATGGAAATGGGCTGTTACAGTTTTATGGCATCCTTGTGATTAGGCATTCTATGGTTCTATGGTTGCCTTGTGCTAAGGCATTCTATAATTATTCTATGATATCCTTGTGATTAGGCATTCTATGATTATTTTATGGTTCTATGGTGGCCTTGTGATTTGGCATTTTATGGTTCTTCGATGGTTCTATGGTGGCTAACAAAGTTGACGAGTAAGTAATTAAAGTTTAAGTTAAATGAATTGAACAATAATATCAATTAATGAAAAGAAAAGTGCGATAAGCGCATAACGAAAGATTAGAAATAGTGTAACGACCCATATTTTATGTATCGCCCGATTGTAAAATAATTATATTTTATTCCCTAGTGGTCAGATCATTCTCATATTTTAATATGTCATTCATAGGGATGTGGGACATGTTCATGAATTTTACCGAATTTAAGTATGACCATTTTGCCCTTTAGTTTAATGTTTGGGCTTCAACTTTTGATAAGGATTGAATTGGGTGCTGAGATCGGTCTTATTAGATCGGAATGGTGGTCTACAAATCCGTAAAGTGGTCACATGAAGAGTTTGGTTAAGTGATTTGGGAGGAATCATTGTTTTAAGTTTCAGCTGTTGTTTAAACTGGTTAGCCGCTAATGGGCTGATTAGTCAAGCCCGTTAGACTAATGACTTGCAGATATAAATAAGGGGACTTGGGAAGAGAATTAGGATTACTCTCTTTATTCTAAACTTTAGATTGGGTGTCTATGATGCTCCGGTTGGACCTAAAATCCTAATTCTCCATTTTTTAAATCGTTCATCGTAGATTGCATCCAGAAGATAGATCATCATCAAGGGAAGTTAGATCACATCAAATTACATCAAAATCAAAGATTTTCAGCGCTGTCCATATCTTATCTCGTTGGATTTATATTGAATTGGTGTTTAGGTATGTGATAGATATCTCTCACATAGAAACTACATATTATATGGGTAAATTAGGATCAAATTCATATGTTACATTCTAAATTCACCCTAGATCTGATTATATATGTTTAACCCGGATTTCGACATCTTAGAAAAATATAATTTGATCATGTTAACCGGATATTTGTTAAATTAATAATGTTTATTCATATGTTTAGATCCAAATCATGTTAGATCTCATATTTATGATATGTTTGTGCCGTAATTGCGATATGTTCATGTTTGTATGATTAGTAGTATATGAACTGATGTTTGTTTTGATTGCGTTTTTTGAGTTGTTTGTTAGAGTTGTTTGTCGTAGATCTTAGGATTGAAGAACAGAAAAAGGGAAGTTCAGATGATTGGATTTAGATGAAACTTAGCATAGATGCTCTAGAAGACGATACGAGAGGGCTCAGAAAATTTGAGCCAAAAATAAGCTAAATACATGGACCGATAGCGATCCATGTGCGGTGGTCGGATGGTCAAAATATTTGTTGTGTGGCTTCATGATGGTAAATCGGGGTTGCCTACAAAATTTCAAGTTATTTGGATGATATTTAGGATGGCTCGAAGGTTGATTACTAATATGCAAGGACGGACCAATAGAGGTTTCAACAAGAATGATGAATAGCTTGGAAAATGGGCTGGTAGTAAGCACATGGGGATAGAAGTACAGAAGTGCCAACACTTTGTCATTTTTGGCTAATTGTATGGACTAGTACCGATCCATCAGGAGAGGCTAGGTGGATGTGATTTTTGGGGAGCTTGGTTTTGATGGCTTCTGGGGGTTTCCAGTGTAGTTTGGGTGGAAATGGACTTTAGATGATTGACATGAAACTCAAACATGGATGATGCTTTAACTCTGAATTAGCTTTGGAGTTGTCGGAGCCGGATTGATGTGATACTAGTTGTGATCCGATATACAATCCAGTATGATGATGGATTGGCAGGATGAAAGTCAACCGTGGAAGATAATGGAATGGTTCGAGAAATGGATTGAGTCGCCGAGATGAAAGGCTTGACATATTTAAAGCACCAAGGAATCAAAGTGTTCTAGCAGACTCAAAGAAGGGGTTTTATAGGGATGCTCATTGGGATCAGAATGGATATATCACATATCCTGGGCACTCATGATGGGCCTAGTTGTCTTTGTCGATTAAGAAAAACATATGTAGTCATGATGGCGTATGGTAATTTGGATAGAACCGGGCTTTTCCATTAGCCATTTTGAGAGTTGAAAGCAAGTTCGACTATCGATGGATTCAAGGCTGTAGCTAGTGATTGCTAGGATATTGGATGCCATGGTTGATTATGTGATTTCTGTATTTTCTATGGATATGCTAGCACCGTAGGATTCCGAAGAGAAGCGGGATTTGGGATTCTCCTTTCTTATTCTACAATAGCATGTGATGGATGGATTTCATGTGTTAACTTGTTGGTTGCTAGGCAGATCGGATGGTCGATCCGCCTATACTCATATTGTCCTATGTAACTGTTGTTAGTTATTTTATCGCTCACTAAGACTATTGTCTGACTCAAGGTTTTATATCTCCCTTTTATTATCTTGGGATGTTCATCAATGTTGTTGTTGATGAGCAAACTGAGTAGTAGGTAGCGGGTTTGGCGTCGTTGATGTTGTGCGATGACGAGTTGGAGGCTGATGTACTATTACTACCTATACAGTATTCTTTTATATTTCCATTGTATGTTGATGGTCACTGATAATCCAGGGATGTAGTGAGGCATATTTTATTCATAGATTCATGTACTGGGATGTGTTGTACTTGAGATTCTATGGTTTTATGAAGATTTTATTTTCTGCTCAGTTATGCTTCACTACTATATCCTGTAGTATATTTTATTATTATATATTATCCATATGATGTGAGTTTCATGAAAGGTTTATTCTGAGTTATTCTGCCTTGGTTATCATCCCATATCGGCTTGGCACGTCATATAATGCACCTTTTCCTTAGTTCGGTGGAGGAGGTATAGGGCGAATGTCACATTTCGTATCAACGCTTTGGTTAATCGATTTTACCTAAAGTTCACGAGTGTAAAAGCATATGAGAGATGTACTTGTAATTTTTATTGGATAATTACTATATTATATATAGTATAGTAGGCACTTGGACACCAATGCGGCTTTCTCTAATGTGAAATGACTCCCGTTTCAGATATAGAATGGGTTGACGTATGTGAAGACCCGCAGCCTCCCCGTAAAGGAAAGCGTCGGATAGTTCGAGAACAAGCCACAACAGAACGCATATAAAAGAACATTTCACTGTATATTACAACAATGCATCAGATTACAAGAATATACAGAGTATAAATGAATATTACACAGAAATATCAGAGATTTAAATTACATTTAAATACATCGCAGCGGAAAATAATACAATACACAACTAGAAGAGATATACGGATACAAAGCTTTCCGGATATCGTTCCAGCTGTAAACCAGGATCCTGTGAATATAAATCTGCAAAACCAAAACTACTAGCTGCCCGTGTCAAAATAGGGGCACCCAGAGTTTAGGTTAAAACAATAAACTCCAGGTCAGTCATGTGACTGGTGTGAGAACTAAAACAGTCATCTTTATTTTTAAAGTTAGGTAAATCAAGGGACCACGCCGTATAACACGGAACGGGTTTCCTCCCAAGAATACCAGTGCATAAAACAAACAGCGCAATGCTAAATAGAGAAAAATGAAGCTGTTATAAGACCCAGGTCCTATCACACAATGCAACGCAAGCCGGGGGATAGGGTTTTCCCTTATAACAGCCAAAGAATGCTTGATACGTTTAAAACAAATCGTTTGATACTATTATAAGTGTATAGTGTATAAAACAACTTCAAATCATAAGTATCAATCATAGGCGGCATGGGTACCATATATCATGTCGCCATATATAGGTTTACAAATAAAACCGCAAACGTCACGTATTTGGAAATTGGATTTCCGTCTATGAACCGAGGCAAAAGATAGTCCTCAACCGATTCGAGACGCTCTAGCCCGCCCCTCAGGCAAGTACTCAGTCAAGCCTTTGGATCGTCAGGGCCGGTCCACCGATGTGGATTAAAATTCCTGAACACTACGTTTCCCCACCCTATGGGGTGTAAGTCTGGTCCGTCAGCCGACCAGAATGCATTCGGCCGAAACCGATATAACCGAGGCGCCTCGCAACAGCAACAACCACATAAGTCAAACTCGTCAGGGCGTGTAAAACCACTGACGCCACTTCTAGCTAGAAAGAAACGCATGCCCTCCCTGAGGTCCGTCTCCCGTTTTTGGTTCATACCGGGTGTGAAACACGCGAGGTAAACGTTACACAAAGCTACGCCACAAAGGCCGTGCTTTGATCATCACCACAAGACTTTGCTTTTCAACAGAAGCCTTGATCTTTTGCATCTTAGCATGCCACACAGGCAAACCATCCTATGCAACCGATATCAGTCACACAGAATGAAATCCGATGTCAGACACACAGTCCATTTACAAGTCCGTTCTGGGTCTGAACGAAACCGGAGGCACCTAGTACCCCGCATATCCATCGATCTCCAAGTACGTCTGGACGATCACCAACTGTTTCCATCTTCTTGGGTGTACAGCCCAATCAAGATCATCAGTTATCACCCAAACGACGTGAAGACTTCCGGTCTTCGACCATCGTCTTCATCTTCGACTTATCGTCGTATCAGTTATTCAGAATGGGATAAACCCGGTCTTTCCGAATAACTCGCGTATACATTATAAAAGTGTTACACAAACACAACATACGCCTCATTCCAATTCATTAGTCACTAACCGTAAATTAATCAAGAGAATAATTCCCCAAATATTAACCCCGAAGGCCGAAACCAACATCAGATCAATATCCAGAAAACCATTCTGCTTGGCTAACCGACAGTTAGTTTCTAAATTTCACATTCATAGGGAAAGGTTCCCATTAATTTTATCCAAGATAAATTCCTTGAATTTATTCTTTATTCTATTTTGAATCTCAATTCAAACTAGTCGGGATTAGCGAACCTTACCGAAGTAATCATTTATTTTAATTTCCCAATCCCAACCTATTTATCCCATGAAGTAAAACTGGTAATACTTCATATCTAACAACACAGTGTTATCGGTAAATTCAATTACCATTTCACGTTCAAATCTAATTAAAGATTTAACTATCGCCTGGAGCAAAACTGGTGATACTCCATTTCGATTATTTCAATCTAATTAAAGATTCATTAAAACTCCACTTAGTTTTAATCTGTGACTGGGTTAAAGAATCAGTGTCATTTTAAAACACGGTTCACGATAAACCCAAAATCACATCACATTTCAATCAGTCCCTAATTGTAAATTAGCAAGTGAGCAATTCCCTAAGTGTTAATCCCGAAGGCCGAAACCAACATCAGATCAATGCCTCGGAAACTATTCAACTTAACTAATCTCCAGTTAGTTTCTAATTTTCTTAACTCCTTTAGGTCTAAGAACTGTATTATTGAAGATACCGTTCACGACAACCCAAAATCACATTTCATTAATGATCGGGTTAAAGAACGAGTGTTATTTAAAACACTGTCCACGATAAACCCAAAAATCAATATCGATTCAATTCCAATTAAATATTATTTAATTGGTACACTTCATTAAATCTAAATAAAAAGATTTAATCTTTTCTCAACTGGGTTCAAGAACAGTGTTAGTGAAGACACCATTCACGACAAACCCAAATCACATTTGATATTAAATACAAGGCTCTGAATAGAAAATATCCCGGCTTATATTCAATATCAAATTCTACGATTAACAAATGTCATATTGGAAATAACGATACAAATATATCTTTCAAATTTCCACAACAACACCTGTATAATCACGAATTCCAACATCGAAATATTCCGAAGACAATTTCGATTCAAATCCACTCCAATGCAATCATTGGATATTCTGGTTATTTTTAAAACCCTTTTCTAATTCAATTTATTTATTTAAAAATAAATAGAATTATAATTCTAGTTCAAAACTAGTTCATTTCGATAAAAATCTATTTTTATCTTTTCAAATATGGAGTTTTTCATCCCAATCTTTTCTAAATCATTTCTTATGATTTTACACAAATTATTACTATTTTTAATAATTTTATCAAGGCCCGTACAGTCGATTTCCATCAACGGCCATCGAACTGCACTTACAGCGACCTTTTTCAAATTTGATTTGGACATAATTCCAAATCCAACCGTTAGATTTTGAATTTCAAATATTCGTTAGAAAGCTCTTTTCGATACGAACCCAACGGTTCCGGTTTTAGGAGAATCCGACGGTCGGATCTCCCGTAATGTCCGTTTGAAATAAATGGTCGAAATTCGCGAACTGCCGCGGCGCGGCGCGTTCTATTCAGGCCATTATATTATATATATAATATATATAATATATATTTCGTCGATTTCTATTTAAAACGAATTTTATAAATCGTTTTAATTTCATTTCAAAAGCAATTTCAACTTCCATTTCAATTCAAATCAAAATTGAATTCTTCTTTATAAATTCGTTTTAAAATTCATTTCTATTCAATTCAAATTTCAGTTCAATTTGAATTCATTTCAATTTGCTTTCAATTCAATTTGAATTCGTTTTCAATTCATTTCGAATTCGTTTTCAATTCATTTCATTTCGAAATCGTTATATATTCAATTCATTTCGAAATCGTTATAAAATCGATATAAATATCGTTCACGTCAAAATGGCGTCAATCTAATCAACACGGCTTCATATATTCCTTTATTTTCAAATATTTTATTTCAAATATTTCCTTTTCAAAATAGTTGTTATTATCAAAATATTTCGTTCAACACATGACCAATCTCAATGAATGAGTACTGTCAACACATGAACTTTTATTTTATATCGATAAAGGTGCAATTTTTTTTTATTACTAAAATATTTCGTTCAACACATGACCAATCTCAATGAATGAGTACTGTCAACACATGAACTTTTATTTTATATCGATAAAGGTGCAATTTTTATTACTAAAATATTTCGTTCAACACATGACCAATCTCAATGAATGAGTACTGTCAACACATGAACTTTTATTTTATAATATTCTTTATTTTCTAAATTGGAATGAGGCCCAATCAATCACCATATAATTTTAATTATATGGATTTTCATACAACACATGTATATAATAGCATTGGGAAATAATCAACCATCAACCAAAGTGCACTACACTGTATAAGCATCAAATATAGATATTCCACGCTTATAGCAGCCTGTCAATCAATCGATCGACATATTTAATCTATCAGGATGAGTGAACTTCAAATTTCATCCTAACACCCGTGTGGAGTTTCAAACAATCAAACACATATTTTATTTGTGCAGTTGGGCGATGTGTGAAATTTATCGACCCAATCAATGTCCTTCAAATAGGTGTACATAAACAAACCGTCTGGTTTGTAAATGAATATTTATTTATTCACATTCACGTTAAAAATTACATTTTTAACGACTAAACATTTTATTCCAACATATGAATTTCTATTCAGTTCATTCTTAAAATAAAATGATATTTTTATTTTTCTAACATATTTTAGAAAATTTCGGCGGCATAACGGCACGATACTAGAAACGGGACGAGGCCTAGCCTTATCCCCGGTCTAGTGAAGGCCCACGCCATTTACACATCAATCATATCAATTTTATTATGCAAACCACAAAATTTGGAGTAAGTGTCTAACCTAGCCTTACTCCTTCGCCTTATAACGGCGCACGTCTAATCCTAACCAATTTATCGATTCGATTTTTCACACCACAAATCACATTCAAACCAATATCGCAATCAATCACCAAACAGTCAAACAAACAAGTCCATGGTCTGTGGACGGGTGTCGGGTGCTACTAAGCACCGTGTGCATCCTAGTATATATATAACTAGAAAAACAAATTGAAAGGTGAGAAATTCTCACTTATAGCTATCCAAGCTCCACGGCACTTCATGGATAGAAATCTTCATTGCTATCGCATCTCCGTCATCTTCGTTGCTGTAGCCACTACATATGTAAAAGTCGAATTTTTACTTCGCTATTCAATATATAAAAATCGAATTTTTACTTCAAAGTTCAATATATAAAAATCGAATTTTTACTTCAAAGTTCAATATATAAAAATCGAATTTTCCTGCCGAAGTTCAATATATAAAAATCAAATTTTTACTTCAAAGTTCAATATATAAAAATCGAATTTTTAGTTCGCTATTCAATATATAAAAATCGAATTTTTAGAATAAAGTTTTCGCCTTTATAAAAATAAAGTTTTCGCCTTTATAAAAATAAAGTTTTCATCATTATAAAAATAACCACTTTATCTCAACGTATATAAAATAAAAATCAGATTTTTATTTCGCTACATATACAAAGATGATATTTTTATATTCTCTATCCTATAAAGATTATATTTTTAATACTTTAAAAATATAAAAATCATATTTTTAATATTTCTATATAGTAAAGATTATATTTTTAATACTTTAAAAATATAAAAATCATATTTTTATCACTTTAAAAATATAAAGATCATACCTTTATCTTTCTACAATGTAAAAGATTATATTTTTCTTACTTTACAACATAAAATAAAAATTAGTTTTAAAGTAAATAAATAAAAAAACAGTTTTTAAAATAAAGAAAATTCAGTTTTAAAATAAAAATCAGTTTTTAAATGCTTTTTCAAAATCAGTTTTTACTCCCAATTAAAATTCAGTTTCTTACTGTTTATTTAAAATTAAAATAAAATAAAGGAAATAAAATAAATAAAAAAACAAACTTACAGAGGAGGGGGGGGGGGGGGGGGAAGATGGCGGCGGCAGGAGGAAGAAGAAAAGCGGCGGCGGCGGCTTCAGTGGGGGGGCTCGATCGGGCGGCGGCGCGACTGCTGAGGGGGGGGGAGTGGTTTGATCGCGCGGCGGCGCGACTGCTGAGGGGGGGGGGTGGTTTCGATCGGAGGTCGGCGGTCGTGGGGGCTGTGACGGCGATTTTCGTTTCTTTTTTTTTTTCTGTAAAAGTCGATTTCTGAGGTGAGAGAAGAAAGAAAAGGGGTCAGGGGTATTATATATATTTTATATTTATTTATTTATTTTAAATTTCAAAAAGGTACTTTAAAATACGAACTCGAAATCAAGCCCACCGACTGTCGTCCCTAGTGTATTACCCCCATTCCGAACACAATGGGATATGCCACGCAAGCTGATTCGGCTGTTACAATCAGTTTTCGTTAAATTCACATTTAAATCACTGTATTGAATTTTAAACGTACATTTCAAATTACCGGGGTCACATACTAACTAGAAAAATTCCAGAAAAATATTTTCTAGCTTCGTATTGACGATACGGTCCTAACAAAACTAGTTTCGTCAAATTCCGAGATCATTGGAAAAGTGGCCAATTTCCAGTCGATTAAAATCAACTGAAACTGGTCAAATGCGTTTTCCTTTGCCACGCTCACATATTGATTCGAAAAATTATGAAATTTGAAACCTAGCAATAATTTAACATCACGGACCCAACAAAACTGGTTTCGTCGAAATCCGAGGTCGTTTGCAAAATGTCCATTTCTAAGGGCCTGAATTCCATAGCGACTATTCAGAATTTTCAACTGGACATATCTTTTGATTCCCGCTATGAAATTTTGATTTTTCTGATTCGTAAGGAAGATATTACCAATTAGATCCTAATATTTTTGGTTTCACTAAAATCCGGATTGTTTTGCACCCGGTACATTCAATTGAAGTTTGAAATCGAATTATCGAACTACCGCGCCATTTTCAATTCTATTAATAATTATATATAAATATTTATATTCTAACGACGACGCGTATAATATATACGTTCGAATTATATTCAAAATAAATTTCTCGTCGATATGATTTAAAATAATTCATTTTAAATAATCAAAATTCGCTAAAATGGCCAAAATAAAAATTTTAAACTGGCCCAGATTTTACGGGTTGTTACAATCT
The DNA here is from genome assembly GCA_030737875.1 of Allium sativum. Classification (NCBI taxonomy): domain Eukaryota; kingdom Viridiplantae; phylum Streptophyta; class Magnoliopsida; order Asparagales; family Amaryllidaceae; genus Allium; species Allium sativum. The sequence goes on along the minus strand of CM060919.1, from coordinate 487,078,346 downwards.
CCCCCACTTAAAACTTTTCGTCCCCGAAAAGGAACAAAGTCGAAAGTGGTTTGATTATTCAACTCTACGCTCGATCTGGCTTCTATTCTCCAACTCTTTAGTTTCTGAGAATTTCCAAAATTTCAAAAATTTGGCTAACACCCTAAATTTTCGAAAAATTTCGCCATAACCTCCCCTGCAATGGGAGCATCGGGGAATTTCAAATAGCTTCCCCGGTCCTTAAGATCTCAAAAAGAAAAAGAAAAAGCCAAGCGGCTAGCCAATAGGCTCACAAAATCATCATCACCCAAACAAAACAGGAAATTATGTAGTAAACATGTACCTATTTGTCGGGCAAACAAATTTTTTCTCTGCTCTAGCCTCCTTGCTATGACCTGTTCAATATAAGTATATGTATATACAAGCAAATGCGACCAATTTTCAATAAAGCTCAATATTTGATCAAATTAGGCATAATGGTTCAAAATTAGCAAACAAATGAACAAACAACACAAACATCAATCAATTAGTGAATTTAACGTTTCAAATCCATAATTTTGATACATATACAAAAAATCATGTTTTGGTGCCAAATCACAACAATGAATTCTCGCTATATTAGTTTTGGTTCTCACACCAGTCTAATGGAAATATATAGAAAATCACACCTTCGAAACTCGAACATAAATGTTGATGATGCGATCGCTATCATCAATATCATCTTCGGGCGACTAGAGTGTGATGCTATATCTATCCAATATATTAAAACTTCGAATACACGCGGATCAGACGTATACGCAAAATCTATATATACTGGACTGTCCAACTCAATATAAATAGATAATCAAATACGAATAATTGATTTAAATTTTCAAAACAAAAATTGTTTTCATTTGAAAAATATACTCTTCACACTCGTTCTAGGATCCTACTGATCCTATCTCTAACGAGTCATTCTCATTGGATATTGCTAATCCAATATCTGATGAATTCTTTCGTATGGTTCTAATGTGTCTTGTTCTCTAGCTTTGTAAACCAAAGCTCTGATACCAACTGTGAAGACCCGCAGCCTCCCCGTAAAGGAAAGCGTCGGATAGTTCGAGAACAAGCCACAACAGAACGCATATAAAAGAACATTTCACTGTATATTACAACAATGCATCAGATTACAAGAATATACAGAGTATAAATGAATATTACACAGAAATATCAGAGATTTAAATTACATTTAAATACATCACAGCGGAAAATAATACAATACACAACTAGAAGAGATATACGGATACAAAGCTTTCCGGATATCGTTCCAGCTGTAAACCAGGATCCTGTGAATATAAATCTGCAAAACCAAAACTACTAGCTGCCCGTGTCAAAATAGGGGCACCCAGAGTTTAGGTTAAAACAATAAACTCCAGGTCAGTCATGTGACTGGTGTGAGAACTAAAACAGTCATCTTTATTTTTAAAGTTAGGTAAATCAAGGGACCACGCCGTATAACACGGAACGGGTTTCCTCCCAAGAATACCAGTGCATAAAACAAACAGCGCAATGCTAAATAGAGAAAAATGAAGCTGTTATAAGACCCAGGTCCTATCACACAATGCAACGCAAGCCGGGGGATAGGGTTTTCCCTTATAACAGCCAAAGAATGCTTGATACGTTTAAAACAAATCGTTTGATACTATTATAAGTGTATAGTGTATAAAACAACTTCAAATCATAAGTATCAATCATAGGCGGCATGGGTACCATATATCATGTCGCCATATATAGGTTTACAAATAAAACCGCAAACGTCACGTATTTGGAAATTGGATTTCCGTCTATGAACCGAGGCAAAAGATAGTCCTCAACCGATTCGAGACGCTCTAGCCCGCCCCTCAGGCAAGTACTCAGTCAAGCCTTTGGATCGTCAGGGCCGGTCCACCGATGTGGATTAAAATTCCTGAACACTACGTTTCCCCACCCTATGGGGTGTAAGTCTGGTCCGTCAGCCGACCAGAATGCATTCGGCCGAAACCGATATAACCGAGGCGCCTCGCAACAGCAACAACCACATAAGTCAAACTCGTCAGGGCGTGTAAAACCACCGACGCCACTTCTAACTAGAAAGAAACGCATGCCCTCCCTGAGGTCCGTCTCCCGTTTTTGGTTCATACCGGGTGTGAAACACGCGAGGTAAACGTTACACAAAGCTACGCCACAAAGGCCGTGCTTTGATCATCACCACAAGACTTTGCTTTTCAACAGAAGCCTTGATCTTTTGCATCTTAGCATGCCACACAGGCAAACCATCCTATGCAACCGATATCAGTCACACAGAATGAAATCCGATGTCAGACACACAGTCCATTTACAAGTCCGTTCTGGGTCTGAACGAAACCGGAGGCACCTTGTACCCCGCATATCCATCGATCTCCAAGTACGTCTGGACAATCACCAACTGTTTCCATCTTCTTGGGTGTACAGCCCAATCAAGATCATCAGTTATCACCCAAACGACGTGAAGACTTCCGGTCTTCGACCATCGTCTTCATCTTCGACTTATCGTCGTATCAGTTATTCAGAATGGGATAAACCCGGTCTTTCCGAATAACTCGCGTATACATTATAAAAGTGTTACACAAACACAACATACGCCTCATTCCAATTCATTAGTCACTAACCGTAAATTAATCAAGAGAATAATTCCCCAAATATTAACCCCGAAGGCCGAAACCAACATCAGATCAATATCCAGAAAACCATTCTGCTTGGCTAACCGACAGTTAGTTTCTAAATTTCACATTCATAGGGAAAGGTTCCCATTAATTTTATCCAAGATAAATTCCTTGAATTTATTCTTTATTCTATTTTGAATCTCAATTCAAACTAGTCGGGATTAGCGAACCTTACCGAAGTAATCATTTATTTTAATTTCCCAATCCCAACCTATTTATCCCATGAAGTAAAACTGGTAATACTTCATATCTAACACCACAGTGTTATCGGTAAATTCAATTACCATTTCACGTTCAAATCTAATTAAAGATTTAACTATCGCCTGGAGCAAAACTGGTGATACTCCATTTCGATTATTTCAATCTAATTAAAGATTCATTAAAACTCCACTTAGTTTTAATCTGTGACTGGGTTAAAGAATCAGTGTCATTTTAAAACACGGTTCACGATAAACCCAAAATCACATCACATTTCAATCAGTCCCTAATTGTAAATTAGCAAGTGAGCAATTCCCTAAGTGTTAATCCCGAAGGCCGAAACCAACATCAGATCAATGCCTCGGAAACTATTCAACTTAACTAATCTCCAGTTAGTTTCTAATTTTCTTAACTCCTTTAGGTCTAAGAACTGTATTATTGAAGATACCGTTCACGACAACCCAAAATCACATTTCATTAATGATCGGGTTAAAGAACGAGTGTTATTTAAAACACTGTCCACGATAAACCCAAAAATCAATATCGATTCAATTCCAATTAAATATTATTTAATTGGTATACTTCATTAAATCTAAATAAAAAGATTTAATCTTTTCTCAACTGGGTTCAAGAACAGTGTTAGTGAAGACACCATTCACGACAAACCCAAATCACATTTGATATTAAATACAAGGCTCTGAATAGAAAATATCCCGGCTTATATTCAATATCAAATTCTACGATTAACAAATGTCATATTGGAAATAACGATACAAATATATCTTTCAAATTTCCACAACAACACCTGTATAATCACGAATTCCAACATCGAAATATTCCGAAGACAATTTCGATTCAAATCCACTCCAATGCAATCATTGGATATTCTGGTTATTTTTAAAACCCTTTTCTAATTCAATTTATTTATTTAAAAATAAATAGAATTATAATTCTAGTTCAAAACTAGTTCATTTCGATAAAAATCTATTTTTATCTTTTCAAATATGGAGTTTTTCATCCCAATCTTTTCTAAATCATTTCTTATGATTTTACACAAATTATTACTATTTTTAATAATTTTATCAAGGCCCGTACAGTCGATTTCCATCAACGGCCATCGAACTGCACTTACAGCGACCTTTTTCAAAATTGATTTGGACATAATTCCAAATCCAACCGTTAGATTTTGAATTTCAAATATTCGTTAGAAAGCTCTTTTCGATACGAACCCAACGGTTCCGGTTTTAGGAGAATCCGACGGTCGGATCTCCCGTAATGTCCGTTTGAAATAAATGGTCGAAATTCGCGAACTGCCGCGGCGCGGCGCGTTCTATTCAGGCCATTATATTATATATATAATATATATAATATATATTTCGTCGATTTCTATTTAAAACGAATTTTATAAATCGTTTTAATTTCATTTCAAAAGCAATTTCAACTTCCATTTCAATTCAAATCAAAATTGAATTCTTCTTTATAAATTCGTTTTAAAATTCATTTCTATTCAATTCAAATTTCAGTTCAATTTGAATTCATTTCAATTTGCTTTCAATTCAATTTGAATTCGTTTTCAATTCATTTCGAATTCGTTTTCAATTCATTTCATTTCGAAATCGTTATATATTCAATTCATTTCGAAATCGTTATAAAATCGATATAAATATCGTTCACGTCAAAATGGCGTCAATCTAATCAACACGGCTTCATATATTCCTTTATTTTCAAATATTCTATTTCAAATATTTCCTTTTCAAAATAGTTGTTATTATCAAAATATTTCGTTCAACACATGACCAATCTCAATGAATGAGTACTGTCAACATATGAACTTTTATTTTATATCGATAAAGGTGCAATTTTTTTTTATTACTAAAATATTTCGTTCAACACATGACCAATCTCAATGAATGAGTACTGTCAACACATGAACTTTTATTTTATATCGATAAAGGTGCAATTTTTATTACTAAAATATTTCGTTCAACACATGACCAATCTCAATGAATGAGTACTGTCAACACATGAACTTTTATTTTATAATATTCTTTATTTTCTAAATTGGAATGAGGCCCAATCAATCACCATATAATTTTAATTATATGGATTTTCATACAACACATGTATATAATAGCATTGGGAAATAATCAACCATCAACCAAAGTGCACTACACTGTATAAGCATCAAATATAGATATTCCACGCTTATAGCAGCCTGTCAATCAATCGATCGACATATTTAATCTATCAGGATGAGTGAACTTCAAATTTCATCCTAACACCCGTGTGGGGTTTCAAACAATCAAACACATATTTTATTTGTGCAGTTGGGCGATGTGTGAAATTTATCGACCCAATCAATGTCCTTCAAATAGGTGTACATAAACAAACCGTTTGGTTTGTAAATGAATATTTATTTATTCACATTCACGTTAAAAATTACATTTTTAACGACTAAACATTTTATTCCAACATATGAATTTCTATTCAGTTCATTCTTAAAATAAAATGATATTTTTATTTTTCTAACATATTTTAGAAAATTTCGGCGGCATAACGGCACGATACTAGAAACGGGACGAGGCCTAGCCTTATCCCCGGTCTAGTGAAGGCCCACGCCATTCACACATCAATCATATCAATTTTATTATGCAAACCACAAAATTTGGAGTAAGTGTCTAACCTAGCCTTACTCCTTCGCCTTATAACGGCGCACGTCTAATCCTAACCAATTTATCGATTCGATTTTTCACACCACAAATCACATTCAAACCAATATCGCAATCAATCACCAAACAGTCAAACAAACAAGTCCATGGTCTGTGGACGGGTGTCGGGTGCTACTAAGCACCGTCTGCATCCTAGTATATATATAACTAGAAAAACAAATTGAAAGGTGAGAAATTCTCACTTATAGCTATCCAAGCTCCACGACACTTCATGGATAGAAATCTTCATTGCTATCGCATCTCCGTCATCTTCGTTGCTGTAGCCACTACATATGTAAAAGTCGAATTTTTACTTCGCTATTCAATATATAAAAATCGAATTTTTACTTCAAAGTTCAATATATAAAAATCGAATTTTTACTTCAAAGTTCAATATATAAAAATCGAATTTTCCTGCCGAAGTTCAATATATAAAAATCAAATTTTTACTTCAAAGTTCAATATATAAAAATCGAATTTTTAGTTCGCTATTCAATATATAAAAATCGAATTTTTAGAATAAAGTTTTCGCCTTTATAAAAATAAAGTTTTCGCCTTTATAAAAATAAAGTTTTCATCATTATAAAAATAACCACTTTATCTCAACGTATATAAAATAAAAATCAGATTTTTATTTCGCTACATATACAAAGATGATATTTTTATATTCTCTATCCTATAAAGATTATATTTTTAATACTTTAAAAATATAAAAATCATATTTTTAATATTTCTATATAGTAAAGATTATATTTTTAATACTTTAAAAATATAAAAATCATATTTTTATCACTTTAAAAATATAAAGATCATACCTTTATCTTTCTACAATGTAAAAGATTATATTTTTCTTACTTTACAACATAAAATAAAAATTAGTTTTAAAGTAAATAAATAAAAAAACAGTTTTTAAAATAAAGAAAATTCAGTTTTAAAATAAAAATCAGTTTTTAAATGCTTTTTCAAAATCAGTTTTTACTCCCAATTAAAATTCAGTTTCTTACTGTTTATTTAAAATTAAAATAAAATAAATAAAAAAACAAACTTACAGAGAAGGGGGGGGGGAAGATGGCGGCGGCAGGAGGAAGAAGAAAAGCGGCGGCGGCGGCTTCAGTGGGGGGGCTCGATCGGGCGGCGGCGCGACTGCTGAGGGGGGGGGAGTGGTTTGATCGCGCGGCGGCGCGACTGCTGAGGGGGGGGGGGGTGGTTTCGATCGGAGGTCGGCGGTCGTGGGGGCTGCGACGACGATTTTCGTTTCTTTTTTTTTTCTGTAAAAGTCGATTTCTGAGGTGAGAGAAGAAAGAAAAGGGGTCAGGGGTATTATATATATTTTATATTTATTTATTTATTTTAAATTTCAAAAAGGTACTTTAAAATACGAACTCGAAATCAAGCCCACCGACTGTCGTCCCTAGTGTATTACCCCCATTCCGAACACAATGGGATATGCCACGCAAGCTGATTCGGCTGTTACAATCAGTTTTCGTTAAATTCACATTTAAATCACTGTATTGAATTTTAAACGTACATTTCAAATTACCGGGGTCACATACTAACTAGAAAAATTCCAGAAAAATATTTTCTAGCTTCGTATTGACGATACGGTCCTAACAAAACTAGTTTCGTCAAATTCCGAGACCGTTGGAAAAGTGGCCAATTTCCAGTCGATTAAAATCAACTGAAACTGGTCAAACGCGTTTTCCTTTGCCACGCTCACATATTGATTCGAAAAATTATGAAATTTGAAACCTAGCAATAATTTAACATCACGGACCCAACAAAACTGGTTTCGTCGAAATCCGAGGTCGTTTGCAAAATGTCCATTTCTAAGGGCCTGAATTCCATAGCGACTATTCAGAATTTTCAACTGGACATATCTTTTGATTCCCGCTATGAAATTTTGATTTTTCTGATTCGTTAGGAAGATATTACCAATTAGATCCTAATATTTTTGGTTTCACTAAAATCCGGATTGTTTTGCACCCGGTACATTCAATTGAAGTTTGAAATCGAATTATCGAACTACCGCGCCATTTTCAATTCTATTAATAATTATATATAAATATTTATATTCTAACGACGACGCGTATAATATATACGTTCGAATTATATTCAAAATAAATTTCTCGTCGATATTATTTAAAATAATTCATTTTAAATAATCAAAATTCGCTAAAATGGCCAAAATAAAAATTTTAAACTGGCCCAGATTTTACGGGTTGTTACAACGTACTTCGTGATACATTGCTAGGGATGAGCTTGTGACTGAAGGGGTAGGCGAGGGTTGCCAGTCGGGAGCTGCAGCTGTTATTCCCCATTGTCCTGCTATGTTCGAGGCTATGATAGTAGCGATCATAAGAAGGATGCCCACTCCAGGAGTGGCAGTAGAGCGTGGTGTTCCTGTTCAAGCACCTATATAGTTGATTTCGCTAAGTTGTTCAAGGACTATGCTTCTCTGTGTAGCAAGCCGTTTGTTGGTACATAACCTACTGTCGAGATTCAGAATTGGTTGGATACTTGTGTTTGGATTTTTAGAGACTTGGGGATTGACAACGCGACTATGAAGAAGCTTGCATCGAGGCAGCTACAAGGACTAGCGATGGATTGCTAGAACTCTTTTGCTTTGGAGACTCCAGAGGACCAAATCACTTGGGATCAGTTTAGAACTAAGTTTGAGGAAAAGTTTAATTCTACGGTCCAGAAGTCAATACTCTTCAAGACATTTGTTGAACTTAAGCAACAAGGTAGACCAATGTTTGAGTATGTTGTAGAATTCGAAGCTTTATCCAAGTATGCTCGTTTGTATATTGATACTCCTTATCAAAAGAACGAGAAATTTATATTAGGACTATATGAGGGACTTGGAAAACAAGTGGTCGACCATATTGATGATTCTTATGAGAAATTGGTCGATTTTTTTTGAGGAAGGAGAGTTTGTTTCCAAAGAAAGTGGAGACTATTGTTGAGGATAAGGAGGAGTCAAAGCCACAATAAGATGGCGATAATAAGAAAAAATGAAATGGTAAACATAAACAGCAACAACAAGGAAAGGATGGGCCAGAAGAAACCGGAAGGAGATATTATTTGTTATAACTGTCAATAGAAGGGTCATCTTTCCAAGAATTGTAAGAATGCGAATGTGGAAAGGAAGGGATTTAACTATGATAAGCCTAGGCATATGAAGATGAATTGTCCGGAACCACCAAAGGACAAGCAGGTTGTAAGAGTGTATACTTTGGATGATGTGCCGTCTTACTCGAGGGGTCCAACTACGGAGGAGAAGGGGAAGAGTGTTGTTATGCAAGGTACGCTTTCTATCAGAGATGTTTCAGTTCGATTTTTGTTTGATACTGGAGCATCACATTCTTTTATCTATAATGAGCTTGTTTGTAAGTTAGGTTTAGAACCTAAGATTGTTGATAGACCATTAGTTGTCACCAATCTAGTAGGCAGGTCGTCTAGTCTTTGTATTCTTTGTCGTGGTCTAGTTTTATCGAGTCATGGTTGCTCTTTTGTGTGTGATTGCTTTGTTTTGAATTTCGTTGGGTTAGGAATTATTTTGGGTATGGACTGGCTCCAGATGTATGTGGCTATTGTGGATTGCGAGAGGCTTGAGGTGACAATCGGGAATGTAGAAGGGCGAACGATTGTGATACATTGTCTACTAAAAGATGGAGTTCTGGTTAGTTTTTTATATTCACTTGTGATTCCACGGGATGTGTCGTCATCTGTGCCAATCATACGAGGGTTTTCTGATGTGTTTGATGAGGTCAGAAGATTAGTGCCACAATGAGAGACTCAGTACTGGATTGATTTAGTGGATTGAGCCAGACCTATTGGTATGCCTCTTAGGAGGATAGTGCCTAAGGAACAACGAGAGATAAAGGTGCAAATGAACGATCTTTTGAGTAAGGGATTCATTCAGAGAAGTGTATCCGAGTGGGGTGCACCAGTTGTGTTTGCGACTAAGGCCGATGGATCGTTATGATTATGTATGGATTATCGTGAGCTGAATAAGCAAGAAGAACAAGTACCCATTACCAAGAATCGATGACTTGTTTGATCGGCTTCACGAAGCCAAGTTGGTTTTCCAAATGGATTTGGTGACGGATTTCACCAACTAAGAGTGGCTAGGGATAGTGCGCCGAAGATTGCTTTGACCATTCGGATTTTATGGTTGGCTGGTGATGCCATTTGGATTAACTAACGCGCCAGTATATTTTGTGGATCTTATGAATCATGTCTTCAGAGATTAGTTGAACAAGCCGTACTTGTGTTCGTAGACGATATATTGGTTTATTCCAGGACCGATGAGGAACATAAGACGTACTTGAGAATTATTTTGGAAACCTTACGGAAATATCAGCTAAAGGCTAAGTTTTTGAAATGTCACTTCTAGAAGGAAGAAGTAAGGTTCTTGGGTCATGTCGTATCAGGACAAGGAATAGCAATGGATTGCGCTGAGATAGCAGCAATTCACAATTGGGGACGACCTAAGAATGCAACGGATGTTAGGAGTTTCCTTGGTTTGGAAGGATACTATCGATGATTTATCAAGGATTTCTCTAAGATACTGCACCATTAGCCAGATTAACGAAGAAGAATCAAGTCTTCTCATGGAATACGAAGTGCGAGCAAGCCTTTGGGTTTTTGAAAGAAGGATTGAAGAGTGCTCCTGTGTTGACTATTTCGAATGTGAATGAAGAGATGGTGGTATACACTGAGGCATGTGGCACTGGTCTTAGAGCAGTGTTAATGTAGAGAGATAGAGTGGTGTCTTATGCCAGTCGACAATTAAAGGCGCATGAAAGGAATTACTTAACTCACGATTTAGAGTTAGCGACAATAGTATTTGCTCTGAAGATTTGGAGACGTTATTTGTTGGGAGTTAGATTTGAGTTATCTACAAATCATAAGTCGTTGAAGTACCTTTTCTCTTAAAAGGATTTGAGTCTTCGACAACAACGATGGTTAGAGTTTTTGGCATCATATGATTTTGGAATATCCTATACTCCCAAAAAAGGTAACGTAGTGGCCGATGTATTGATTTGAAGACGTGTGAGTTTGGGAGCTACGTTCTTGGAATGGAAGCATCTCGAGTATTTGGCCGAATTTGATTTTAAACCTTATTGGGTTAGAACCCGAGATGTTAGCAAGCTTCTCAATCAGACCGACTCCCATCGAAAGGATTGGCGAAGGCCAGAAGAAAGACGATAAACTTATGGAAATCGATGAAGGTTTGATATGAGAGTAGGATCAGAAGAAATTAAGGATTTCGAAGTCGATCGAGATGGTTGGTTTCATAAGAATGGACGACTAGTTGTTCCTGATATAGATGGATTGAGAAATGTTCTGACGGAATGTCATCACTCTAGATTGACGATTCATCCTAGTGGTAATAAGTTGTATCCCAAGATCGTCAAAAAATTTATGTCGATAAGCGATGAAAAGATTTGGAATTCTCAGTTGGAGATTTAGTATTTGTAAAGGATTCACCTCTAAGGAATATTGTTTGTTTCAGAAGAAAAGGAAAGTTAGCACCAAGGTTTATTGGGCCGTTTTTTATTGTTAAGCGCGTTGGGAAGCTCACTTAAAGATTGGATTTACCTAAGAAGATGGCGAATGTGCATAAGGTGTTTCGTGTATCGTGTATCGTTTCTAAGGAAGTCCATGCACAACTCGAATGTCGTGGTATCTTCTGATCGGTTTGAAGTTTTAAAGGTCAAACTTGAAGTTTATATGCCTCGTGAGTCGCTTTGCGTCGTGGTGAGTGACACGAAATAGCTTAGGAGGAACGCGGTTAAGCTAGCTAAGGTACAATTGGAGCGAGGATAATGATGATTGCACATGGGAAACGGAAGAGAGTATGAAGTCAACCCATCCAGAACTCTTTGAGTGGTATGTCCCATATATCGTATCTTACTTATACCATTGTGTCTTGTACTATTAGAATTTCGCATGCTAGGATAAGGTTTTGATTGCATGAATGGTTGGATCCTAGATTGGATGGTATATTGGCTACTCATGGATGGTAGGCATGCAAGATATTATGTTTGCTCGTGTTTTCTTGGGATTTCGCCGGAGGGGGGGGGAGGGGCAGGGTCCTAATGGGAGGAGAACATAATGAGGCGTATTTTACATATCAATCGATCATAATATAATTATATTTTATTCCCTAGTGGTAGGATCATTCTCAGATTCTAATATGTCGTTCACAGGGATGTAAGACATGTCCATGATTTTTACAGAATTCAAATATGACAATTTTGCCCTTTAGTTTACTGTTTGGGCTACAAATGTTGATAGGAATCGAATCAGGTGCTGGGATCAGTCACATTGGATTGGAATGGTGGTTTACAATTCCGTAGAGTTCACTGTTTTCAGTTTTACTTGCTATTCAGGCACACCGATTAGCAGCTAACGGGCTGATTAGTCAAGCCCGCTAGATTAATGACTTACATATATAAATAAAGGGACTTGGGGAGAGAACTAGGGTACTCTCTTCATTCTAAACTTTAGGTTGGGCGTCTGTGATACTCTGGTTCAATCTAAATCTATGATACTCCAGTTCAACCTAAAACCCTAATTCTCGTTCTTTTCATTCATATTGATCGTAGATTGCATCTAGAAGATAGACCATCATTAAGGGATGTTAGATCACATCAAATTACATGAAATCCGAAGATTTTCTGCGTTTTCCAGATCTTATCTCGTTGGATCTATATTTATTTGGGATTTAAGTGAGTGGTAGATACCTCTCACATGGGAATTACGGATTGTTTATGTAAATTAGGATCAAATTCATATGTTGCATGCTAAGTTCACCCTAGATCTAATCATATATGTTTAACCCAAATTAGACGTCTTAGGAAAACCTAATTCGATCATGTTAATTGGATAATTTTTAGATTAATACCGTTTATTCGTATGTTTAGATCCAAACCATGTTGGATCTCATATTTATGATATGTTTGTGCCATAATTGTGATATGTTCATGTTTCGTTGATCTGTATTGTATGAACAGATGTTTGTTTTGATTGCGTTTTTTGTGTTGTTTGTTAGAGTTGGTTGTCGTAGATCGTAGGATTGAAGAACAGAGTAAATCAGAGGTTCAGATGATTGGATTCAGACGAAACTTGGCAGAGGCGCTTTGGAAGATGATACGAGAGGGCTCAGAAAATTTGAGCAAAAATAAGCTAATTATATAGACGGTGTCAATCCATTATGGACCAGGACCAATCCATGTGTGGTGGTCGGATGGTGAAGATATTTGTTGCGTGGCTTCATGATGGTAAATCGGGGTTGCCTACAAATTTTCAAGTCATTTAGAGGATATTTGGGATGGGTCGAAGTTTGATTACTCATGTGCAAGGATGGACTGGCAGAGTTTTCATCAAGAATGATGAATAGCTTGGAAAATGGACCTGTAGGAAGCACATAGGGATAGGAGCACAAAAGTGCCAACACTTACCCAATTCTGGCTAAGTGTATGGACCAATATCGATCCATCATGAACCGGTACCAATCCATAAGGAGAACCCAGGTGGACGTCATTTTTGGGGAGCTTGGTTTTGATGGCTTCTAGGGGTTGCTGGTGAAGTTTGAATAGAAATGGACTTCGGATGATTGACATGCAACTCAAAGATGAATGATGCTTCGATTGTGAACTCGCGTTCGAGTGGTCGAAGCCGGATTAATGTGATACTGGTCGTGATGCGATATAAGATCATGTATGATGATGGATTGGCCGGATGGGAGTCAATCATGGATGATAATGAAATGGTTCGAGAAATGGATTGAGTCTCCAAGATGAAAGGCTTGACAGATTTGAAGTGCCAAGGAATCGTCAGTAATCAAAGTGTTCTAGCAGACTCAAAGCAGGGGTGATATGGGTATGCCCATTAGGATCAAAATGGATAGATCACAAACCTTAGGCAATCATCATGGGCCTAGTTGTCTTCGTCGAGTAAGGAAAACATACATAGTCACAATGGCGTATGGTAGTTTGGCTAGGACAAGGGTTTTCCATTACCCCATTTGATCGTTGAAAGAAAGTTCGATAATCATGGATTCAAGGCTGTAGCCAGAGATAGCTCGGATATTGGATTCTATAGTTGATTATATCATTTCTTCTCTATTTTCCCTGGATATGCTATCACCGTAGGATGTCGAAGAGAAGCAGGATTACGGGTTTTCCTTTCTTATTCTATAATGGCTTGTAATGAATGGATTTCACGTATTAACTTGTTGGTTGTTAGGTAGATCAGGTGGTCGATCCGCCTATGCTCATACTGTCATATGTAATTGTTGCTAATTATTTTATTGCTCACTAAGACTGTTGTCTGACTTAAGGTTTTATGTTTCCCTCTTATTACTTTGGGTTGTTCATCAATGTTTTTGTTGATGAGCAAGCTGAGTAGTATGTAGAAGGTTTGGCGCCATTGATGTTGTGCGATGACGAGCATGAGGCTGGCGTACTATTACTTCTTATATATTATTTCTTTTCTATTTCCATTGTATGTTGATGGTTATTGATACTCTGAGGGATGTTGTGAAGAATATTGTATTCAGAGATTCATGTACTGAGATGTGTTGTACTTGAGATTCTATGGTTTATGAAGATTTGATTTTCTATTCAGTTATGCTTCACTACTATATCCTGTTGCATATTTTATTATTAGATATTATGCATGAGCTGTGAGTCATACGATAGGTTTTATTTTAGGTTATTCATCCTTGGTGATTGTCCCATATTGGCCTGGCATATCATACAACGCACATTTTCCTTAGTTCGATGCAGGAGGTATGGGGCGGTCGTCACATATAGGATCTAATAAAATAACGAGATGTGTTTGGACCAGTCTGCAGGAATTTTAAATGAAGAGCCCAATGAGGTAGATCATTGTAGGTGTCCGGAGACATGGTGGAAGGATGTCCAAATAATACTCGGCCGGACTAGAGAAGTACCTCTATGGAAAGCCCGTGGTCAGCTGAGCCCAAAGGCAGGAAGTTCGAGACTTCTACGGGTCATAAGGATACTCTAAGATGGCCCTCTGGGGATGCCCATGGCTAGCTATCCCAGAGGCAGGTTTGTATGGTTCCATCCATAGATTATGCCTTGGCTGCATTTGTGTTGAGGGTAGCCTGAAGACTGATAGGATGACTTTTAGGATTAGGCGGTTTCCTCGGCTCCGAGAGCAGGCTTCGTGTTCGGACCCAAATAAGGATAGTAGATCGCCGGGTACCTGTCATCGTCAGTCACACCGTGTACGAAAAAGACTGGAGTTAAACCAACAAGCTAATGGTTTTTCACTATCGGTACATTGGATGAGGGACAATGCCAATTGGATGTTTAGATTGTTTGTTATGGGGATATTCACTTAGCTCTTGTATTGGTCTTTCAATCAATAAAGAGGGGCATTGAGGCCATAACTGTTGAATCAAGGAATTCATGGCATTTTGATTAATGACAAGGAGAAGTTTCAAGATCGACAAAAAGAAGAGATTCAATGGTATTGAAAGTTAGAGGTTGATTATTTAGTAATCTAGTTGTGTTAAAAATGTTAAAATCTATCCTCAAATAATTATATACATCAGTAGTTTGAATATATATATTTATATATATGAATGCACATTCATTGTGCATAATGCCAGAAACCGGTCGACCGGTTTCAATACGTGCGGTCTACCGTTTCTGGGCAGAAATGCACAACGAACGTGCACACATGTATATAACGTATATATATTCAAATACCAGTCTACTGGTTATTTTTTACCTGTCGACTGGTCTTCGAACTGAAAGCAACTCTTCGTACATACATCTTCATTCATCAATGGTTGCTTCCCTTTCCTTTCATCAAAAATCATTTCTATTCAATACTTCTCTTCACCAATGTTTGCAACTCTTTATCCTCTATAAATACAACATGAAATCATCAATTCCAATAACTAATTATTTCTATCTATTCTATCTATTTCTGATTTCACTCTTGATCATTCAAAGCATTCAAAAGCTCATAATCTTCTTATATCGCTGTTGAATCCTAGAATCTACATACTATTCTTTTGATTCAAACACGATATCATCTTCCAAATCTTCACGAATTCAAATTCTATTTGAGGATAAGATTATAGGAACGTTGTACAAGAATTGAAAAATTCGTGTTATTAAGAACACAAATTGTCAAATTACAAGTCTACTCATCTTGTCTGAAGTCCTCCGTGTTGTGAGAGGCAAAGTTGTGAAGTCCTCGTGTTGTAAGAGGCGTGAAATCCCGTTCGGCTGCTCGGGTATTGTGAACCTGTTCCTCCGAGTGAAGCGAGGTAGTTGATTAGTTAAAATCCAGAGAAAGGTCTGGGACTGGACGTAGGACGGTGCTCCGAACCAGTATAAAAATCCCTGGTGTGATTTTCTTTTACTGCATTTACATATCTGTGATACTGTTTCTGTGAGATCTCTCTATTTCATATTTGTTTGCATAACTATTGTATTAGACAAATAGTTGTGTGTTATTCCATATTACACGATCCGAGTGTACTATTACCTGACAAGTACACGTACACACTTTCAATCTCTACGCAATGAAATAAAACTTGATTCAAGTAGAGGCTTAGTAAAAATATCCGCTACCTGATGTTCAGTCTGGATATATTTGAAACATATGTTTCCTTTTTCAATATTATCTCTTAAAAAGTGATGTCGAATATCAATGTGCTTTGTTCGAGAATGATTGACTAGGTTTTTTGATAAGTTGATCTCACTTGTGTTATCACAGTATATGATGGAGTTTGATAAATGAATATCAAAATCACGAAATGTTTGTTGCATATATAGTACTTGAGTACAAGCTAGAGCTGCTAATATATACTCAGCTTCACATGTCGAGAGTGAAACACAATTTTGTTTCTTACTAAACTAAGAGATAAGTGATTTTCCACAGTACAAAAATGTTCAAATACCATGGAAATCTTATCAAGCGCTTCGGTTTAGAAAATACATCTGGTAAACCGACTCCTATGAGTACGACTATACATCTTGAAAAAGATGAACATGGTAAGAATGTTGACCAAAAGTTATATCGAAACATGATTGGTTCTCATCTTTATCTTACCGCAAGTCGTCCTGATATAATGATGAGTGTTTGTTTGTGTGCAAGGTTTCAAGCAAATCCTAAAGAATCACATTTACGAGTTGTAAAACGTATAATATGGTATCTTAATAAAACCAAAGACTTTGGTCTTTTCTACCCAAAAGATTGTCCATTCGAATTAGTGTCCTACAGTGATGCTTAAGTTATGATATTTGTGTGATATCTACTCCTTTTTGTCGATGACAACGGGGGAGAAAAATGTTACTAACAATATGTTTTGCAGATTTATTTAATATATATTTCAAGGGGAGTATATATTCAAGGGGAGTTAGAAACACTTTCAGAGCATGTTGTCATCAATCAAAAAGGGGGAGAATGTTGAATCAAGGAATTCATGGCATTTTGATTAATGACAAGGAAAAGTTTCAAGATCGACAAAAAGAAGAGATTCAATGGTATTGAAAGTTAGAGGTTAATTATTTAGTAATTTAGTTGTGTTAAAAATGTTAAAATCTATCCTCAAATAATCATATACATCAGTAGTTTGAATATATATATATATATATGTATATATATGAATGCACATTCATTGTGCATAATGCCAGAAACCGGTCGACCGGTTTCAAAACATGCGGTCGACCGTTTCTGGGCAGAAATGCACAATGAACGTGCAAACATGTATATAACGTATATATATATATATTCAAATACCAGTCTACTGGTTATTTTTTACCTATCGACTGGTCTTCGAACTGAAAGCAACTCTTCGTACAGACATCTTCATTCATCAATGGTTGCTTCCTTTTCCTTTCAACAAAAATCATTTCTATTCAATACCTCTCTTCACCAATGTTTGCAACTCTTTATCCTCTATAAATATAACATGAAATCATCAATTCCAATAACTAATTCTTTCTATCTATTCTATCTATTGCTGATTTCATTCTTGATCATTCAAAGCATTCAAAAGCTTATTATCTTCTTAGATCGCGGTTGAATCCAAGAATCTACATACTATTCTTTTGATTCAAACACGATATCATCTTCCAAATCTTCACGAATTCATATTCTATTTGAGGATAAGATTATAGGAAGGTTGTACAAGAATTGACAAATTCGTGTTATTAAGAACACACATTGTCAAATTACAAGTCTACTCATCTTGTGTGAAGTCCTCCATGTTGTGAGAGGCAAAGTTGTGAAGTCCTCGTGTTGTAAGAGGCGAGAAATCCCGTTCGGCTGCTCGGGTATTGTGAACCTGTTCCTCCTGGTGAAGCGAGGTAGTTGATTAGTGAAAATCCAGAGAGAGGTCTGGGACTGGACGTAGGACGGTGCTCCGAACCAGTATAAAAATCCCTGGTGTGATTCTCTGTAACGACCCAAAAAATCTGAACCAATTTAAAAAATTTTAATTGGCTAAAATAATGGATTTTAAATATTTAAAATAAATATTTTAAATAATAAATATAAAAAGTGAGTTTGAATCGACGTTTGAAAACGAATATAATTAATTATAATTATAAACAAGGCCTGAAGTGGCGCTGCAGTTTCAAAAAATTGAATTCAAACTTTATCGGACTGTACCGGGTGCAAAACAAAACGGATTTGAGTGAAACCAAAAATATTAAAATCTGTTAGTGAATACCTTTCTAACGAATCTGAAAATTTGAATTTTCATAACGGAAAGCAAAAGTTATGGCCAAATGAATTTTCAGAAAGGTCGCTATGGAATTTATATAGCCCGTGAAATTGGCCATTTTGCAAACGACATCGGAATTCGACGAAACCACTTTTGTTGGATCCGGGATGTGAAGTTATTGCTAGGTTTCAAATTTCATAATTTTTGAAGCTAGTATGTGAGCGTGGCAAAGGAAAACGTGTTTTGGTCAATTACAGTTAAATTGGATCGACCAGAAATGGGCCTTTTTGCAAACGGTCTCAGAATTCGACGAAACTAGTTTTGTTGGGACCGTATCGTCAAAACATAGCTAGATTTATTTTTCTGGAATTTTTTTGAATCAGTTTGTGGCCCTGGCAAATTGAAATGTACGTTCAAATTGAATATTGAATGTTATATATTTTAATTTGAAAGAAAACTGACTGAAACAGACGAATGGGCCTACGAAACATATTCCATTGTGTTCGAAATGGGGGTAAAACGCTAGGGACGACAGTCGTTGGGTTTAGATTGGTGGTCGTGTCAGAAAACCCCTTTAAAACTTCCCCGACCAATCAGAATTTTTATAAAAAAAGAAAAAAGAAAATACTCTTTCTCTCTCCCCGACGTCGAAGGCGGAAACACGTTCAGACCTTCCCCCTCATTTTCCGATCAATCCACGCCGAATTAGCTCGTGCCACAGTTGAACTTTTTGAAGATCTTCTCGAGATCTTCAAATCCATATAGAGTTTGGGTTTTTTCGTTGAGTATCGAGGGAGATCTCGGGCTCGAAAGTCGAGCCGTTCAAACCGTCGTCGCCGCCGCCTGGGACCACCGAGCTAGCCCCACCTCCTGGCGCACGTGCGTCTCTCCTCCCTCTTCGACACTGCGTAGCCCGATCGAGCTATCGATTCATGGATTGCACGAAAACTTCATACCTAGTTTTGAAGATTTCAGAAAGGTAACGACTGTTTAATTTAAAACTGATTTTAACAGTTTAAAACCGTTGCAAACTTTGTAAAATCATATCTTTTTCGTTTCTTGTCGAAATTCAGTGAAACAAGAAACAGTGGACTCGTGTGGACGTCTTCTACTTTCTAGAAGAGACCGCATATTTTTCTGAGCCTTCTGCTATTTTTGGTGGAGTGGAACCCAATGTGAGATTTCTAATTTATAAACGATATGGAAAACGACGATGTATAATATATATAGTCGATGTATGAGTTATATAAGCGTTGTACACCTCATGTATAAGCGTTGTATAAGTTGTACGTTCGATGTATAAGTTGTATATGCGTTGTAAAAATTATATATGTGTTGAAATAGAAGTGAATTGCTATATATATATATATATATATATATATATATATATATATATATATATATGCGCCTCTCGTCCACAAACCATGGACGATATTTATTGGTTGTGATTGGTGTGAAAATTGATTGATAGCGAATGGTTGATTGGGATTGTTTGTGGTTGATATTGATTGATTGCGGTTGAAAAATACCCATTTGTGGTTGAGAAATATTTGGTTGAAACCACATAGGAGTAGTTTGTGGAAATGAAATAAATATATACATGCCGCCTGCGTGCGAACTAGATGCATGATCCCCATTGTCAAAAACCGCGAGGTTTTAAGGTAGAGCGAGGATCCGTACTAGGGACGGTCCCGGTTTTAACTACCCTGCCGTTATGCTGCCGAAATTTTGAATAATATACATGTGTTTGAATTATTTTCATTTGCTGAAACTATATTTATTCGTTGAATAGAAAACCTTCATGTGTTGAATCGATATTCATTCGTTGATTAGAAATTCATGTGTTGAATGGTATTCGTGTTTTAAATATAAAAATCACATTTTTATCTACATATATAAACTATGGAAAACCTTCATGTGTTGGATCGATATTCATTCGTTGAATTAAAATTCATGTGTTGAATGGTATTCATATTTTGAAATAAATGTTTTATAATAAAAATCCTATTTTTATTACCTTCATAAACAATATAAAATAATAGTGTTTTGAAATAAATTGTTTTACAATAAAAATCCTATTTTATCCCCTATATTAACTATACGAAATAATAGTGTTTTGAAATGAATTGTTTTACAATAAAAATCACATTTTTATTATATAAACGAATTGTTAAAAATAGTGAAGTGTTGAAATAGAAGACAGTTAGATAAAAATATCATTTTTATCAAATGTATGAAAAGAATGTAGCTTTGAAATCGAAAAATCGATATATATATATATATATATATATAGAATTAAAATATATCGAATAACGACGCTGCAGTTCGTATTTTGAAATCGTGATTTCAAATGATTAGTACGGGAGATCCGACCATCGGATTTTCCTGAAACCGCAACCGCTGGGTTCGCTTTGGAGATATCTTTCCAACGGCACCAACTTTGTAAAAATCCAACGGTTTGATTGTAAGGAATGTTTAATTCAAATCTGAAGAAAAACAAGGCCAGAATCGATTATATTTATATATATAAATATAATTATATTTAATCGAATAACGATGCTGCAGTTCGTATTTTGAAATCGAAACTTCAAACGATTGTACCGGGAGATCCGACCGTCGGATTTTCCCGAAACTGGAACCGTTGGATTCGTTTTGAAAAGATCTTTCTAATGATGTAAGTTTTGTGAAGATCCAACGGTTAGATTTTCAGATATGTGTAAATCAAATCTGAAGAAAAACAGCGCCACGGTCGCGTTATGGCCTGAAGCATCGTTTTAAATAAATGGGCTATTTTAAAATGAATAAAAATAGCGATAAATCGTTATAAAATATTATAAACGATATGGATGTGATTTAGAAATTAACTGAAGGTTGGGTAAGTCGAATGGTTTCCTGGGTGTTGATCTGATGTTGGTTTCGGCCTTCGGGGTTAATATTTGGGAAATCGTTCTCTTACTAATTGACGGTTAGTGACGGATGAATTGAAATGATGCGTGTGTATGTTAGTGTTGCACTTGTTTATTATATACGCGAGTTGCTCAGGAAGACCGGGTTCATCCCATTCTGAATAACTGAATCGACGATAAGTAATCGAAGAAGAAGACGGTGGTCGAAGACCGGAGATCTTCACCTCGTTTGGATGGTAACCGAGGTCCTGATTGGGAGGCATCCCGAAATATGGATAATGAGTGGTGATCGTCCAGAAGTACGTGGTGATCGATGGGTTTGCGAGGTATTTAGTGCCTCCGGTTTCGTTCAGACCCAGAACGGACTTGTAAATGGACTGTGTGTCTGACATTGGATTTTATTCTGTGCTGATTGATCTCTGTTAAATATACATCTGTTTGGCGGCGGAGAATTTATTCTTTTGCTTAACGCCCTTCTCTGAAATGCACGAGCTCAGAGGTTGTATATCGATGGACATCAATCGCATGGCATGAATTGCTAGTGTGGCATGCATGAGTGGCAAATGATCAGGGCTTCTGTTGAAAAGCAAAGTCTGGTGGTGATGATCAAAGCACCGCCTGTGTGGCGTAGCTTTGTGTATAACGTGAAATCGCGAGCCTCACACCCCGGTATGAACCAGAAACGGGAGCAGGACCTCAGGGGGGACGTGCGTTTTCTTTCTAGCTAGGGTGGTGTCAGTGACCTACCAGCCCTGACATTTATATACTTTTCACCTGTGTGGTTGTTGCTGTTGCGAGGCGCCTCGGTTAGATCGGACGATCCGGGTCCGATGGTGTCATTCGTTGGCTCATTTACGCCCCAAAGGGCGGAGAAACGCATTGTTCAGGCATTATAATCCACTTCGTGTGGACCGGCCCTGACGATCCAAGGTACGGTTGCGGCTGTGCCTGAGGGGCGGGCTAGAGCGTCTCGAATTCGGTGAGGACTATCTTTTGCCTTGGTTCATGACGGAAATCCAATTTCCAAATACGACATCGTGCAGTTTTGATTGTATATATATATGGCGACATGATATATGGTACCCATGCCGTCTATGATTGATAGTTATGATTCGAAATTGTTTTTGAAACATGTAAACACTAGTAATAATATCAGTTGCTCTTGTTTTATTCGTATCAAGCATATTTTGGCCGTTATAAGGTAAAAACTCTATCCTCCGGTTTGCGTTGCATTGTGTGATGGGAACTGAGTCTTATAATGGCTTCATTTTTATAAAAAGCTTTGCGATGTTTAAAAGAATGATTTGTTTTAAAGCACTGGCAATCTAATGGAGTAAACCCGTTCCCCGAAAGTTGCGTGGTCCTATGATTTGTCATATTTGAAATGTGTTGTGTAGATTTCTCATACCAGTCCCATGACTGACTCGTAGTTTATTTCACTTTCAAACTCGGGTGCCCCTTTTTCTACATGGGCAGCCTTGTGTTCAGGTTTAGCAGGCTTCATCTGGATAGCTGGAGCTGAAGATGGATTCTATCATTTTTCTCTTTTTATGCTGTTCAGCTCCTATTGTACATTATGTTTGTTTTCCGCTGTAGACATATATGTATAGTTGAACTGAAATTGTACTAAGTAAGATCCTGTATACTGTGTAACTCTGATGATTACTCTTATCCAGTATATTCTATTGTTCATTATATGGTGTATTTATTTAATTCTGTTCTGCTGTTATCTGTTTCTGTGTTATATTCCAAAGATTACCCTTATCTCCGTCCGTACTGGAAAAGGCGTCGTCACAACGTGGTATCAGAGCTTTGGTTAAGCTTAGTTCTGGAATATAACATATTAACGAACTCGTCAGAAATAGAACCAGTAGTGTTCTAGGATGGGTAACTCATTACAAATAGGATAAGTAATATCCTAGTATGAGTACAGTAGAATCAGAACAACTCGTTAGAGATGGGGTCAGAAGTGCCTTAGAACGAGTCGAGCGTAATATGTTTTTAAATAACGTATTTGTGATTATATATAAAGTCTGGTTTTAGAAATATAATTTTTGAAAAAATAAAAGATATATATTTGAAAAGTAAAAGAGTATATGAATCGATTAGTATATTTTTGAAAAGTTAAAGACAAATTGATCGCTGTTTGTGTTGTGTGATAGTAGATTTGATTAACTAAAATTGTTGAAACAATAGTTAATTTAATTAATAAGAGAATAATGATAGAATTTATTCAATTATATCACACATTGAACTGATTAGAAAATAGATAGAAATATATACATGTGCATTATATATGTTTGAACAGGTAAATGGATTAGCTGTTGAGTAAAGATTTTATTTGCGTGCCCGACAAATAGGTAAACCTTAATGAGTTGGATGCGAAATATTATTATATCAACTCCTGTGAATTCCATTGGATGCAGAGTGCTGGTTTTTCTGTGTGAAATAATAAACGTCGCCATAGGATAGTAACAATTAATTTTGAACTACATTACATGGCATACTTCTGAAGACAGGCATACTTCATCATATACCACATAAGCATTTGGAGCTTGTGTGACGAGGTGGAAGATTTACCATACGAGCGAGAGGCTTGTATGGCGATGACTATATTTTACAGGTTGAACTGATGACTGATATGGACTATTTAAATTGTAACGATTAAATTGCCAGATTAAATAAAAAAAACCCACACGTGTCTGGAGTTGACAATAATCACGTCTCTCTAGTTATTAGATACGGCACATGGACTATTTATTTCCCCATACGGGACAGGGTGACGAGAATTTATTCTCTGGAGTTATTATCAATACACGCTCCCCTGTAAACACCAGAATATATCACTATAAATATGTGTATGCTTATTAGGATTTATTGGGTACCTAATATGGCCCAATAAATTTCCAAACCTCTCCCCGTACAAAGGAGGTTATTGCGAAATTTTTCGAAAATTCCGGGTGTTAGCCAAAATTTTGAAGAATTTGAAAATTCTCAGAAACTGAAAAGTTGGAGAATGGAAGCCAGATCGAACGTAGAGTTGATTAATCAAACCACTTTCGACTTTGTTCCTTTTCGGGGACGAAAAGTTTTAAGTGGGGGAGATTGTAACGACCCAGAAAATCTGAACCAATTAAATTTTTTTAAATTGGCTAAAATAATGGATTTTAAATATTTAAAATAAATATTTTAAATAATAGAGAAAAAAGTGAGTTTGAATCGATGTTTGAAAACGAATATAATTAATTATAATTATAAACAAGGCCTGAAGTGGCGCTGCAGTTTCAAAAAATTGAATTCAAACTTTGTCGGACTGTACCGGGTGCAAAACAAAACGGATTTGAGTGAAACCAAAAATATTTAAATCTGTTAGTGAATACCTTTCTAACGAATCTGAAAATTTGAATTTTCATAACGGAAAGCAAAAGTTATGGCCAAATGAATTTTCAGAAAGGTCGCTATGGAATTTATATAGCCCGTGAAATTGGCCATTTTACAAACGACCTCAGAATTCGACGAAACCACTTTTGTTGGATCCAGGATGTGAAGTTATTGCTAGGTTTCAAATTTCATAATTTTTGAAGCTAGTATGTGAGCATGGAAAAGGAAAACGTGTTTTGGTCAATTACAGTTAAATTGGATCGACCAGAAATGGACCTTTTTGCAAACGGTCTCAGAATTCGACGAAACTAGTTTTGTTGGGACCGTATCGTCAAAACATAGCAAGATTTATTTTCCTGGAATTTTTTTGAATCAGTTTGTGGCCCTGGCAAATTGAAATGTACGTTCAAATTGAATATTGAATGTTATATATTTTAATTTGAAGGAAAACTGACTGAAACAGTCGAATGGGCCTACGAAACATATTCCATTGTGTTCGGAATGGGGGTAAAATGCTAGGGACGACAGTCGCTGGGTTTAGATTGGTGGTCGTGTCAGAAAACCCCTTTAAAACTTCCCCGACCAATCAGAATTTTTATAAAAAAGAAAGAAAGAAAATACTCTTTCTCTCTCCCCGACGTCGAAGGCGGAAACACATTCAGACCTTCCCCCTCATTTTCCGATCAATCCACGCCGAATTAGCTCGTGCCACAGTTGAACTTTTTGAAGATCTTCTCGAGATCTTCAAATCCATATAGAGTTTGGGTTTTTTCGTTGAGTATCGGGGGAGATCTCGGGCTCGAAAGTCGAGCCATTCAAACCGCCGCCGCTGCCTGGGACCACCGAACTGGCCCCACCTCCTGGCGCACGTGCGCCTCTCCTCCCCCTTCGACACTGCGTATCCCGATCGAGCTATCGATTCACGGATTGCACGAAAACTTCAAACCTAGTTTTGAAGATTTCAGAAAGGTAACGGCTGTTTAATTTAAAACTGATTTTAACAGTTTAAAACCGTTGCAAACTTTGTAAAATCATATCTTTTTCGTTTCTTGTCGAAATTCAGCGAAACAAGAGACAGTGGACTCGTGTGGATGTCTTCTACTTTCTAGAAGAGACCGCATATTTTTCTGAGCCTTCTGCTATTTTTGGTGGAGTGGAACCCAATGTGAGATTTCTAATTTATAAACGATAAGGAAAACGACGATGTATAAATTATATAGTCGATGTATGAGTTATATAAGCGTTGTACACCTCATGTATAAGCGTTGTATAAGTTGTACGTTCGATGTATAAGTTGTATATGCGTTGTAAAAATTATATATGTGTTGAAATAGAAGTGAATAGCTATATATATATATATATATATATATATATATATATATATATATATACGCCCCTCGTCCACAAACCATGGACGATATTTATTGGTTGTGATTGGTGTGAAAATTGATTGATAGCGAATGGTTGATTGGGATTGTTTGTGGTTGATATTGATTGATTGTGGTTGAAATATACCCATTTGTGGTTGAGAAATATTTGGTTGAAACCACATAGGATTAGTTCGTGGAAATGAAATAAATATATACATGCCGCCTGCTTGCGAACTAGATGCATGATCCCCATTGTCAAAAACCGCGAGGTTTTAAGGTAGAGCGAGGAGCCGTACTAGGGACGGTCCCGGTTTTAACTACCCTGCCGTTATGCTGCCGAAATTTTGAATAATATACATGTGTTTGAATTATTTTCATTTGCTGAAACTATATTTATTCATTGAATAGAAAACCTTCATGTGTTGAATCGATATTCATTCGTTGATTAGAAATTCATGTGTTGAATGGTATTCGTGTTTTAAATATAAAAATCACATTTTTAGCTATATATATATATATAAACTATAGAAAACCTTCATGTGTTGGATCGATATTCATTCGTTGAATTGAAATTCATGTGTTGAATGGTATTCATATTTTGAAATAAATGTTTTATAATAAAAATCCTATTTTTATTACCTTTATAAACTATATAAAACAATAGTGTTTTGAAATACATTGTTTTACAATAAAAATCCTATTTTATCCCCTATATTAACTATACGAAATAATAGTGTTTTGAAATGAATTGTTTTACAATAAAAATCACATTTTTATTATATAAACGAATTGTTAAAAATAGTGAAGTGTTGAAATAGAAGACAGTTAGATAAAAATATCATTTTTATCAAATGTATGAAAAGAATGTAGCTTTGAAATCGAAGAATCGATATATATATATATATATATATATATAGAATTAAAATATATCGAATAACGACGCTGCAGTTCGTATTTTGAAACCGTGATTTCAAACGATTAGTACGGGAGATCCGACCATCGGATTTTCCTGAAACCGCAACCGCTGGGTTCGCTTTGGAAATATCTTTCCAACGGCACCAACTTTGTAAAAATCCAACGGTTGGATTGTCTGGAATGTTTAATTCAAATCTGAAGAAAAACAGTGCCAGAATCGATTATATATATATATAAATATAATTATATTTAATCGAATAACGACGCTGCAGTTCGTATTTTAAAATCGAAACTTCAAACGATTGTACCGGGAGATCCGACCGTCGGATTTTCCCGAAACTGGAACCGTTGGATTCGTTTTGAAAAGATCTTTCTAATGATGTAAATTTTGTGAAGATCCAACGGTTTGATTTTCAGATATGTGTAAATCAAATCTGAAGAAAAACAGCGCCATGGTCGCGTTATGGCCCGAAGCGTCATTTTAAATAAATGGGCTATTTTAAAATGAATAAAAATAGCGATAAATCGTTATAAAATATTATAAACGATATGGATGTGATTTAGAAATTAACTGAAGGTTGGGTAAGTCGAATGGTTTCCTGGGTGTTGATCTGATGTTGGTTTCGGCCTTCGGGGTTAATATTTGGGAAATCGTTCTCTTACTAATTGACGGTTAGTGACTGATGAATTGAAATGATGCATGTGTATGTTAGTGTTGCACTTGTTTATTATATACGCGAGTTGCTCAGAAAGACCGGGTTCATCCCATTCTGAATAACTGAATCGACGATAAGTAATCGAAGATGAAGACGGTGGTCGAAGACCAGAGATCTTCACCTCGTTTGGATGGTAACCGAGGTCCTGATTGGGAGGCATCCCGAAATATGGATAATGAGTGGTGATCGTCCAGACGTACGTGGTGATCGATGGGTTTGCGAGGTATTTAGTGCCTCCGGTTTCGTTCAGACCCAGAACGGAATTGTAAATGGACTGTGTGTCTGACATTGGATTTTATTCTGTGCTGGTTGATCTCTGTTAAATATACATCTGTTTGGCGGCGGAGAATTTATTCTTTTGCTTAACGCCCTTCTCTGAAATGCACGAGCTCAGAGGTTGTATATCGATGGACATCAATCGCATGGCATGAATTGCTAGTGTGGCATGCCTGAGTGGCAAATGATCAGGGCTTCTGTTGAAAAGCAAAGTCTTGTGGTGATGATCAAAGCACCGCCTGTGTGGCGTAGCTTTGTGTATAACGTGAAATCGCGAGCCTCACACCCCGATATGAACCAGAAACGGGAGCAGGACCTCGGGGGGACGTGCGTTTTCTTTCTAGCTAGGGTGGTGTCAGTGACCTACCAGCCCTGACATTTATATATTTTTCACCTGTGTGGTTGTTGCTGTTGCGAGGCGCCTCGGTTAGATCGGACGATCCAGGTCCGATGGAGTCATTCGTTGGCTCATTTACGCCCCAAAGGGCGGAGAAACGCATTGTTCAGGCATTATAATCCACTTCGTGTGGACCGGCCCTGACGATCCAAGGTACGGTTGCGGCTGTGCCTGAGGGGCGGGCTAGAGCGTCTCGAATTCGGTAAGGACTATCTTTTGCCTTGGTTCATGACGGAAATCCAATTTCCAAATACGACATCGTGCGGTTTTGATTGTATATATATATGGCGACATGATATATGGTACCCATGCCGTCTATGATTGATAGTTATGATTCGAAATTGTTTTTGAAACATGTAAACACTAGTAATAATATCAGTTGCTCTTGTTTTATTCGTATCAAGCATATTTTGGCCGTTATAAGGTAAAAACTCTATCCTCTGGTTTGCGTTGCATTGTGTGATGGGAACTGAGTCTTATAATGGCTTCATTTTTATAAAAAGCATTGCGATGTTTAAAAGAATGATTTGTTTTAAAGCACTGGCAATCTAATGGAGTAAACCCGTTCCACGAAAGTGGTGTGGTCCTGTGATTTGTCATATTTGAAATGTGTTGTGTAGATTTCTCATACCAGTCCCATGACTGACTCGTAATTTGTTTCACTTTCAAACTCGGGTGCCCCTTTTTCTACATGGGCAGCCTTGTGTTCAGGTTTAGCAGGCTTTATCTGGATAGCTGGAGCTGAAGATGGATTCTATCATTTATCTCTTTTTATGCTGTTCAGCTCCTATTGTACATTATGTTTGTTTTCCGCTGTAGACATATATGTATAGTTAAACTGAAATTGTACTAAGTAAGATCCTGTATACTGTGTAACTCTGATGATTACTCGTATCCGGTATATTCTATTGTTCATTATATGGTGTATTTATTTAATTTTGTTCTGCTGTTATCTGTTTCTGTGTTATATTCCAAAGATTGCCCTTATCTCCGTCCGTACGGGAAAAGGGGTCGTCACATTCTCTTTTACTGCATTTACATATATGTGATACTGTTTCTGTGAGATCTCTCTATTTCATATTTGTTTGCATAACTATTGTATTAGACAAATAGTTGTGTGTTATTCCATATTACACGATCCGAGTGTACTATTACCTGACAAGTACACGTACACACTTTCAATAACCACTGAGTAAAAAGGGAAGACCAATCTATGGAAATTTGTATTGTAGGAAGATATAGAAATCTCCCAACCGAATTTCGTGCAAGGGTTTATCCTGATAGCGGAACTCAGATAGTAGATAGTATGATCGCAAGTAAGTCCTTGGTATACACACTAGGTGAAGCATCACTGCATCGTGGGTGTCCGGGTATTACCTCCGTGTAAGGTTTTAGCCTGATAGCGGAGCTCGGATAGTGGATAGTATGCTTTCGTTACGTGGCGATGGAGATCTAGTACACTTTCGTAGCATGACGACGAAGACCTTTCGAGGATGGTACTATGGGTATTACCTAGATATATTGGGAATGTAGCTACATATATATATGGATTATTAGGTTTGATCTACTAAGGAGTAGATTGGTACGATGTGCGCACAGAGGCGAGAGTGTTATAAACCCTGACAACCTAACTAAAGGAAATCATTGATAGAACGATATGTGCAGTGTTATCTTTAAAAATTATAATTTCTCCATTCACCAAAACGTTTGTTCGGACCCCCTCCTCATAACAAACCCACAGGTTATACATGCAACCGAGATTTTACAGCTTAGAGACACTTGCTAGTCAATATCATTATTATGGTGAGTATTTACTTACTATTATATTTTATTCGTTCCACTGTGAGATATTTTATTATGAGCTTTGATATATTTATCTTTGCATTTATATCGGATACCAGACAAGTCA
This sequence comes from Allium sativum, assembly GCA_030737875.1. Lineage (NCBI taxonomy): Eukaryota > Viridiplantae > Streptophyta > Magnoliopsida > Asparagales > Amaryllidaceae > Allium > Allium sativum. The sequence continues at coordinate 487,048,141 of CM060919.1, read as the reverse complement.
ACTCGTGTTTCACTGGGCTTGGATTTTAGCATTTTGCGAAAAATTCGGACCCGTTGAAATTAGGGTTGTTACATACGTGTCCATTCATATGGTATTTAGGGAAGTGACGTTTGTTGTAGTTGTATGGTATACTCCACTTCTATGTTATGATATATGGATCTACGTCGGTCGGCCCAACTTATCGTGCTGGTATGAGGGTCGGGGATGAGTAGATGGTGAGCATTTTACTATACCTGGAGATTTTTATTTATATTAGGCTTGAATAGTCCCATAGGTTTACATATTATCGAACTACAAGCAGGGTTTGACCTCCGATCATAATGGCTTACATACATCCTTCTATAGAGTTCCACACCCATAAGGCACCTTTGAGCCAACATCACTTTATGTAAATAACTTTAATGATAAAATTAAAAACATTTCTACATTTTCCAAATATAAATAAAACAACATTTCTAAATAGATCAAAAGAAAAAATATTAATGATAAACTAAAAAAACAAAGCATAAATAGTTTTTTTTTGCTTAAAAGTGGTATATCTTAATGAATAATAAGTGAAAAATAAGTTTAAGAATTAAAATGGTTGTTTTTGCAAAATTAAGTGCAACTAGCTTGATCGGTTAAAGTTAACATAATTTTACAATTGCTAAATGGATAAGGTTTTGTAAAGTGAACAAACAAACTTCGTGAAGTGAACGTGGTGGATATAAAGTGATATTAGGTATACCAAATATGGTTTCATAGGCGTAAAGTGAATATAGATTTATATGTATCATATATGGTGTTACGCACGACTCGTCTCTCTCGTTCAATGTCATTTTCTGCCAAGTGTGTGCGTATGTGTATGTAAACGACTTATAAATTTGACACTATAAAATATCTTAAGTAATAAAAATAATAGTTTTCATTAAGCAGAATATCATGTTTATAACTGTGATATACAATTTGATAGTTTTGGAGTTACAGTTAAAAGGTATATGAGATTTTTTGGTATAAAAGCAAGCCTCTTATAAAATTATTTAGTTTGAAATTCCTATGTAGCTTGATAATAATAAACTAAAAATACATTGTATTTTTTTCATTGGGAAGGTATTTGAACTTGGGACATTATTTATCTTGCAAATTTCCAGTTGGAGATAGATGTAAAAAAGAAAATCATGGCGAAACTCAAACTTTTGAAAGTAAAGCTCGAATTTTTTATTAATCAACATGAAAATTACAATATAAACACCACCACAAATACATACAACACAACCCCATACCTAATCACACAAGCATTCCTAAAAATAGCACACAAAACATTGACACAAGACAAACAGTATAATACTTTACAAACATATATGCTAATTCCACTCGAACTCCATTTCACATGCAATGCTAACCCACTTGAACTCTCTAGTTATAGAAAAATAGTAAATCATCTCAAACCCATAGCATTGTCGAAACTTCAACGGCCAAACACCAATATACTATACAGTATCATACTATCAAAACAAGAATCACTACACTTCCCAAACCTAAAATGACTATGACGAAGCACACTTTCACTAACCAAGAAAATATCATGATATCCACAAAACTACTGCAAAGCATAAGAACTAACCATTTTGTCGAATCTCACTGTGCAAACAAACAACTTACTTATAAGGATGAGTTGAATCGTGAAAACCAAAAGTTTCTCACCATGCTGAAGCAAAACTTCAACAAGCAGCAAAAATTCCAAAGACCATTAAAACAACTACAAAGAAGGTATCATAACAAACTTAATAGAAAATCACCAGAAGTTACCATTAAACTAGAACAACAACAAATAACATTGCAGCAAAATATTGGAAATAGGTAAAACACTTTGAAACCAAAATCACTTCAAAACTGGATCAAAAAGCGGAGATGGATGGCTCCTTGTGTGCTTTACAGATGTTGTCAAATTTATAGTATTATGAAGTACCTCACAGGCTCCTTATCCTCATACAGATTATTACGCACTGCAGCCTTTTTTACTTTTAGCAAGCCTCTTACTACTCTTAGATATGAACTTTGTACCACACTGAGTAGTATAGGTGAACCAGATTTAGCTGAATTAGAAGGGGTCGAACGCTCCTTACCAATATCAGTTTGCTCTTCTTCAAGCTCACAATTAGTCATACCATTCAAATCATAGTTAACTTAATTGGTTTTCTTAGATAGATGAGCATCATTTACACAAATATCTTCACCTTGTGCCTCAATATTATCGGTACAATTATTTTGAGATTTATTACCATCAAATTGAAGCCCTGAATCATTAACAATGAGTTTCAGTTCTAATATTACAACCAGCATCATCATTCTCCCTATTTTTCTCTCTCCAAATCATTTACTTTTTAGAAACAACTTTTGTGCAGCCTAGCTCCTTTCCATCAAACATTACTTTTCTCTTAAACTGTCTGTTATACTACATATTCTTGTCCTTAAAATCCTCACAAAAACCATCGAAATGTGTATCATCAAATAAATCCTCCATAGGTCTATTTTCACATTGTGAAATTAAATGCCCAAAACATTTACATATAGTACAAATATTAGGTCTCCAATCATATGATAGCTTAACAGGGGGACAATCACCTAATCCTGCTAATTTAATAAAATATGGAAGTCCAAAATCAGGTGAAACTTTGACTGGGGCTTTGGCATATCGAAATCTTTGCAACTTCTTTGTACTACCATTGAAACATATAAGTTTGCCAACATGGTATACAAGCCAGTCTATATCAACTAAAGTCCAAAGTATCATAGGAATTCTATAAAAGTGTATCCATATAGGTACTTTTCTAAAAAAATTATGAGAATTCCCGATTGTAGGATCCCATTGTGTAATAATAAACATTTTACACTTGATAAAATATGATCAAAGTGTAGAATTTTGTCTTGATTAAAATCATTTGAAAAATGAAATCAAAAATTCACTCCATCGAACTTAGTACTGTATTTACCTTGTAGTTTCCGGTATCATTTAAGAAAATTGATAACAGAAAGGTAAGAGAGTGTACCATCCAAGAAAAATCTGACCAGATGGTTATTCCAGAACTTTGACCCCCGTCTTGACGAGACCTAGTGGCTCCTTAGGAATTCCATCTCTAATTATATCGAACTAGATCTACTTGTGAACTCCAGTGTTTCTAGGAAGAGAGTTGAACAATGAAGCATAATCAATTTCAGCAGATGATCTGTTAGCAGGAGAAGAATTATCAGGTAAGATTGAAGCCGATTTATCAATTTTTTGGTTCGAAAGACCAATTGGTTCAACAGTGCAATTTGCATCTGGAGGAATACCATAAGAAAAGACAGAAGAGAAGAGGTGGATCAGGTAGTGGAGAAGGACTGGAGTTTAGAAGAGGAGGAAATGATGAGGAGTCGAGGACTAAGGAAGAAGAAGAAGAAAGGATTGCCATTATTCACCAGAGAACGAGGTCGACATTATTCAATTAATGATTCAACCTGCGAATTATCAGATAACACTTCATAAAACTCAAACTTTAAACCTCTTATTTTTAATGTAAGAATATTTTTGAAACTTCATTGTCAGACCAGAAGATTGTGTTTATTCAAATATATATATATATATATATTTGTGTGTGTATGTGTGTGTGTATATATGAGGATATATGGAAGAGAGATATAAAAAAATAGCGAAAAGCATATTCAAACTACATACATATACGAATACAAGAAAAATATGTATGCGTGTGAATATATACATAGTGTGTGTATATATATATATATGTGTGTGTGTGTGTGTGTGTGTTTGTAAATATACATATTCAATGTAATTAATTGATTGGTATATTTCTCACTTGTTGAATATATGTATAATTGAAGATATATTAAATTAATGGATTAATATTTATATTGTGTGGATAATTATCACCATGATTATGTATATGATAGCTTGTATCTGTAATACAAATTTATTTTAATTGTTCCTTATATATTCTTAATCTAGGATTCTATGTTCTACGATAATATTATACATTATTTTGAACAATTAGTTAAGCCCACGAAGTTTTGTTTTAATCTAGGATCGTTTATGTTGATTTCACTTGATGAAAGAGAATTATAGTATATTGATTGACGTATCAATACTCGCTAAAAGTAAAATTCAAGGATGATCACCTATTAACCATGCCTATTCTTTGCAATAGCAGACGACATTACATTGTAATACCCTTTGTTTGCCTGGGTTTAAGGGTAAGGCATTACAACATGGTACCAAAGCAGATTTAGAAAAAAAATGATTTTCAGGATGACATTTTTATCTTGGACAAGCATTAGAATCTACCCTTTGAGATTCTTAGGGCTGATATTTGTAACCATCCTCTATAGGATAATTAGGCATCTATTGGAATTTTGGGTATTCATCTGTTTGCTTTCTTTTATTTTAATCAAATCTTATGCAATTTCATACCCAATCTTATCTACTTCGAGAATAAAAGTGGTTGGCGATTGAGCTTCTTGTTTTTGTATTGGCCAGTCTAGAATACCCAATAAGGACATAACATTATACCGTCCAAAAAATCTTTGAGCCTTCTCAAACTCGTTCATAATCTGAGTTGCATAGTAGAAACAAATGGATTGCTCCAGCTTATTCTCGTTGGATACTTATCTTATAAATTCATGCCTAATATTTGCATGATTTGTTGCTTGATATTCGGGATTCCCAATGACTATATCAACTCAATTAAAAATACCTTTTGAGAATAAAAAATCCAATTAGAAAGTTAATAGTTGAAACTGTATAGTATTTTGTATTAGAAATATGTGTAAAGATTTTGTGGTTTCTTGAGTATAATTTGTAAACTTTGGCAAATTATTACCTAATTAGAAAGTGTTAGTTTCTAGCTTTTAATAATATGTTTATGGGAAATAACATACACATTTTCGTATATTTGTTAATTAAAGGTGTCTACCTTATACACAAAGGAATTTTGGTTTATATAAAAATTAATGTGAAATTGCCTATTGCTTATTTTAAGAACACGGTTAATGTAACACCCCGCATTTTTAACTTAAGATAATAAAATAAGGTTAACTTAATTAAATATTGAGAATTAAGTAAAACTGACTGCGCCACTGCGTCCGTCTCGAAATTCTGGTCAAGATAGACACCTGGTTTGCGTAAAACGGAGACCGTATGAAGAAGTTATGAGCATTAGAAGTTTGCATACATATAAGGAGCTTATATGTATATATATATTAAATAAATATATCCATAAAATTCGAAAATCGGTTCAAAAATAAAAAATCATGAGCGAGAAAATCTGGAGGGAATTTAGACCCTTTGGGGTCGACCCACCCAAAGGTGTCGACCCACCCGCGGATCTGGAAACTTCTTCTTTGACGTGGACGATTCTGATGGCTTTTGGTCCAATATAAGGGTCCAGGTTGCTCCAATACTCCTATAAATAAGACCTTAGACCTAACCCTAAACCTTATAATTCGGTAGCTACGTCGGAGCTCTGCCATTACACACTCTCTCTCTTCTCAAATCTATTCTGAAAATTAAAATATTAGCCTAGGAAAATTATGAATCCAGATCTGGAAGAGAGAATCAATATTAATAAAAAGATTATTGAATCATGAAAGCAAGGTAAACTTCTAAGACCAATCTATTTAAATTATTTCTCTTTCCCTTCTCTTTTCATGAAAATAATAAATCCATGGTCGTTAGGTGTCAAATCAAATTAAAAGGGAAAAACCATGGAAGAATAGATCTGGATCAGATTCAAGATTTGGAAGACTTTTAGGTGAGTGGGTTTAAAATATACTTTTTGAATGATAGTATATTTATCGTTTTCCATTCCCCATTAACATCACAATGAACATATTGGAAGATTTAATTTGATGAAATGAATTATTGCGCCAAAATGGATAAAATGTTCAATTAGTTAATATGTTGAGATGTACATGAATACTGTTGTAAAGATCTATTTTATGAACTTGTCAATTGGGATAATTGAGATTTTGGGTAAATGATGCATTATTTGAGAATTACACTTTATTTTAAATAAAGTTAATTACATGTAAAAAGACATGCGACACATATTGGGATTTAGGGCATAATTTGTAATGGGATTTTGGAACATAACATATATTATGTTTTGAGACTTTAATTTGGGAGCGCAATTTGATATGAACATAAATGATTGAATGAAGATGAATATGCCTAGGATTACAATTAGAAATTGTAACTGTGCTTATGGCACGAGGTTAAGTTGCATTAGTGGCGGAAGTCTGCCCGGACCCGGCCAGCCTATCCAGCAACCACTAATGTTGAACCTAATGTGAGAGACCTAAATGCAAAATTAAAGACATGTAATGGTGCTAAGACACGAGGTTAAGTCAACTTGTGGTAGAAGTCTGCACGAACCCGCCCGGCAAATCCAACGTCCACAAGTGAAGGCTTAATGTGAGTGGTCTAGTGCTTATATATACATACAAATATATGTATATACCAAGATATGAATAATGGAAATGATGGTAATTAAGTGTCTAACTCAGAAAATAAGAAAGGAAGGTATGTAACGAACTGAGTTAGTGTGATGAGAAGGAAAAGTGATGTGTTTCCCTAAATGACCTATTTCTGAGAACGTTGTTGCAAGTAAGCCATAATAAATAAAGAAAAGTAAAGAAATTACTTGCTACCATGGATTTAGATGGGAATACGTTTTGAAAATAAATCATTGATTCCTTCTATCAAACTGATAAGGTGCATGAAGTGTTTTCCTTAATATAATAAGGAATATATATTTTACAGTGAATGAAGAATAATGATTTACAACAGTAAAAGGTTTAAAAGGGGAATGATAATAACCTATTATAATAAATAACGTTAATGAAAATGTTGTATAATTGGTAGACTTGTCCTAGGGACAAGGGAATATAATAACTTAGGTTATAATAAACTAGTAAGGGAATGGGATAACTGGTGAATTGAGTTAAGGGACACTTAATTGTAAATTAAGTAATCAGAAAAAGGGGAAAACCTGAAACCAGTTAATAAAAGGCGGAAAATATATTGTACTTAATTATAAATTAAGTAATCTGTAAACTAGGAGGTCTGAAACTAGCTGATAAGAATAATATGTTCAGACTTGTCCTAGGGACAAGGGGAAATTATAACATAGGTTATAATAAATGGGTAGAGAAATTTATTAATGGGCCTTAGTTAATAGAACTAAGTTAATAAGTAAACAACGATAAGTTGTATTGACAATGTAAAGTGGACTTATGATTAAATGAGAAAGGATTAGGAAAACTTATAAAATAAAATAAGTTATATTTAATCATAAATGGTAAGTGACATGTTAATCGGAAAACATGTGAAGTAAGAGATACTTAATAACGTATTAAGTATAACATGTTATTGTGACCTTGAAATCAAACAAGAATATAAAAGAGATTGTGGATTACAGACCTTGGGCCACAATCTGGAGAATAACATGTTGTGGGCTCATTAATAAACTTAAATGGGTTAAGTTATAAGTGAAATTAATAAGCAAGAGAAACTTGGTAATTTGAATAAGAATTCAATGTGAATGGGAATAACCAAGCTAAAAGGAAACCTGGTAAGGAAAAGCAAGTGCGTAAAAGAATGTTTAGACATAGGGTCTAACAACATATTAAAGTGAGGCGCATGGACCAGTCCGTACGTTTGAGGGTGAATAAGCCAACGGGGTAGATCATCGAGGTTTTATATGGCACGAGGGGAGCGCATATTCATCTGATTGTTCTGACGGCTCCAAAGGACTGGAGGGGGAAGCTCGCGACTTCCTGAGCTATGTAAGGTGCTCCTAGTAGTCCTCTATGCGGTGACAGATGTCTTAGGCTGTGCTCGCAGAGGTTGGGTTTGCGCGTAACTACTAGGTGGGTGGGCCTTGACTGTAGAAGTAGCTATGCAGTCAGAATGCTTTGACGCGGTGACACCAGGGTGATTCGGCGGTTGCCTCAATGGGGAGGTAGAGGGTCACGAGCAACAATGATAGTAGATCGTCGGATACCCGTCATCGACAGCCAGTGGGATGCGAAAAGACTAGAGCTAAACCCAAGATACCATTCACCCTTCACTATCGGAGTAAGGGGTTGAGGGGAGACACCACATGGATGTTTAGATTGTTTGCGTTGGGGCAGTCGCTTAGCTCTTGTAGTCTTTACTAGTTGAGGGAGGGGCCGAGTTGGGGACATAGCCACCATGAAAACAGACCCTAGGTATATCTGTATATAGAGGCTCTTTAAAGACGGGCCTGTACAGATATGGAAAAACTCCCGACCGAGTTTTGTGTTTCTTGTATCACCCTGCTATGGAACTCGGTGCACATTCGATGACGTGCGATTGAGGCATTGAGCTACAATTAATAGTATGTACGAGGGACAGTCTAGATACATGCATATATGCTCCGGGTGGTGTATCGTAGACTTGAGGGCATTACTCCAGTATATATTCGGATTCGATCGAGGGTGGCTGTCCGTACGCTTACGTAGCGTAGTGATGGCAGATATATGCTGATCGTAACATTGTTACATAGAGATCCGTACGTCACTCCAGCGTTGGATGACGGACTGCAACCATTTAAGTGGCATTACGGTGGAGACCATGCGAGTGGGGTAAATGGGGGTGTACCTCGATATTGGGGGTAGCTACACATATACTATATTAGGTTAATCCACTGGGAAGTAAATGGGTGCGACGTGTGTGTAAGCCTTGAGCGCTGTTAATCCAAGTAACATAGTAAATAAGAAAATATGATTGAACGGTATATGTAGGATTATCCAAAGTGTATAGTTTAAATCCAGTTATCAGAACTTGTGTTCTGTCCCTCTCCTCATAACATACTCGTAGGTTAGATTTTTGGCAGGGACATGATAGCCTTGGATACTGGTTAGGAAGTATTATTAATACGGTAAGGCTATATTTTGATTATATTATATTTTATCCATTCCGCTGTGAGATAATTTTTGAGCTCTGACATGTTTTATGTTTCTGTCTTTTCTGCAGGATACCAGAGCAAACCAATCCGAGTTTCGATAGATTGGAATTTTGAAAAAAAATCGTTCTGTCGAAATTGGGGTTGTCACATCTGGTATCAGAGCTTAGGTTTAGGATTACTATATAAACAGTGAGTGAACGTATTTGTATTTTGAAAAATATAAATAGTGTGTATATATATATACCTGGATCCATAGAGGAACCCACTAATTTGAATTAGTATAACAGGGTAAGAAATGAGAAGTTTGTTTTGTACACTAAAGGAATAAGTATGAAAATTTGAGGCCCTTAGGAAGCTTGGGTGGAGAGTGTACAATGTACTCTGTATGGAAGGAAAGTAAATCCCATATGATTAGTATTTTGGGTTAGTGGGCTTGAAAACCTTATAAATTGAAAAAGGTTAAAAGGAGAAAAATGGATTAGGAATATATATATATATAGTTGAGATAATTGACCTTTGGGGGGAGGGGGGTGTCTAGGAAAGCCTAGAAGAAAATTGGAAACCTGCTTTGAGTCTAACCCCATTATTAGCTTTTAAGAACTTGAGATTATAAATTTTTTTGGATAATGGTTTATGGTGTTTTCAAGTTTTAATCTTAAAAGTTATAGTTTTAAATATGTAAAGTATACATATTGTGTTTTGAAGAAAAATGGGGTATATTTAGCAAATAGTAATTTCTTGCGAAAATTTTGACTAAAGTAAAATTCCCTCAATAAAAGGTGCATATTATAGAGTATGTATAGCTCTCTAGTTTTCTTGTTATATTTCATGCAAGAATTTTTAATAAAGAAAGATTTGAAATCCCTATTCTTATGACAACCATTTTTGATAAATTATTTTAATATAATTTTATGAGTGGACAAAATAAGTTGTAGAAAATAAGAAGAGTGGATGTTGGCACCTTGTAGTAAGAGACTAAACCGACCTTATAGGTAAGAACAAGTCATAACCCGATTGAGAAATAGTTGTTCGTATCTACTCCAGTTTTTTGATTTAAAAAAAAATGATTTACATTTTTTTTAAGATGACATGTTTTTATCGTTTAGCAAGAGAAAGTTTTCATAAGAAAATAAAGTTTTGACACTTTTAATTTTTGGAATGAAAAAAGTATGGAGTAGGTAAAAATTAGTGCCTAGGGAAGATGGGAAAAGTTTTGAGGCTATTAAGTAGATAGCAAGAATTATCTTGGAATAGTAGTGAGTTCCCGTAGATTGCGTAAGCATTGAATAGCCTAGGGTGTTGCTTGAAATAATTATTGGTACACTGCTAGAGTTAGTAGTGACTACTAGATAGAAAAGGGCAAGTAAGTGTTTAGATCCAGTTACTAATTTTCAGGTTAGAGGTAAAACCCGTTACTACATTTCGGTTGGGATCGTTCCATTATATTGTTCTTGTTGGGAAGTTAGGGTAACACCTGAACTTGTCATGGATCCCATGGTTTGGACTTTTCTGACAGAGGGGAACATAGTCCCGAGATTCTTGGCCCTTAGTAGTAGCTATGTAGGGTGTCTGCTCTCTTGTTTTAGTTGAAAGACTAGAGGCTTATTTAAATTTAAACTAAGATCAGATGATTAAATAAGCTAAGAAAAGAAAAATAGTACAACTAAAAAGGAAACAGAAAATTCAGTAAAGCAACAAACATGATAAATTATGAGAAAAGATGGATAAAGATAAAAATTTTCAAGATAAGATGAAAAAGAAAATCAGTAACAAAGAAAATTTTCTTATGTGGGCTGTGCTTGGATAGGAAAATAGGGAATCTTTATAGATAGTCGTATAAAAATCCAAGTACGGTTAGAAAAAGGTTGAAAAAGAAAAACGGAAGATGCAGAGTTTTCCGTTTTCCACCTTTTTGTAACATAAGAAATCAAATTTAGAAAATTAGATTTTTCTGAAATTCAAAAAATAAAGTTGGTTGGTAGGATTATGGATGCAACAATTGGATGAACTACGCTCTTACTCAGTAAGAGTATGGGAAAATTTGGATGAAAAAGCCTTTTGATTTTCAAAATATTGCATTCATGTAGAATTGCCAGTATATTTAGGATGTGAGCATCATATTTTATAAGGATTTTTGAGAAATTTGCATACACATAGGAAGTACCGCTTAGGCATACATGCATTACTATGATGTATTGCACTTTGCACAATGTTTGCAAAAATTGGATGTACACATGATGGATGTATTTTATGCAAGGGGTTAATTGATTTTACCCTTATTAAATTTCGGGGACGAAATTTCCTAAGGGTAGGAGAATGTAACACCCTGCATTTTTAACTTAATATAATAAAATAAGGATAAATTAATTAAATATTTAGAATTAAGTAAAAACTGACTGCGCCATTGCGTCCGTCTCGAAATTCTGGTCAAGATAGATACCTGGTTTGCCTAAAATGGACATCGTATGAAGAAGTTATGAGCATTAGAAGTTTGTATACATATAAGGAGCTTATATGTATATATATATTAAATAAATATATCCATAAAATTCGAAAATTAGTTCAAAAATCAAAATTCATGAGCGGGAAATTCTGGAGGGAATTTAGACCATTGGGGGTCGACCCACCCAAAGGGGGGTCGACCTAGGGGTCGACCCACCCGCGGATCCGGAAACTTCTTCTCTGACGTGGACGATTCTGATGGCTTTTGGTCCAATCTAAGGGTCCTGGTTGCTCCAATACTCCTATAAATAAGACCCTAGACCTAGCCCTAAATCTCATAATTCGGTAGCTATGCCGGAGCTCTGCCATTATACTCTCTCTCTCTTCTCAAATCTATTCTGAAAATTAAAATATTAGCCTTGGAAAACTATGAATCCAGGTCTGGAAGAGAGAATCAACATTGATAAATAGATTATTGAATCATGAAAGCAAGGTAAACTTTGAAGACCAATCTATTTAAATTATTTCTCTTTCCCTTCTCTTTTCATGAAATAATAAATCCATGGTCGTTAGGATTCAAATCAAATTAAAAGGGAAAAACCATGGAAGAATAGATCTGGATCAGATTCAAGATTTGGAAGGCTTTTAGTGGGTTTAAAATATACTTTTGAATGATAGTATATTTATCGTTTGCCATTCCCCATTAACATACACAATGAATGTATTGGAAGATTTAATTTGATGAAATGAATTATTGTTCTAAAATGGATAATACGTGCAATTAGTTAATATGTTGAGATGTACATGAATACTGTTGTAAAGATCTATTTTATGAACGTGTCAATTGGAATAATTGAGATTTCGGGTAAACGATACATTTTTGGAGAATTAAACTTTATTTTAAACAAAGTTAATTACATGTAGAAAGACGTGCGACACATATTGGGATTTAGGGCATAATTTGTAATGGGATTTTGGAACATAACATATATTATGTTTTGAGATTTTAATTTGGGAGCGCAATTTTACATGAACATAAATGATTGAATGAAGATGAATATGCCTAGGATTACAATTAGAAATTGTAACTGCGCTTATGGCACGAGGTTAAGTTGCATTAGTGGCGGAAGTCTGCCCGGACCCGACCGGTCTATCCAGCAGCCACTAATGTTGAACCTAATGTGAGCAGCCTAAGTGCAAAATTAAAAACATGTAATGGTGCTAAGACACGAGGTTAAGTCAACTTGTGGTAGAAGTCTGCACGGACCCGCCCGGCAAATCCAGCGTCCACAAGTGTAGGCTTAATGTGAGAGGTCTAGTGCTTATATATATATATATATATGTATATAACAAGATATGAATAAATGGCAAGATGGTTATTAAGTGTCTAACTTAGAAAATAAGAAAGGAAGGGATGTAATGAACTGAGTTAGCGTGATGAGAGAAGGAAAAGTGATGTATTTCCCTAAATGACCTATTTCTGAGAACGTTGTTGCAAGTAGGCCACAATAAATAATGAATAGTAAAGAAATTACTTGCTACCATGGATTTAGATGGGAACACATTATGAAAATAAATCATATTCCTTCTATCAAACTGATAAGGTGTGTGAAGTTTTTTCCTTAATATAATAAGGAATATATATATTACAGTGAATGAAGAATAATGGTTTACAACAGTAAAAGGTTTAAAAAGGGAATGATAATAACCTATTTTAATAAATAACATTAATGAAAATGTTGTATAATAGGTAGACTTGTCCTAGGGACAAGGGAATACTATAACTTAGGTTATAATAAACTTGTAAAGGAATGGGATAACTGGGAATTGAGTTAAGGGACACTTAAATGTAAATTATGTAATCAGAAAAAGGGGAAACCTGAAACTAGTTAAGAAAAGGGAAAAAATATATTGTACTTAATTATAAATTAAGTAATCTGTAAACTAGGAGGTCTGAAACCCGCTGATAAGAATAACATGTTCAGACTTGTCCTAGGGATAAGGGGAAATTATAACATAGGTTATAATAAGTGGGTAGAGAAACTTATTAATAAGCCTTAGTTAATTGAACTAACTTAATAAGTAAACAACGATAAGTTGTATTGACGATGTAAAGTGGAATTATGATTAAATGATAAAGGATGAGGAAATTTATAAAAAGAAATAAGTTATATTTAATCATAAATGGTAAGTGATATGTTAATTGGAAAATATGTGAACTAAGAGATACTTAATAACATATTAAGTATAATATGTTATTGTGACCTTAAAATCAAACAAGAATATAAAAGAGATTTTGGATTGCAGACCTTGGGCCACAATCTGGAGAATAACATGTTGTGGGCTTATTAATAAACTTAAATGGGTTAAGTTATAACTGAAATTAATAAGCAAGAGAAACTTGGTAATTTGAATAAGAATTCAATGTGAATGGGAATAACCAAGTTAAAAGGATACCTGGTAAGGAAAAGCAAGCACGTAAAAGAATGTTTAGACAAAGGGTCTAACAACATATTAAAGTGAGGCGCTTGAACCTGTCCGTACGTTTAATGGTGAATAACCCAACGGGGTAGATCATCGAGGTGTTATAAGAGCGCACATTCATCTGATTGTTATGACGGCTCTAAAGGACTGGAAGGGGAAGCACACGGCTTCCTGAGGTACGTAACATGCTCCTAGTAGTCCTCTGTGCGGTGATAGATATCTTAGGCTGTGCTCGCAGAGGTTGGGTCTGCGCGTAACTACTAGGTGGGTGGGCCTTGACTGTAGAAGTAGCTATGCAGTCAGAATGCTTTGACGCGGTGACACCAGGGTGATTCGTTGTTTGCCTCAACGAGGAGGTAGAGGGTCACGATTAACAAGGATAGTAGATTGTCAGATACCAATCATCGACAACCAGTGGGATGCGAAAAGACTAGAGCTAAACCCAAGATACCATTCACCCTTCACTATCAGGGTAAGGGGTTAAGGGGAGACGCCACATGGATGTTTACGTTGTTTTCATAGGGGCAGTCGCTTAGCTCTTGTAGTCTTTACTAGTTGAGGGAGGGGCTGAGGTGGGGTCACAGACACCATGGAAAGACCCTAGGTATATCCGTATATAGATGCTCTTTAAAGACGGGCTTGTACAGATATGGAAAAGCTCCCGACCGAGTTCCGCGTTTCTTGTATCGCCCTGCTACGGAGCTCGGTGCACATTAGAGGACGTGCGATTGAGGCATCGAGCTACAATTAACAGTATGTACGAGGGACAGTCTAGATACATGCATATCTGCTCTGGGTGGTGTATCGTAGACTTGAGGGCATTACTCTGGTATGAGATCTAATTCAATCGAGGGTGGCAGTCCGTATGCTTACGTAGCGTAGTGATGGCAGACATATGCTGATTATAGCATTGTTATATAGATATTCATACGTCACTCCGGCGTAGGTTAAGGGACTGCCAGCATTTCAGTGGCATTACGGTGGAGACCGTGTGAGTGGGGTACCATGGGGTGTACCTCGATATTGGGGGTAGCTACACATATACTATATTAGGTTAATCCACTGGGAAGTAAATGGGTGCGACGTGTGTGTAAGCCTTGAGCGTTGTTAACCCAAGTAACCTAATAAATAAGAAAATATGATTGAACAGTATATGTACGATTACCAAAGTGTATTGTTTAAATCCAGTCACTAGAATTTGTGTTCTGACCCCCTCCTCATAACATACTCGCAGGTTAGATATGTGGTAGGGACATGATAGCCTTGGATACTGTTAGCCGGTATTATTAATACGGTAAGGCTATATTTTGATTATATTATATTTTATCCATTCCGCTGTGAGATAATTTCTGAGCTCTGACATGTTTTATGTCTCTGCCTTTTCTGCAAGATACCGGAGCAAACCAATCCGAGTTTCGATAGATTGGAATTTTGAAAAAAAATTCGGTCTGTCGAAATTGGGGTTGTCACAGTTACTCGATAAAAATTCCTAAACATCCATATGAGATAGTTGGACATGCCTTTTTATAAAGCATTATTTTGGGAATTTGTAGTTTTAGCAAGTTTGATATCTCAAAGAGAGGCAACATTATTTTTAAGTTAGTGTAATTAAAAAGTAAATGGTAACAATTTTTTATAACACACACGAAGATATGTATATAATATAATTTCTGAAAATCAAAATGTATTTCAATACTATTGGAGTTTGAAAGGATGATAAGATGGATTTTGAGTTAATAATTTAATAATAGACTAAGTTGTTTACACTATCGCTCGTCGAGAACAAGGGAGAGGCGATGGTTATTTAATTAAACACCACAGTCAATTGTTAAGGAGATTGGTTATGTACTAATAAAGAAATTATATCATATGTTAATTATAACATCCAAGAATATTTGAGATTTTTCTTAAAAACAAATTTGGGTGGAACTCTTGATAAGCTAAAATGGAACTCATCTAGTCCAAGTATAATACACATAAGTATAGATTCTTGAATAGTAGTTTATAAAAATGGCTTTATAAGCACTTGGATATTAATTTAAATGTTAAAGGAAAGTTGTTTTACTCTAAAAAAGGATAACAGACTTTGTGGAAATGATTTATATAGCTTTGTAGTAACCTCTTTTCTTAAAAGGGTGGATTATTTAATTTGGACTTTCCAAACCAAAAAAAGAAAAGAGAGACTTATTGAAAATAGAATTCGGTAAGATGCAAATTTTCAAAGGTAAGAAATAATAATTTATGGAAGATTTTTTGGAAACACAAAATTCTTGGTAGTGGAAATTTCACTACGAATTGAAGTTATATTATTAACTTTGAAATTCCTTCAATGAATAATTATTGAGTTAATCCGCTAGCATTATTTTGAATATAACTAAAGTAAATATTTCAAATATTATGAATATTTTATGTTTTAAAATAAGAGAATTTTTTGGTACAAGGATAATATAAGTTTTGATTATTGAAGAAATTCAAATCCTAAAGATATTTAGGGAGAAATTTTAACAACTAAAGAAACCATTCTTGGATTATAACTTATGATTGATGGATAATAATGGGAATCTGTAAGTTGGGTTTCTTAGATAGATCTTGGTGTCAATCATTCGAGATAGCTGAATTAATAATCCATAATGGGATTTAAGTTAACAGTCTACTTAGGAACTAAAAATCAGTTAATTAAAAGAATTTTAAGAATTACTATCAACCACTTGAGTTTTTCCCTAGGTAAATAACAATTTAGATCATATTTTATAGGGAACTAAATAGGGAACTCCTTGCGATTTGTGTATAATCATGGAAATTTATTTTTTATATTTCTATCTTGGGTAGAATCTGGGAGATTCGTATTTATTTGGTTGATTCATTTAGATCTAGTTAGTATGGTTATTGCATTCTTCGAACTTTGAATTGGAAACTTTAGTCGATATCCTTTTTATTAAGACAACTCCAAGGGTAATTTACCTTAGACCTGGTTCCATTTATATAGATGTTTTTGTGCATCATTTAATTTGAAAATTTAGCAGCGAGATGTATTAGATTGGACCTTACTCAACCATTGAGATTGTAGATCCTATAGCTTAGTGAATATCTACCGACCTTGATTTTTAGCATATATGATGCAATTAATGTATACTCTAGCATTTTGGAAATTTTGGGTGTTTTGCTTGGTACCTTTGCTGATGAATTTCGAGTTATTGAGATGCTTGGTACCTTTGGTGACGAATTTCGAGTTATTGAGATCTTTTCAGGTCTTACTATGAAGCAAATATCTATACGTGTGTAGTGTCCAAGGCTAAACACCCATGAAATTAAGGCTTCTGGTTATTTTATTCTATAGGATAGGTGACCGTAGGGGATATTCTAGTAGGGTTATTGATTTATTAAGCAGTAGGTTTTCCAAGTTAATTTAAGATAGGCCCCCTATCGAGTTATCCCTTGTTATAGTTTAATTTCCTTTTAGTGATTCATTCTTTGAAATTTGTTATAGGCTTTTCCCTAAAGAAAATTGTGAGGATGTAATTCTTGTAAGGGGCTGCAATAACCCATCCGAAATGGGCCTAAATTTCGACCTAGAAAAGGCCCATTGAAACTTAGAGCCATTCTAAATGGGTCGTCGGTTCCTTTAAGGATTATATTTGCATAGACAATAATAACATATACTTCAAATGGAATTCTCACACAGCAGAAAGAGAAAATATAATACTCAAATAAGATGTACCATTTATTAAAAATCTCATAAATACAGCAGTCACGGTTACATCTGTTCAACGGGTACATCAAATAGTGCATTCTCGCAAGATTCCAAAAGAAGTTAAGCAATAACTACTAATAATAGTACAACAACTTCGTCTTCTTTATCAGCTTCAATCATGACTTCATCCATGGCTTTTACCCCATCTACTGATCTGTTGGATATGTTAAGGAGAAGAGTCGGAATATAAAGTTCCATGTGATTGAAATATGGTGTTACTTAATGTCAATACCCTATATTTTTAGCAAGTTACATATGTCAAGGTATGTCTACGCAATACACAAGACTCACACAAACACCAAGTATCTAACCAATGTGATAGATATCCACGTCAATCGCCCATTAGTGTTTTTAAGGTAAAGATCCAACAAGGTAGGCATTCTCGATCACTTATGGGCCTATTAAAGGTGGATTCTTATGATCTCTTATAACCCTGAGGCGGGTCCCTAGCCCCTTAAGAACCGTCCTAATATGTTAACGTTCTTAGATCTATACTCTCACTTGTAATATGAGAAGTAGTATTGCAAACGTTACTACTTAACTGATATTACGGTAGGACACCTATAACACCCCACCTCCGTTAAGGTCACTCGCAAAAGGAATGCATTAACTTTGGTGGAGCGTTTTTAGTAGACAGAACAGAAATTTACAAGACAGATAAAGTAGTACTTGAAAAAAATTAATAACTTTATTACAACAGAAACAGAAATGAGTTTAGTTACATCTTTCAAGATCACAATATCGGAATTCAAGTACATAAATATCGGTCTTGTATAAAAGCCTTAAGAATGCATAGTTTTTAAAGCCATAATCCCCAATATAAACTGCCATGGAAAGATAGAGCCAAAGCCAAGCAATACTTCAAACACTTCAAGCAGAGAGAATCAGAATCTAGCTCCTATGTTTCCACCCTGAGAATCTGGGGGGAAACGGAAAGAAAAGATGCGAAACAAACTAGGTCAGACATAAGTCTGGTGAGTCCAGTGAGTTTCAGCATATAAACAGATAATAGTATAATGACATGTAAATAAAACTGGATGAGAGATAACTGTAACAGGAATAGCAGGTTAACAGAAGAAACAGAATGATATAGGTTAAGCTAAGCTTCTTACTTAGTTTTCACTTCTCTGCACTAATACTAGTATAACATGATTAGGTGTTACCCTAATGTCTAAAGTGAAACAGAAACGGAAACAGAATAATCTATACAGAAACACAATGCTAGTAATGGGCCTTTACCACCCCAACGGACAGAAGGTACAGAAGCAGAATACTAATAATGGGCCTTTACCACCCCAACAGACAGAAGGTACGGAAACAAAATACTAATAATGGGCCTTTACCACCCAACTAATGGGCCTTTACGACCACAACAGACAGAAGGTATGGAGACAGAATCAAAAACGGGATCAGAGACAGAAACAGAATAATCCTTACGGAAACAGAATATCAGAATTAGGTGTACACTAGTAATGGGCCTTTACCACCCCAACAGACGGTACCACGCAGAAACAGACAGGTGTTACCACCCAACAGAAACAGACGATACCAACAGAAACAGACAGAACTAAGTGTACCCTAAACCCTACCCCGAACGATCGGCTCCCTAATACGTAAATACCCTGTGTCGGCCCCACAGTAGGGAGTATCACTCCCTAAAGTGGCAACCTATTGGCACAGACCTATTTATAAATGTCACGGTGTCTTACATCCTCAGAGCAGACCGGATCCATTCACGCACATGACCCGGTTGGAACGCGCCATCAACACCCCTCGCCATTATCAGAATGAACCGCTTATAATTAGTTCAATAAGCGTGCCCGGACCCCTACATAGCGTGGGGTCAAAGTTTTGATACCAGAAAGGGTTACTGACTAATATGTGTTCCACACAACAGATGACACAAGTAATTCGCCTCCTAACCTTGTGAACCCAGACTAACAGATTTCAGATTAACTTATTTACAGATTTCAGACAGAGTTCAGATTACTAGTTCACAGATCAGACAATCAAGTTAACAAGTTTTCAGATTAATAGATCAGATGTACGGATTTAACATACTCACAAATTGTCTAACTTTGTATTGGGCCTACAGATTCACGAAACGGTTTATTAGATTCATCAGTCTAGTTGGTTTAACCCTATCCACCCAACACGTTTTTAGACACCACATGACCTCTCACACTAGGTCGGTAGCTTGTGGCCGCTGGATGTGTCGGGCGGTTCCGGGCAGACTTCTGCCACAAGCCAGACCTAACCTCGTGTCTAAGCATATTTTAGTTATGCCTACGACCTCTCACATTAGACTGACAGTTTGCGGTTGCTGGTTAAGCCGGTTGGTTCCGGGCAGGCTTCTACCGCAAACAGGGTCTAACCTCGTGTCATAGCCAATTTATTCCAATACAGATTATACAGATATCAAACTAATTATGTCTATTTAATAGAATAAACTTCTTTACAGGTTACAGCAGATTAATCAGTTTTCCATGGTTTTACTTAATCTTAGATCGAGCCTACGGATTTTCGTACCCAAATTACAATTATTTAGCTTTCAAAAGATTAGGCAACTCAACAGATAACAGATCTTACAGATTAGGCGATTCAACAGATTTAGCAGATAACCGATTTAGCAGATTAGGCAATTCAACATATTTAGCAGATAACAGATTTAGCAGATTAGGCAATTCAACAGATTCAGCAGATAACAGATTTAGTAGATTAGCCAATTCGACAGATTTAGCAGGTAATCGGTTTAGCAGATTAGGCAATACAACAGATTTAGCAGATTAGGCAATTCAACAGATTAAATATTTCTAAAATTCTATTTACATATCTTGCCTAATCATAAATTAAACCTAAACTTACATGTCTAAATCATAGTCATAATTCATAATACAACATATGCCCAAATTTTAGTTAAGCTTTGCACAGTACAGAATATTCTCAAAAATCCCCAAACAATATGAATTATGCTAAATTATAGCCTATGATGTCAAATATCCAAAAACCCATATTTAGGCGCATTCACATTAATAGTTATCTTATTTTAACATAGATCTTTATTCCTAAGTCACAAATCCTTCTTTTCTTTTCAAGTCATAGATCGTGATATAAAATATGCCCCAAATCTATATCTTAAATTTTAATCATGTATTATGTCCTCACAATCATATCTTGCACTATTACATGCATTATATTCCAAATTCCAAGTCATATGCTATCATATAATAGTTCTTCTTCCAAATCACAGTCTATCATACATAGTATGCACTGATTCCAGATCTTAATTTACAACCTATGTTCTTTTCTCAAATCAGTCAAAGATCAGTCATGTCTAATTATGCATTATCCATTATTTGTCCCAAAAATTAGCGTTCGTGCGTTAATCTCTTATGAGATTTGGCGCAGGCTCGTGGTAGCCTGCCTATAAACAAAAAGGAAGAAAAGAGGGAACAGATACAGAACAGTCACAATAATATTAACAAGATAGATTCACAGAAAAGTATGCATAACCTCAGATCCAGATTCACAAAAATGTCAAGATAATTATTAAATTTCATATCTGAAAATAACTGTACTCACAAAAGGGAATGATTCTTGTATTCTGGAATCTATATTCTGACACTGAATAGCGCTCCTTTGGCGTAGACTATCGATTCTCTTTTAATTCTATTCAGATTGGTAGAAGATGCACTAGTTCTAGTTTTGATTCTAGCAGAGTAGCGACGCCATTTTTATTTTTGATTAGAATAGAGGCAGAGTATAGGCAGAATGAAATTGTGTGGAGAGAAAGTGTGACGGCAAGGAATTTCGCTCGGTCCGAACCAGTCGCTAAACCGATTCAGGCCGTTCGAAACGCCCTATCGTTTGAGAACAGGACAAAACAGAACGCATACAGAAGAACATTTCATTGCTTATTACAACAATGCATCAGATTACAAGAATATACAGAGTATAAATGAATATTACACAGAAATATCAGAGATTTAAATTACATTTAAATACATAGCAGCGGAAAATAATACAATACACAACTAGAAGAGATATACGGATACAAAGCTTTCCGGATATCGTTCCAGCTGTAAACCAGGATCCTGTGAATATAAATCTGCAAAACCAAAACTACTAGCTGCCCGTGTCAAAATAAGGGCACCCAGAGTTTAGGTTAAAACAATAAACTCCAGGTCAGTCATGGGACTGGTGTGAGAACTAAAACAGTTATTAATCTTTGTTTTTAAAGTTAGGTAAATCAAGGGACCACGCCGTATAACACGGAACGGGTTTCCTCCCAAGAATACCAGTGCATAAAACAAACAGCGCAATGCTAAATAAAGAAAATGAAGCTGTTATAAGACCCAGGTCCCATCACACAATGTAACGCAGTCGAGGATAGGGTTTTTACCTTATAACAGCCAAAGAATGCTTGATACGTTTAAAACAAATCATTTGATACCATAATAAGTGCATAGTGTATAAAACACTTCAAATCATAAGTATCAATCATAGGCGGCATGGGTACCATATATCATGTCGCCATATATAGGTTTACAAATAAAACCGCAAATGTCACGTATTTGGAAATTGGATTTCCATCTATGAACCGAGGCTAGGGGCAAGATCCTCAACCGATTCGAGACTGTCTAGTCCGAGCCTCAGGCAAGTACTCTGTCAAGCCTTTGGATCGTCAGGGCCGGTCCACCGATGTGGATTAAAATGCCTGAACACTACGTTTCCCCACCCTATGGGGTGTAAGTCTGGTCCGTCAGCCGACCAGAATGCATCGGCCGAAACCGATATAACCGAGGCGCCTCGCAACAGCAACAACCACATAAGTCAAACTCGTCAGGGCGTGTAAAACCACTGACGCCACTTCTAACTAGAAAGAAACGCAAGTCCTCCCTGATGTCCTCTCCCGTTTTTGGTTCATACCGGGTGTGAAACCCGCGAGGTAAACGTTACACAAAGCTACGCCACAAAGGCCGTGCTTTGATCATCACCACAAGACTTTGCTTTTCAACAGAAGCCTTGATCATTTGCATCTTAGCATGCCACACAGGCAAACCACTCTATGCAACCGATATCAGTCACACAGAATGAAATCCAATGTCAGACACACAGTCCATTTACAAGTCCGTTCTGGGTCTGAACGAAACCGGAGGCACCTAGTACCCCGCATATCCATCGATCTCCAAGTACGTCTGGACGATCACTAACTGTTTCCATCTTCTTGGGTGTACAGCCCAATCAAGATCATCAGTTATCACCCAAACGACGTGAAGACTTCCGGTCTTCGACCATCGTCTTCATCTTCGACTTATCGTCGTATCAGTTATTCAGAATGGGATAAACCCGGTCTTTCCGAATAACTCGCGTATATATTATAAAAGTGTTACACAAACACAACATACGCCTCATTCCAACTCATTAGTCATTAACCGTAAATTAATCAAGAGAATAATTCCCCAAATATTAACCCCGAAGGCCGAAACCAACATCAGATCAATATCCAGAAAACCATTCTACTTAGCTAACCGACAGTTAATTTCTAAATTTCACGTTCAAATCTAATTAAAGATTTAACTATCGCCTGGAGCAAAACTGGTGATACTCCATTCTCGATCTTTTCAATCTAATTAAAGATTCATTAAAACTCCACTTAGTTTTAATCTGTGACTGGGTTAAAGAATCAGTGTCATTTAAAACACGGTTCACGATAAACCCAAAGTCACATCCCATTAATTATCGGGTTAAAGAACAAGTGTTATTTAAAACACTGTTCACGATAAACCCAAAAATCAATATCCATTCAATTCCAATTAAATATTATTTAATTGGTACACTTCATTAAATCTAAATCAAAAGATTTAATCTTTTCTCAGCTGGGTTCAAGAACAGTGTTAGTGAAGACACCATTCACGACAAACCCAAATCACATTCATTAATTATCGGGTTAAAGAACAAGTGTTATTTAAAACACTGTTCACGATAAACCCAAAAATCAATATCCATTCAATTCCAATTAAATATTATTTAATTGGTACACTTCATTAAATCTAAATAAAAAGATTTAATCATTTCTCAACTGGGTTCAAGAACAGTGTTAGTGAAGACACCATTCACGACAAACCCAAATCACATTCATTAATTATCGGGTTAAAGAACAAGTGTTATTTAAAACACTGTTCACGATAAACCCAAAAATCAATATCAATTCAATTCCAATTAAATATTATTTAATTGGTACACTTCATTAAATCTGAATAAAAAGATTTAATCTTTTCTCACTTGGGTTCAAGAACAGTGTTAGTGAAGACACCATTCACGACAAACCCAAATCACATTTGATATTCAATATAAGGCTCTGAATAGAAAATATATCGGCTTATATTCAATATCAAATTCTACGATTAACAAATGTCGTATTGGAAATAACGATATACATATATATCTTTCAAATTTCCGTAACAACATCCGTATAATCACAAATTCCAACATCGAAATATTCCGAAGACAATTTCGATTCAAATCCACTCCAATGCAATCATTGGAAACTTTGGTTATTTTCAAAACCCTTTTCAAATTCAATTTATTTATAAAAATAAATAGAATTATAATTCTAGTTCAAAACTAGTTCATTTCGATAAAAATCTATTTTTATCTTTTCAAATAGGGAGTTTTTCATCCCAATTCTTTCTAAATCATTTCTTATGATTTTACACAAATTATTACTATTTTTAATAATTTTATCAAGGCCCGTACAGTCGATTTCCAACAATGGTCATCGAACTGCACTTACAGCGACCTTTTTCGAATTTGATTTGGACGTATCTCCAAATCCAACCGTTAGATTTCAAATTTCTAACATTCATTAGAAAGCTCTTTTCGATACGAACCCAACGGTTCCGGTTTTAGGAGAATCCGACGGTCGGATCTCCCGCAATGTCCGTTTGAAATAAATGGTCGAAATTCACGAACTGCCGCGGCGCGGCGCGTTCTATTCAGGCCATTATATTATATATATAATATATATAATATATATTTCGTCGATTTCTATTTAAAACGAATTATATAAATAGTTTTAAAATCGTTTCAAAAGCTATTTCAACTTTCTTTTCAATTCAAATCAAAATTGAATTCTTCTTTATAAATTCGTTTTAAAATTCATTTCTATTCAATTCGAATTTCAATTCAATTTGAATTCATTTCAATTCCATTCATTTCGAATCGTTTTCAATTCAATTCATTTCGAAATCGTTTTCAATTCAATTCATTTCGAAATCGTTTTCAATTCAATTCATTTCGAAATCGTTTTCAATTCAATTCATTTCGAAATCGTTTTCAATTCAATTCATTTCGAAATCGTTTTCAATTCAATTCATTTCGAAATCGTTTTCAATTCAATTCATTTCGAAATCGTTTTCAATTCAATTCATTTCGAAATCGTTATAAATATCGTTCACGTCAAAATGGCGTCAATCTAATCAACACGGCTTCATATATTGATATTTTCAAATATTCCATTTCGAATATTTCTATTTCAAATATTTCTTATTATAAAAATATTCTTTATTTTCACGATTGGAATGAGGCCCAATCAATTACCATATAAAGTTAATTATATGGATTTTCATACAACACATGTATATAATAACATTGAAAATAATCAACCATCAACCAAAGTGCACTACACTGTAAAGGCATCAAATATAGATATTCAACGCCTATAACAGCCTGTCAATCAATCGATCGACATATTTAATCAATCAGGATGAGTGAACTTCAAATTTCATCCCAACACCCGTGTGGGGTTTCAAACAATCAAACACATATTTTATTTGTGCAGTTGGGCGATGTGTAAAATTTATCGTCCCAATCAATGTCATTCAAATAGGTGTACATAAACAAACCGTTCGGTTTATAAATGAATATTTTATTTTATTCACTTCACGTTAAAAATTATATTTTTAACGATAAAACATTTTATTTCAACCTATGAATTTCTATTCAATTCATTTCCACAATAAAATGATATTTTTATTTTTCTAACATATTTTAGAAAATTTCGGCGGCATAACGGCACGATACTAGAAACGGGACGAGGCCTAGCCTTATCCCCGGACTAGTGAAGGCCCACGCCATTCACTCATCAATCAAATCAATTTCATTTTGCAAACCACAAAATTTGGAGTAAGGGTCTAACCTAGCCTTACTCCTACGCCTTATAACGGCGCACGTCTAATCCTAACCAATTTATCGATTCGATTTTTCACACCACAAACCACATTCAAACCAATATCGCAATCAATCACCAAACAGTCAAACAAACAAGTCCATGGTCTGTGGACGGTTGTGTCGGGTGCTACTAAGCACCGTCTGCATCCTAGTATATATATATAACTAGAAATAAAATAGAAAGGTGAGAAATTCTCACTTTTAGCTATCCAACCATCTCGACTCTTCTTTTGCAGGAGTCTTCGTCGTTTCGCCTTTTTGTCACCTTCGTTGCCCAAGGCCACTATATATATAAAAATTGAATTTTTATTTCAAAGTTCAATATATAAAAATCGAATTTTTATTTCAAAGTTCAATATATAAAAATCGAATTTTTATTTCAAAGTTCAATATATAAAAATCGAATCTTTATTTCAAAGTTCAATATATAAAAATCGAATTTTTATTTCAAAGTTCAATATATAAAAATCGAATCTTTATTTCAAAGTTCAATATATAAAAATCGAATCTTTATTTCAAAGTTCAATATATAAAAATCGAATTTTTATTTCAAAGTTCAATATATAAAAATCGAATCTTTATTTCTTCTACCCAATAAAAATTTCGCCTTTTCTATTTTAAAAATATGATCTTTCCTATTCAAAAAAACCCGATCTTTTCAATTTTAAAGTTCAAACCTTTTTCTAAAAAAAATCAGTTTTTAAAATCATATAAAATCAGTTTTTACTTTTATTTTAAAATCAGTTTTAAAACTTAATAAAAAAAATCAGTTTTTGAACACTTATAAAAATCAGTTTTAAACACTTATTAAAAACAGTTTTAAACACTTATTAAAAACAGTTTTAAACACTTATTAAAAACAGTCAGATCAGTTTTATACCTTAAAAACGAAATCAGTTTTTATTTATATAAAAAAAAATAGTTTTCTATTTATTAAAAATCAGTTTTCTATTATATAAAAAAAAACAGTTTTATATTATATAAAAAAAACAGTTTTCTATTTATAAAAAAAAACATAAATAATAAAATAAATAAGCTAAAAAGACTTACAGGGTGGTTCTCATCGATCGCGGGTTCGTCGGAGGAAGGGGGATGCAAAAAGGGGGGGGTTCGGACGGTGCGGTGGTCTGCTACGGTCGGAGGAGCTCGCCTGGTCGGAGGAGCTCGCGTCGGGCGGTTTCGATGGGAGAGGAAGGGGAGAGAGAGGCGGAGCTCGGGGAGGTGGGGCGGCGCTCCGGTTGGGCGACGGCGGCTCCCTGGGCGCGGCGGCGCTGCTGCGCTCCCCCTTCTTCTTTCTTTTTTTTTTTTTTTTTATTTCTGAAAAATCAATTTGATCGGGGGGGGGGGGGGGGGGCAGAGTTAAAAAGGGGGAAAGGAGTTTGTTTTTTTTTTTTTTTATTATTAAATTCAAAATAAAGTTGACTTTCACATACAACCTCTAAACGAGGTCCACCGCCTGTCGCCCATAGCGTTTCACCCCCATTCCGAACACAATGGGATATGTATCGCAAGCTGATTCGACTGTTTGAATCAGTTTCCGTTTAATTTACATTTAAATTGCTATATTGAATTTTAAACGTACATTTCAAATTACCGGGGTCACATACTAACTAGAAAAATTCCATAAAAATATTTTCTAGCTTCGTATTGACGATACGGTCCTAACAAAACTAGTTTCGTCGAATTCTGAGACCGTTAGAAAAATGGCCAATTTCCAGTCGATTAAAATCAACTGAAACTGGTCAAACGCGTTTTCTTTTGCTACGCTCACATATTGATTCGAAAAATTCTGAAATTTGGAATCTAGCAATAACTTAACATCACGGACCCAACAAAACTGGTTTCGTCGAAATCCGAGGTCGTTTGCAAAATGTCCATTTTTAAGGGCCTGAATTCCATAGCGACTATTCAGAATTTTCAACTGGACATATCTTTTGATTCCCGATATGAAATCTTGATTTTTCGGATTCGTTGGAAAGATATTCACTATTAGATTCCATTATTTTTGGTTTCACTAAAATCCGGATTGTTTTGCACCCGGTACATTCAATTGAAGTTTGAAATCGAATTATCGAACTACCGCGCCATTTTCAATTCTATTTATAATTATATATAAATATTTATATTCTAACGACGACGTATATAATATATACGTTCGAATTATATTCAAAATAATTTTCACGCCGATATTATTTAAAATAATTCATTTTAAATAATCAAAATTCGCTAAAATGGCCAAAATAAAAATTTCAAACTGGCTCGCATTTTACGGGTTGTTACAATCTCCCCCACTTAAAACTTTTCGTCCCCGAAAAGGAACAAAGTCGAAAGTGGTTTGATTATTCAGCTCTACGATCGATCAGGTTTCCATTCTCCAACTCTTTAGTTTCTGAGAATTTCCAAAATTTCCAAAATTTGGCTAACACCCTAAATTTTTGAAAAATTTCGCCATAACCTCCCCTGCACCGGGAGCATCGGGGAATTTCAAATAGCTTCCCCGGTCCTTCAGATCTCAAAAAGAAAAAGAAAAAGCCAAGCGGCTAGCCAATAGGCTCACAAAATCATCATCACCCAAACAAAACAGGAAATTATGTAGTAAACATGTACCTATTTGTCGGGCAAACAAATTTTATTCTTCGGCTCTAGCCTCCTTGCTATGACCTGTTCAATATAAGTATATGTATATGCAAGCAAATGCGACCAAATTTCAATATAGTTCAGTATTTGATTCAATTAGGCATAAATGGCTAAAAATTAGCAAACAACTAAACAAACAACACAAACATCAATCAATTAGTGAATTAGAGTTTTCAAATTCATAATTTTGATACATATACAAAAATCATGTTTTTGATGCCAAATCACAACAAGGTATTCTAGCTATATAAGATTTGGTTCTCACACCAGTCTAATGGAAATATATAGAAAATCACACCTTCGACACTCGAATATAAATGCTGATGATGATGCACCATCATCAGGATCATCCCCGGGTGACTAGAGTGTGGTTCTATATCTATCCAATATATTAAAACTTCGAATACACGCGGATCAGACGTATACGCAAAATCTATATATACTGGATTGTCCACATCTATATAAATAGATAATCAAATACGAATAATTGATTTAAATTTTCAAAACAAAATTTGTTTTCACTTTAAAAATATACTCTTCACACTCGTTCTAGGATACTACTGATCCCATCTCTAACGAGTCACTCTAATTGGATATTACTAATCCAATATCTGATGAATTCTTTCGTAGGGTTCTAATGTGTCTTGTTCTCTAGCTTTGTAAACCAAAGCTCTGATACCAACTGTGACGGCAAGGAATTTCGCTCGGTCCGAACCAGTCGCTAAACCGATTCAGGCCGTTCGAAACGCCCTATCGTTTGAGAACAGGACAAAACAGAACGCATACAGAAGAACATTTCATTGCTTATTACAACAATGCATCAGATTACAAGAATATACAGAGTATAAATGAATATTACACAGAAATATCAGAGATTTAAATTACATTTAAATACATAGCAGCGGAAAATAATACAATACACAACTAGAAGAGATATACGGATACAAAGCTTTCCGGATATCGTTCCAGCTGTAAACCAGGATCCTGTGAATATAAATCTGCAAAACCAAAACTACTAGCTGCCCGTGTCAAAATAAGGGCACCCAGAGTTTAGGTTAAAACAATAAACTCCAGGTCAGTCATGGGACTGGTGTGAGAACTAAAACAGTTATTAATCTTTGTTTTTAAAGTTAGGTAAATCAAGGGACCACGCCGTATAACACGGAACGGGTTTCCTCCCAAGAATACCAGTGCATAAAACAAACAGCGCAATGCTAAATAAAGAAAATGAAGCTGTTATAAGACCCAGGTCCCATCACACAATGTAACGCAGTCGAGGATAGGGTTTTTACCTTATAACAGCCAAAGAATGCTTGATACGTTTAAAACAAATCATTTGATACCATAATAAGTGCATAGTGTATAAAACACTTCAAATCATAAGTATCAATCATAGGCGGCATGGGTACCATATATCATGTCGCCATATATAGGTTTACAAATAAAACCGCAAATGTCACGTATTTGGAAATTGGATTTCCATCTATGAACCGAGGCTAGGGGCAAGATCCTCAACCGATTCGAGACTGTCTAGTCCGAGCCTCAGGCAAGTACTCTGTCAAGCCTTTGGATCGTCAGGGCCGGTCCACCGATGTGGATTAAAATGCCTGAACACTACGTTTCCCCACCCTATGGGGTGTAAGTCTGGTCCGTCAGCCGACCAGAATGCATCGGCCGAAACCGATATAACCGAGGCGCCTCGCAACAGCAACAACCACATAAGTCAAACTCGTCAGGGCGTGTAAAACCACTGACGCCACTTCTAACTAGAAAGAAACGCAAGTCCTCCCTGATGTCCTCTCCCGTTTTTGGTTCATACCGGGTGTGAAACCCGCGAGGTAAACGTTACACAAAGCTACGCCACAAAGGCCGTGCTTTGATCATCACCACAAGACTTTGCTTTTCAACAGAAGCCTTGATCATTTGCATCTTAGCATGCCACACAGGCAAACCACTCTATGCAACCGATATCAGTCACACAGAATGAAATCCAATGTCAGACACACAGTCCATTTACAAGTCCGTTCTGGGTCTGAACGAAACCGGAGGCACCTAGTACCCCGCATATCCATCGATCTCCAAGTACGTCTGGACGATCACTAACTGTTTCCATCTTCTTGGGTGTACAGCCCAATCAAGATCATCAGTTATCACCCAAACGACGTGAAGACTTCCGGTCTTCGACCATCGTCTTCATCTTCGACTTATCGTCGTATCAGTTATTCAGAATGGGATAAACCCGGTCTTTCCGAATAACTCGCGTATATATTATAAAAGTGTTACACAAACACAACATACGCCTCATTCCAACTCATTAGTCATTAACCGTAAATTAATCAAGAGAATAATTCCCCAAATATTAACCCCGAAGGCCGAAACCAACATCAGATCAATATCCAGAAAACCATTCTACTTAGCTAACCGACAGTTAATTTCTAAATTTCACGTTCAAATCTAATTAAAGATTTAACTATCGCCTGGAGCAAAACTGGTGATACTCCATTCTCGATCTTTTCAATCTAATTAAAGATTCATTAAAACTCCACTTAGTTTTAATCTGTGACTGGGTTAAAGAATCAGTGTCATTTAAAACACGGTTCACGATAAACCCAAAGTCACATCCCATTAATTATCGGGTTAAAGAACAAGTGTTATTTAAAACACTGTTCACGATAAACCCAAAAATCAATATCCATTCAATTCCAATTAAATATTATTTAATTGGTACACTTCATTAAATCTAAATCAAAAGATTTAATCTTTTCTCAGCTGGGTTCAAGAACAGTGTTAGTGAAGACACCATTCACGACAAACCCAAATCACATTCATTAATTATCGGGTTAAAGAACAAGTGTTATTTAAAACACTGTTCACGATAAACCCAAAAATCAATATCCATTCAATTCCAATTAAATATTATTTAATTGGTACACTTCATTAAATCTAAATAAAAAGATTTAATCATTTCTCAACTGGGTTCAAGAACAGTGTTAGTGAAGACACCATTCACGACAAACCCAAATCACATTCATTAATTATCGGGTTAAAGAACAAGTGTTATTTAAAACACTGTTCACGATAAACCCAAAAATCAATATCAATTCAATTCCAATTAAATATTATTTAATTGGTACACTTCATTAAATCTGAATAAAAAGATTTAATCTTTTCTCACTTGGGTTCAAGAACAGTGTTAGTGAAGACACCATTCACGACAAACCCAAATCACATTTGATATTCAATATAAGGCTCTGAATAGAAAATATATCGGCTTATATTCAATATCAAATTCTACGATTAACAAATGTCGTATTGGAAATAACGATATACATATATATCTTTCAAATTTCCGTAACAACATCCGTATAATCACAAATTCCAACATCGAAATATTCCGAAGACAATTTCGATTCAAATCCACTCCAATGCAATCATTGGAAACTTTGGTTATTTTCAAAACCCTTTTCAAATTCAATTTATTTATAAAAATAAATAGAATTATAATTCTAGTTCAAAACTAGTTCATTTCGATAAAAATCTATTTTTATCTTTTCAAATAGGGAGTTTTTCATCCCAATTCTTTCTAAATCATTTCTTATGATTTTACACAAATTATTACTATTTTTAATAATTTTATCAAGGCCCGTACAGTCGATTTCCAACAATGGCCATCGAACTGCACTTACAGCGACCTTTTTCGAATTTGATTTGGACGTATCTCCAAATCCAACCGTTAGATTTCAAATTTCTAACATTCATTAGAAAGCTCTTTTCGATACGAACCCAACGGTTCCGGTTTTAGGAGAATCCGACGGTCGGATCTCCCGCAATGTCCGTTTGAAATAAATGGTCGAAATTCACGAACTGCCGCGGCGCGGCGCGTTCTATTCAGGCCATTATATTATATATATAATATATATAATATATATTTCGTCGATTTCTATTTAAAACGAATTATATAAATAGTTTTAAAATCGTTTCAAAAGCTATTTCAACTTTCTTTTCAATTCAAATCAAAATTGAATTCTTCTTTATAAATTCGTTTTAAAATTCATTTCTATTCAATTCGAATTTCAATTCAATTTGAATTCATTTCAATTCCATTCATTTCGAATCGTTTTCAATTCAATTCATTTCGAAATCGTTTTCAATTCAATTCATTTCGAAATCGTTTTCAATTCAATTCATTTCGAAATCGTTTTCAATTCAATTCATTTCGAAATCGTTTTCAATTCAATTCATTTCGAAATCGTTTTCAATTCAATTCATTTCGAAATCGTTTTCAATTCAATTCATTTCGAAATCGTTTTCAATTCAATTCATTTCGAAATCGTTATAAATATCGTTCACGTCAAAATGGCGTCAATCTAATCAACACGGCTTCATATATTGATATTTTCAAATATTCCATTTCGAATATTTCTATTTCAAATATTTCTTATTATAAAAATATTCTTTATTTTCACGATTGGAATGAGGCCCAATCAATTACCATATAAAGTTAATTATATGGATTTTCATACAACACATGTATATAATAACATTGAAAATAATCAACCATCAACCAAAGTGCACTACACTGTAAAGGCATCAAATATAGATATTCAACGCCTATAACAGCCTGTCAATCAATCGATCGACATATTTAATCAATCAGGATGAGTGAACTTCAAATTTCATCCCAACACCCGTGTGGGGTTTCAAACAATCAAACACATATTTTATTTGTGCAGTTGGGCGATGTGTAAAATTTATCGTCCCAATCAATGTCATTCAAATAGGTGTACATAAACAAACCGTTCGGTTTATAAATGAATATTTTATTTTATTCACTTCACGTTAAAAATTATATTTTTAACGATAAAACATTTTATTTCAACCTATGAATTTCTATTCAATTCATTTCCACAATAAAATGATATTTTTATTTTTCTAACATATTTTAGAAAATTTCGGCGGCATAACGGCACGATACTAGAAACGGGACGAGGCCTAGCCTTATCCCCGGACTAGTGAAGGCCCACGCCATTCACTCATCAATCAAATCAATTTCATTTTGCAAACCACAAAATTTGGAGTAAGGGTCTAACCTAGCCTTACTCCTACGCCTTATAACGGCGCACGTCTAATCCTAACCAATTTATCGATTCGATTTTTCACACCACAAACCACATTCAAACCAATATCGCAATCAATCACCAAACAGTCAAACAAACAAGTCCATGGTCTGTGGACGGTTGTGTCGGGTGCTACTAAGCACCGTCTGCATCCTAGTATATATATATAACTAGAAATAAAATAGAAAGGTGAGAAATTCTCACTTTTAGCTATCCAACCATCTCGACTCTTCTTTTGCAGGAGTCTTCGTCGTTTCGCCTTTTTGTCACCTTCGTTGCCCAAGGCCACTATATATATAAAAATTGAATTTTTATTTCAAAGTTCAATATATAAAAATCGAATTTTTATTTCAAAGTTCAATATATAAAAATCGAATTTTTATTTCAAAGTTCAATATATAAAAATTGAATCTTTATTTCAAAGTTCAATATATAAAAATCGAATTTTTATTTCAAAGTTCAATATATAAAAATCGAATCTTTATTTCAAAGTTCAATATATAAAAATCGAATCTTTATTTCAAAGTTCAATATATAAAAATCGAATTTTTATTTCAAAGTTCAATATATAAAAATCGAATCTTTATTTCTTCTACCCAATAAAAATTTCGCCTTTTCTATTTTAAAAATATGATCTTTCCTATTCAAAAAAACCCGATCTTTTCAATTTTAAAGTTCAAACCTTTTTCTAAAAAAAATCAGTTTTTAAAATCATATAAAATCAGTTTTTACTTTTATTTTAAAATCAGTTTTAAAACTTAATAAAAAAAATCAGTTTTTGAACACTTATAAAAATCAGTTTTAAACACTTATTAAAAACAGTTTTAAACACTTATTAAAAACAGTTTTAAACACTTATTAAAAACAGTCAGATCAGTTTTATACCTTAAAAACGAAATCAGTTTTTATTTATATAAAAAAAAATAGTTTTCTATTTATTAAAAATCAGTTTTCTATTATATAAAAAAAAACAGTTTTATATTATATAAAAAAAACAGTTTTCTATTTATAAAAAAAAACATAAATAATAAAATAAATAAGCTAAAAAGACTTACAGGGTGGTTCTCATCGATCGCGGGTTCGTCGGAGGAAGGGGCATGCAAAAAGGGGGGGGGTCGGACGGTGCGGTGGTCTGCTACGGTCGGAGGAGCTCGCCTGGTCGGAGGAGCTCGCGTCGGGCGGTTTCGATGGGAGAGGAAGGGGAGAGAGAGGCGGAGCTCGGGGAGGTGGGGCGGCGCTCCGGTTGGGCGACGGCGGCTCCCTGGGCGCGGCGGCGCTGCTGCGCTCCCCCTTCTTCTTTCTTTTTTTTTTTTTTTATTTCTGAAAAATCAATTTGATCGGGGGGGGGGGCCAGAGTTAAAAAGGGGGAAAGGAGTTTTTTTTTTTTTATTATTATTAAATTCAAAATAAAGTTGACTTTCACATACAACCTCTAAACGAGGTCCACCGCCTGTCGCCCATAGCGTTTCACCCCCATTCCGAACACAATGGGATATGTATCGCAAGCTGATTCGACTGTTTGAATCAGTTTCCGTTTAATTTACATTTAAATTGCTATATTGAATTTTAAACGTACATTTCAAATTACCGGGGTCACATACTAACTAGAAAAATTCCATAAAAATATTTTCTAGCTTCGTATTGACGATACGGTCCTAACAAAACTAGTTTCGTCGAATTCTGAGACCGTTAGAAAAATGGCCAATTTCCAGTCGATTAAAATCAACTGAAACTGGTCAAACGCGTTTTCTTTTGCTACGCTCACATATTGATTCGAAAAATTCTGAAATTTGGAATCTAGCAATAACTTAACATCACGGACCCAACAAAACTGGTTTCGTCGAAATCCGAGGTCGTTTGCAAAATGTCCATTTTTAAGGGCCTGAATTCCATAGCGACTATTCAGAATTTTCAACTGGACATATCTTTTGATTCCCGATATGAAATCTTGATTTTTCGGATTCGTTGGAAAGATATTCACTATTAGATTCCATTATTTTTGGTTTCACTAAAATCCGGATTGTTTTGCACCCGGTACATTCAATTGAAGTTTGAAATCGAATTATCGAACTACCGCGCCATTTTCAATTCTATTTATAATTATATATAAATATTTATATTCTAACGACGACGTATATAATATATACGTTCGAATTATATTCAAAATAATTTTCACGCCGATATTATTTAAAATAATTCATTTTAAATAATCAAAATTCGCTAAAATGGCCAAAATAAAAATTTCAAACTGGCTCGCATTTTACGGGTTGTTACAGAAAGCTAGGTTTGGGGGTGTTTAAATAGCATAGGGGTCACGAAACTGGTCAGAACGGGCGTCTAAACACAGAAAAATGCATCTATCCACGGATCTGGAAATAGGGGGAAGGGGGGAGGTCGACCTGTTTACACAGGTCGACCCCCAGGTCGACCTTAGTGTCGACCTATGTACATAAGTCGACCCCTAGGTCGACCCTAGTGTCGACCTGGATCCTGTCTGTTTTGAATTTCGGGCTAAAGCTTCTGAAGGTCATATCTTCTTCATACAGAGTCCGATTTACGCAAACTTGGACTCTATTCCAAGCAGAATTTCGAGACGAACGCAATGGCGTAACCTGTTTCCCCTTAATTATTTTGTTACAATTTAATTATTCTCTGATTTTTCATTCTTATGTTCACAGAAAATACGGGGTGTTACATTCTCCCCTCCTTTAAGGATTTCGTCCCCGAAATCTTCAAGTTAAGAAGAATGTGTCCTACCATCCAGTCACCCATCTACTCAACCATCATCCACAGGCATCCATTGTCCTTAAAAAACTTCTAATG
The DNA here is from genome assembly GCA_030737875.1 of Allium sativum. Taxonomy (NCBI): domain Eukaryota; kingdom Viridiplantae; phylum Streptophyta; class Magnoliopsida; order Asparagales; family Amaryllidaceae; genus Allium; species Allium sativum. Next base: position 487,011,692 of record CM060919.1, on the reverse strand, counting down.
CTGTATGAACATATGTAAAAGTGTGTGTATATGTTCCTTATCTAATGCAAAGATCAGGTGGTCCACTGATTCAGTTGACCTCCTTAATGCGAATTATGTCAGTGCCATGAGTCCAACATGTATGCAATTTTCCTATTTGATACATATCATTTCTATATGAGTGCAAAACCGTTCATTCATATGCAACATCCATGTGCTGAGTCAACCATTTTTCATCCACAAAATTGAAAAATGCACACATATCCATATGCAGTATGAGAGTGTTTTTGAGCCGATCTAGTGCCTAGTGTGTGTATATGCATCCACGAGCAACCACTAGCAACCACTTGCATCCACTTGCAACCATCAAACATAACATGTCTCAAACACATGTTTACACCCATTAGTTTCTACCTAAAGGTCGAAGATTCGGTCGATAGGATAAAGTCGAGTGATAGAAGCAAGTACAAATAAAACAAAAGCTAGGTTCCCATTAGATATCGGTTTAAGAGAATAACCCCGTAAGTATCAACCCCGAAGACCGAAATCAACTTCAGATTAACACTCAGAGAATCACTCCCATTAAACAAATGTCCAACTAGAAATGTACTTCACGTTTTGAGTAAAAACCCCTATCCTTTTCAGAAATATTCAGATACCTACAGGTTACTGATACAGATCAGAATAGCAAATGATTCTTAGGAAACTAAGCATGATAAAAGCCCATAATATATGCGTCATAGTCAACTTAATGCCCAACACAGATACCCTCAAACCCCAACTTATCACAAACAGATGATTCGTTACCCTCATGGGGTTTGAAACTATAGCGGGCCCAACACAGATACCCTCAAACCCCAACTTATCACAAACAGATGAGTCGTAACCCGCATGGGGTTTGAGACTATAGCAGAATCAGAAACAAGACTAGTATTAAAGTGCAGAGTTTCAATTACAGAATCAAAATTCCAGAATCAGAAAGTGTTTTTAACTCCACAATCAGATAAGGAAATTAAACCTTCTACAGAAAGTTTTCCTATTTCTATTCTATCCATGAGCCTCGAGGGTATTCGTCTGCCCTCCAGAAGTTGGTCTTGCCCTCTTCCCTTGTTCTCGTTTCTTTGGGTAGTCCCTAGTGAAGTGCCCCATTTCTCCACAGTTGAAGCAAGTGCCCTTCCTTTTTCTGCAATCCTTGTTCAGATGGGTCGAGCTTCCACAAGTAAAGCACTTCTTCTCCTTCTTGTCTTCATACTTCTCATCCTTCTTTTGTGTTTCCTTTTTGGGCCCCGCCTTCTTGTTCTGTGGTCCTTCAAGCTTTTCTTCTTTCTTCTCACTTTTGGTTTCCTCTTCATGCATCAATGCCATGTCAACTAATATCTCGAAGGTAGCCCCCATAGGAATGTGGGACATTGCCAATCCATGTAGCGGCTCGTTCAAACCTTTAGCAAACCTTAGTGCCTTCTTATGCGGTGTATTTACCAAACCTAAGCCGAATCTTTCCAACTGATTAAACTTGTTCACGTACACTCTCACTGATAAATTCCCCTACTTCAACGCCATGAACCTCTCTACGTATAGACTCTCTTCCGCTCGTGAGAGAAATTTCATCTCGAACCTATGCCTGAAATCCATCCATCTCTCTACCGGACGCTCTCCATTTGTGACCTCCCACCAAAAAGAAGCTTCATCCTTAAGCAACCATATCGCCAACTATATCTTCTGCCTATCGTCCACCTCGAAGATAACAAACAAATCCTCAGTTTCTTTGAGCTAGTTCCTTGCCTCCACGAAGGATTCAGTTCCATTAAAGTTCTTCCTACCCATGGCTCGAAAGTCTCTACATATCTTCGGGAAAGTATTCACGCACGGAGGAGGAGGAGGAACCGCTGCAGCTGGGAGAGGAGGGACATTTGCTGGGCCCGCATCATTAGCCCTAGCTTCTAGGTACCTCCTGAACCAGCCAGGTATCGGTACGCCCTCCGGGAGGTTAAGATCCTCAGACATGCTGAAACGAAAGAAAAGGAAAGGTTTAAAACAAAGGATAGAAAGATAGGCTATGGCTTTGGGGATTATGTTTTTCAAAACAAACTCTACTTTTTAAAATACTTCCTTTTTGAACCTTTTTGAAAATAGTTTTCAAAAACTTTTTATCCAATCTGGTAAACTTCAGCTCTGATACCAAGTGTAACACCCCCCCCTCCGTTAAGGTCACTCGCAAAGGGAATGCCTTAACTTTGGTGGATCGTTTATAGTAGACAGAACAGAAATTTACAAGACAGATAAAGTAGTACTTGAAAAAATTTTATAACTTTATTACAACAGAAACAGAAATGAGTTTAGTTACATCTTTCAAGATCACAATATCGGAATTCAAGTACATAAATATCGGTCTTGTACAAAAGCCTTCAGAATGCATAGTTTTTAAAGCCATAATCTCCAATATAAACTGCCATGGAAAGATAGAGCCAAAGCCAAGCAATACTTCAAACACTTCAAGCAGAGAGAATCAGAATCAAGCTCCTATGTTTCCGCCCTGAGAACTAGGGGAAAACGGAAAGAAAAGAGGCGAAACAAACTAGGTCAGATTTAAGTCTGGTGAGTCCAGTGACTTTCAGCATATAAACAGATAATAGTATCATGACATGTAAATAAAACTGGATGAGAGATAACTGTAACATGAATAGCAGGTTAACAAAAGAAGCGGAATGATATAGGTTAAGCTAAGCTTCTTACTTAGTTTTCACTTCTCTGCACTAATACTAGTATAACAGGATTAGGTGTTACCCTAATGTCTAAACTGAAACAGAAATGGTAACAATATAATCTATACAGAAACAGAATGCTAGTAATGGGCCTTTACCACCCCCAACAGACAGAAGGTACGGAAGCAGAATACTAATAATGGGCCTTTACCACCCCAACAGACAGAAGGTACAAAAACAGAGTACTAATAATGGGCCTTTACCACCCAACTAATGGGCATTTACCACCCAACTAATGGGCCTTTACCACCCCAACAGACAGAAGGTACGGAGACAGAATCAGAAAAGGGATCAGAGACAGAAACATAATAATCCTTACGGAAACAGAATGTCAGAATTAGATGTACACTAGTAATGGGCCTTTACCACCCCAACAAATGGTACCACGCAGAAACAGACAGGTGTTACCACCCAACAGAAACAGACGGTACCAACAGAAACAGACAGAACTAAGTGTACCCTAAACCTTACCCCAAGCGATCGACTCCCTAATACATAAATACTCTGTGTCGGCCCCACAGTATGGTGTATCACTCCCTAAAGTGGCAAACTATTGGCACAGACCAATTTACAGATGTCACGGTGTCTTATATCCTCAGAGCAGACCGGATCCATGCACGCACACGACCCGGTTGGAACGCGCCATCAACGCCCCTCGCCATTATCAGAATGAACCGCTTATAATTAGTTCAGTAAGCGTGCCCAGATCCCTACATAGCGTGGGGTCAAAGTTTTGATACTAGAAAGGGTTACTGACTAATATGGGTTCCACACAACAGATGACACAAGTAATTCCCCTCCTAACCTTGTGTCCCCAGACTAACAGATTTCAGATTAACTTGTTTACAGATTTCAGACAGAGTTCAGATTACTAGTTCACAGATCAGACAATCAAGTTAACAAGTTTTCAGATTAGCAGATCAGATGTACGGATTTGACAGACTCATAGATTGTCTAACTTTGTATTGGGCCTACAGATTCATGAAACGGGTTTATTAGATTCATCAATCCAGTTGGTTTAACCCTATCCACCTAACATGTTTATAGACACCACATTTCTCTTAAATTTGCATTAATTAAATATTAATGCATAGACCTCTCACATTAGGTCGATAGCTTGTGGCCGCTGGATGTGCCGGGCGGTTCCAGGCAAACTTCTGCCACAAGCCAGACCTAACCTCGTGTCTAAGCATATTTTAGTTATGCCTACGACCTCTCACATTAGACTGACAGTTTGCGGTTGCTGGTTAAGCCGGTTGGTTCCGGGCAGGCTTCTACCACAAACAGAGTCTAACCACATGTCATAGCCAATTTATTCCAATACATATTATACAGATATCAGACTAATTATGTCCATTTAACAGATTAAACTTCTTTACAGGTTACAACAGATTAATCAGATTTCCATGTTTTTACTTAATCTTAGATCGAGCCTACGGATTTTCGTACCCAAATTACAATTATTTAGCTTTCAACAGATTAGGCAACTCAACAGATAACAGATCTAACAGATTAGGAAATTCAACAGATTTAGCAGATAACCGATTTAGCAGATTAGGCAATTCAACAGATTTAGCAGATAACAGATTTAGCAGATTAGGCAATTCAACAGATTTAGCAGATAACAGATTTAGCAGATTAGCCAATTCGACAGATTTAGCAGGTAACAGATTTAGCAGATTAGGCTATCCAACAGATTTAGCAGATTAGGCAATTCAACAGATTAAACATTTCTAAAATTCTATTTACATATCTTGCCTAATCATAAATTAAGCCTTACCTTACATGCCTAAATCAAGGTCATAATTCATAATACAACATATGCCCAAATTTTAGTTAAGCATTGCACAATACAGAATATTCTCAAAAATCCCCAAACAATATGAATTATGCTAAATTATAGCCTATGATGTCAAATATCCAAAAACCCATATTTAGGCGCATTCACATTAATAGTTATCTTATTTTAACATAGATTTTTATTCCTAAGTGTTAAATCCTTCTTTTCTTTTCAAGTCATAGATCACGATATAAAACATGCCCAAAATCTAGATCTTAAATTTTAATCATGTATTATGTCCTCACAATCAGATCTTGCACTATAACATGCATTATATTCCAAATTCCAAGTCATATGCTATCATATAATAGTTCTTCTTCCAAATCACAGTCTATCATACATAATATGCACTGATTCCAGATCTTAATTTACAACCTATGTTCTTTTCTCAAATCAGTCAAAGATCAGTCATGTCTAATTATGCATTATCGATTATTTGTCCCAAAAATTAGCGTTCGTGCGTTAATCTCTTATGAGATTTGGCGCAGGCTCGTGGTAGCCTGGCTATAAACAAAAAGGAAGAAAAGAGGGAACAGATATATAACAGTCATAATAATATTAACAAGATAGGTCCACAGAAAAGTATGCATAACCTCAGATCCAGATTCACAAAAATGTCAAGATAATTATTAAATTTCATATCTGAAAATAACTGTACTCACAAAAAGGGAATGATTCTTGTATTCTGGAATCTGTATTCTGACACTGAATAACGCTCCTTTGGCATAGACTATCGATTCTCTTTTAATTCTATTCAGATTGGAAGAAGATGCACTAGTTCTAGTTTTGATTCTAGCAGAGTAGCGACGCCATTTTTATTTTTAATTATAATAGAGGCAGAGTATAGGCAGAATTAAATTATGTGAAGAGAAAGCTAGGTTTGGGGCTGTTTAAATAGCATAGGGGTCACGAACCTAGTCAGAACTGGTGTCTAAATACAGAAAAATGCATCTGTCCAAGGATTTGGAAATAGGGGGGAGGTCGACCCTAGTGTCGACCTGTTTACGCAGGTCGACCCCCAGGTCGACCTTAATGTCGACCTATGTACATAGGTCGACCCTAGTGTCGACCTGGGTCCTGTCTATTTTGAATTTCGGGTTGAAACTTCTTAAGGTCATATCTTCTTCATACGGAGTCCGATTTACGCAAACTTGGACTCTATTCCAAGAAGAGTTTCGAGACGAACGCAATGGCATAACCCATTTTCCCATAATTATTTTGTTACAATTTAATTATTCTCTGATTTGTCATTCTTATGTTCACAGAAAATACGGGGTGTTACAACACCTATGTCGCTTAAGACTTTCCTTAGAAGGTTGGTTAGCACGCAATGGCCATATATCTTTTATTTACCAAATCTGTCACTAGTTGAGCACTTACAAGCTTCTAGAGGAAGTGGACATCCCCCGTGAACTACCCTACTCCGTTACCATTTTTGCCTAACCACTTTTGGAGAACGAGGACCCAAATACTTGCTTTAAATCTAATAAGGGGTGGGTCCCATGACTTTAATTCCACTCAAAGGAGTAAACCTTTGGAGGGATCCTAGTCTTAACCACTTTAGAACCAAATTAGATAAAAAGAGAGTCAGCCACTTAAGACCTTCTCAAGGTGTAGTAAACCTACTTATTTTCACATGCAATAGACTTATACACACACACACACAAACATATATATGTATATAGTTATATATATATACACACTAGACCTATCACATTGAACCGTGTATCTGTAGATGCTGGAAATGCCGGTCGATTTCGGGCAAACTTCTACTACAAGTTGGTTTAACCTTGTGTCTAGTGTACTAAGTTTTTGAATGGCCCATGGCACCTAAACATCTCACATTAGTTGGGCCTACTTGTGGTTGCTAGATTTGTCAGTCAGTTCCGGGCAGACTTCTACCACAAATGACAATTAAACTCGTGTCTATGTGTCATTATTTATATGTTGACCTACTTTTTGGAAAAAGCTGTCACGACTGAACAGATCATAGCCCAACACCAAAAGGCTCACCATCCAGTACCGACCGATCTCAACGGACGACTCTTTATTCCAGAAAGTCCAAGTAAGGATCGATTCAAACCAATTTTCCTTCAAATGGCGGGATATCTTCTCCCTGCATGACAGCTTTCCCGGCCGACCGAGTCAACTGGCTCCTTAACATTTGGATTAATCAAGTTTACTTAGAAATATCCAGATGAATCATCCTATCTCCAACGGAGTCCAATTCTCAATGAATTTAAGGCGGTCAACACTTCCAGCCAAAACGCTGCTTTTGATATACCATAATTCCAATGCCACGCAAGCCACAACTCTCGAGAGAACTATTACTCAGTAGTGGACCGGGTCCCACCACCACAACTATTCCATTGGGTCGAGCTCCACGTGTCCAAGCTCCGAAAAAGAGGCAAGCCACCGGCATGCAGTTCATTCTACTACTCCAACTATAAATACCCCATTTCCAGCAATGGAGAGGCATATTGAGTTGTGTGAAGAGTCCATTAATCCCATATTATCACAAAACCAATTGGCAATGTGAAGGGTGAACAACTTAGTTTACATCCACGATCTTGGTTGACAAATCTTCCGAAATGGGACTTATCCAACACGCCCCCCTACACGTGTAGCACATCGATATCACATGGAGATCATAGGATTACGTATGTCGGACAAACAAATCAATCCTATCGGACTGATGCAACACTAGGGGGGCATGCTGCATAAGTCCCATATCAAGAGATTTGTCAACCCAAATCCAAGATAAATACTAAGAGATATACCCCATCACATTGCCAATTAGTATTGTGATAATATTAGGGACTCTACCATTAATCAACATGGTATCAGAGCCACGGTTTGGGTTCGATTTGCCTGTCCCACGCTATTGTCTCCACATGATAGCGATGTGCTATACGTGTGGGGGCCTTGTTGGATAAGTCCGATGGGATTGATTTTCTTGTCCGACATACGTCACCCTATTGTGACAACCCTAAAACCCCGTACGACGGTGGCAAGGGTAATCTTTGGAATATAACACATAAACAAATAACATCAAAACAGAAATAAATAAATACACCAGATAATGTACAATAATACACTGGATAAACATAATCATCAAAGTTACACAGTATACAGGATCATACTTAGTACAAAATATAGTTCAGCTATACATAAATGTCTACAGCGGAAAACAAAACATAATATGTACAATAGGAGCTGAACAACATAAAAAGAGATAAATGGTAGAATCCATCTTCAGCTCCATCTATCCAGATAGAGCCTGCTAAAACCTCAATACAAGGCTGCCCGTGTAGAAAAAGGGGCACCCTAGTTTGCAATTGAAACAAACTACGGGTCAGTCATGGGACTGGTATGAGAAATCTACCTAACATATCTTATAATATGGCTAATCACAGGACTACGCCACTTTCGCAGAACGGTTTTACTCCATTAGATTGCCAGTGCTTTAAAACAAGTAAATCTTTTAAACATCGCAATGCTTTTTATAAAAATGGAGCCATTATAAGACTCAGTTCTCATCACACAATGCAACGCAAACCAGAGGATAGAGTTTTTACCTTATAATGGCCAAAATATGCTTGATACGAATAAAACAAAAGCATTTGGTATTATTACTAGTGTTTATAGGTTTCATAAATAATTTCAAATCATAAGTATCAATCATAGACGGCATTAATGCCCCATACCACTATGTCGCCATATATAGGTATACAATCAAAACCGCACGGTGTCGTATTTGGAAATTAGACTTCCATCATGAACCAAGGCAAAAGATAGTCCTTACCGAATTCGAGACTGTCTAGCCCGAGTCTCAGGATCAGAGCTCGAGTGACCCTTGGATCGTCAGGGCTGGTCCACCGATGTGGATTAAAATGCCTGAACGCTGCGTTTCCCCGCCCTTTGGGGCATAAATGAGCCTAATGACTCCATCGGCTCCACATAGTCACCGATATATCCGAGGCGCCTCGCAACAACAACAACCACACATGTGAAAATAATATAAATGTCAGGGCTGGTAGGTCACTGACACCACCCTAGCTAGAAGGAAACGCATGCCCTCCCTGAGGTCCTCTCCCATTTCTGGTTCATACCGGGTTGTGAGGCTCGCGAATTCATGTTATACACAAAGCTATGCCACACAGGTCGCGCTTTGATCATCAACCACAAGACTTTGCTTTTCAACAGAAGCCTTGATCATTTGCCACTCAGGCGTTCCACACAGGCAATTCACTCCATGCGACTGATTTCTATCGATATATAACCTCTGAGCTCGTACGTCTCAGAGAAGGGCGTTAAGCAAGAGAATAAATTCTCCGCCGCCAAATAGATATATATTTAATAGAGATCAATCAACACAAAACAAAATCCAATGTCAGACACACAGTCCATTTACAAGTTCGTTCTGGGTCTGAACGAAACTGGAGGCACCACATACCTCGCATATCCATCGATCTCCACGTACGTCTAGACGATCACCACTTATTATCTATATTTCGGGATGCCTCCCAATCAAGACATTAGTTATCATCCAACCGAGGTGAAGATCTCCGGTCTTCAACCACTGTCTTCATCATCGACTTCTTATCGCCGATCAATTATTTGAAATGAGATTTAACTCGGTCTTTTCAAATAACTAACGTATATTTAGAATTTCAATCAATTTATTTCAATGGTTAATTTATTCGACACCAATAATTAAATTCATTAATGTAACTTTCACGCCAAACACATTCAACCATCAAATATCACATAAACCGAGCAAATTCAGTTTATTTCCATTCCATATCGTTTATAATATTTTATCACAATTTATCTCTATTTTTATTTATTTAAAAATAGCCATTTCATTCAAACGACGATTCAGGCCATAACGCGGCCTTGGAGCTGTTTTTCTTCAGATTTGATTTACACATATCTGAAAATTTAACCGTTGGATCTTCATAAATTTTATATCATTAGAAAGATCTTTTCAAAACAAATCCAACGGTTTCAGTTTTGGGAAAATCCGACGGTCTGATCTCCCGGTATAATCGTTTGAAGTTACGATTTCAAAATACGAACTGTAACGTCGTTATACGATTTAATTTAATTATATATATATATAAATATAATCGATTCTGGCGCTGTTTTTCTTCAAATTTGAATTAAACATTCCAGATAATCCAACCGTTGGAACTTCACAAAGTGGGTATCAATTGGAAAGATTTTTCCAAGGCGAACCCAACGGTTTCAGTTTCGGGAAAATCCGATGTTCGGATCTCCCGCACTAATCGTTTGAAATCACGGTTTCAAAACACGAACTGCAGCTTCGTTATTCGATTTATTTTATGTATATTTATATATATATATATAAATATAATTCATTCTTCGATTTCAAAACCATTTTCACTTCATATATTTGATAAAAACGATATTTTTATCCAACAGATATTTATTTCAACACATGAATTTTGTTTATTTTATTTCAACACAGGAATTTCTATTCAACACATGAATTTCTATTCAACATATGAATTTTATTTCAACATTCAACACATGAATATTTTCTATAGTTTATGTATATAATAAAAATGTGACTTTTATTGCAAAACAATTTACTTCAAAACACGATTATTTTATATAGTTTATATATATAATAAAAATGTGATTTTTATTGCAAAACAATTTAAATGATTACTTTATATAGTTTTTATATATAATAAAAATGTGATTTTTGTTGCAAAACAATTTATTTCAAAACACGATTACTTTATATAGTTTATATATATATAATAAAAATGTGATTTTTATTGCAAAACAATTTATTTCAAAACACGATTATTTTATATAGTTTATATATATAATAAAAATGTGATTTTTATTGCAAAACAATTTATTTCAAAACACGATTACTTTATATAGTTTATATATATAATAAAAATGTGATTTTTATGGCAAAACAATTTATTTCAAAACACGATTACTTTATATAGTTTATATATATAATAAAAATGTGATTTTATCTTCCAAAGAATTTATTCAATACACGAACTCCATTCAACACATGAATATTACTTCAACACATGAATTTAATTTCAACATTCAACACATGAATTTAAATCAAATACAGAAATATTTCAGAAAATTTCGGTAGCATAACGACAAGGTAGTTAAAACCGGGACCGTCCCTAGTATGGCTCCTCGCTCTACCTTAAAGCCTCGCAGCTTTTGACAATGGGGATTTTCAATATCTAGTTCGTACGCAGACGAATTTTCCCATATACTAATCCAATTGGGATTTCAACCACAATCAATCATTTCAAATCAACCATTCATGGTATTCACCAAATTTTCACATAAACCAATAATCCAAACAATATCACAACCAATATATATCGTCCATGGTTTGTGGATGAGGGGAGTGTGTGTATATATATATAGATGTACGTAGATAACTATATTTCGATTTCATTTCAATATCATTTCAATTTATTTCAACGCATATATTACTTCTACGACGCATATATAACTTATACATCGAACATACAACTTATACAACGCTTATACATGAGGTGTACAACGCTTATATAACTCATACTTCGAATATATAATTTATACATCGTCATTTTCATATCGTTTATAATTCAGAAATCTCACCTTCGGTTCCACTCCACCAAAAATAGCAGAAGGCTCAGAAAAATATGCGGTCTCTTTTAAAATGTAGAAGACGTCCACATGAGTCCACTGTCTCTTGTTTCACTGAATTTCGTCAACAAATGAAAAAGATATGATTTTTAGAAGTTGATCACGCTTTGCGACGGTTTTAAACTGTTGTAAACAGTTTAAAATATACAGGCCGTACCTTCAGCTAATTTCTTCCAACCTAGGTTTTGATTTTCCACACCAACCGAAGCACGATGCCAAAATCAGAGGGTACGACGTCGAAGAGGCTCGACAGGCACACAGATCGCCAGGGGTGCGGTCAGACCCGGTGCAACGGTGAAGGCGGGGCGACAGCACGAAGTGGCGGACTTTGGGAGGACGATTTGAAGAAAATACTCAACGAAAAATTCAGCAATGGGTATGGATTTAAAGCTCTGGTTGAGATCTACGAAAAACTCAACTGGAGGGAGGTCTGAATTTGCGCGTAGGAGGCGCAATCGAGGGAAGAAGGAAAGAGGTGGTTTCCGCCTTTGATCGGGAGTCAGGCGGGGAGAGAGAAAGAAGATGAACCAATGATATTTTTTATTTATTTATTTATTTTTAAAATCCAAAAATACCCTTCTTAACATACTAGCTCCAATCCAAACCAAACGACTGTCGTCCCTTGCTAAATATCCTCATTCCGAACACAATGGGATATGTTTCGTAGGCCCATTCGACTGTTTCAGTCAGTTTTTCTTCAAATTAAAATATAAAACATTCAATATTTGTTTTAAACGTACATTTTAATTTGCCGGGGCCACATACTAATCCCAAAAATTCCAGAAAAATAAATCTAGCTATGTTTTGATGATACGGTCCCAACAAAACTAGTTTTGTCTAATTCTGAGACCGTTGGAAAAATGGCCATTTTCTGGCCGATCCAATTTAACATAAATCGACCAAACACAATTTCCTTCGCTACGCTCACATACTAACTTCAAAAATTATGAAATTTGAAACCTAGCAATAATTTGACATCCCGGATCCAACAAAAGTGGGTTCATCGAATTCTAAGGTCGTTTGCAAAATGGCCATTTTCATGGGCTATATAAATTTTATAGCGACCTTTCTGAAAATTCATTTGGCCATAACTTTTAATTCCCGCTATGAAACTTCGATTTTTCAGATTCGTTAGAAAGGTATCCACTAACAGATTTAAATATTTTTGGTTTCACCAAAATTCGTTTTGTTTTGCACCCGGTGCAGTCTGTCAAAGTGCAAATTCAATTTTTGAAACTGTTGCGCCATTTCAGGCCTTGTTTATAATTAGAAATAATTATATTTATTTTCAAACATCGATACAAACACACTTTTCGTCGCTATTATTTAAAATAATTTGTTTTAAATATTTAAAATTCACTAAAATAGCCAAATTAAAAATTTTAAATTGGCTCAGATTTTCCGGGTTGTTACAATCTCCCCCACTTAAAACTTTTCGTCCTCGTAAAGGAATGAAGTCGAAAGTTGTTTTATTAACCAACTCAACTTTCCTTCTGGCTTCCATTATCCAACTTTTCAGTTTCTAAGAATTTTCTAAATCTTCAAAAAATTGGCTAACACCCTAAATTTTCGAAAAATTTCGCCATAACCTCTTTTGTACGGGGAGGGGTTTGGAAATTTATTGGGCCGTATTAGGTACCCAATAAATCCTAATAAGCATGCACATATTTATAATGATATATTCCGGTGTCCACAGGGGAGTGTGTATAGATCATAACTCCAGAGAATAAATTCTCGTCACCCTATAAATGGTTTTTGTGCCTTAATGACCAGAGAGACGTGTTTATTGTCATCTCCAGACCCGTGTGGTTTTTTTATTAATCTTGCAATTTACCGTTACATTTTATATGGTCCATATCAGTCATCAGTTCAACCTGTAATATATAGTCATCGCCATACAAGCCTCTCGCTCGTATGGTAAATCTTTAACCTCGTCACACAAGCCCCAAATGCTTATGTGGTATATGATGAAGTATGCCTATCTTCCAGAAGTATGCCATGTAGTGTAGTTCAAAATTAATTATTACTAACCTATGGCGACGTTTATTATTACACACAGAACAACCAGCACACCGCATCCAATGACATTCACAAGAGTTGATATAATAATAAAATTGCGCATCCAACTCATTAAGGTTTACCTATTTGTCGGGCACGCAAATAAATTCTTTACTCAATAGCAGATCCTTTTACCTGTTCAAACATATATAATGCACATGTATATATTTCTATCTATTTTTAAATCAATTTAATACACAATTTAATTGCATAGATTTACCCTTCATTCATTGATTAAATTAACTATCTTTCTAATAATTTAATTAATCAAATCCACAATCACACAACACAAACACCAATCAATTTGTTTTTAACCTTTCAAAAATATACTAATCGATTCATATACTCTTTTAAAATAATCAGACTATATAATTAAAAGTTCACATCCATGAAAAGAAAATAACAACAAAGTAGAGAACAAAATGGTAATGCAAAGTATGGTAAATGTACCTTGCACCAAAGTCAATCAGAGATATCCACCCTGCACTTAGGATAGGCTTCCTTAATGCTTTCCTCTGTTTCCCAAGTACAATCTCGTGGATCTCCACTCCATTGCACTTTGACTAAGTGAACCTTATTGTTCCTCAGCTCTTTGGTTTCTTTGCCAATAATCTTTATCAGCTCTCTTCTCACAGCCAATTCTGGAGTAATTTCCAATTCCTGTTGTACGGCTTCTTCCACAACCGAGTCCGGATCCTGTACATGCTTTCTAAGTTGAGAAACATGAAATACATCATGTACTCCAGGCAACCAATCAGGTAATTGAACTCTATAAGAGAGAGTTCCAATCCGTTCAAGAATAGGGAATGGTCCAATAAATCTGGGCGCCAACTTCCCAGTTTTGCCAAATCGAATTACTCCTCTCATCGGAGAAACCCTTACATACACATAATCACCAACAGAAAAAGCCAAATCTCTTCTTCTCGAATCAGCATAGCTCTTCTGTCGGCTTTGAGCGGCGAGTAATCATTTCTTAACGAAGTCGACTTTGTCTGCAGCTTCACGGATCATATCAGGTCCCAATACAAGTCTATTTCCAGGTTCCACCCAACAAGCAGGAGATCGGCACAGTCTACCATACAATTCTTCGAATGGTGACATTGTCAGGCTCGCTTGGTAGCTGTTGTTACATGAAAACTCAGCCAAATGCAAATGGTCTTCCCATGATCCACCAAAATCAAGAACACAAGCCCGCAATAAATCTTCTAATATACGATTCACCATCTCAGTCTGGCCATCGGTCTAAGGATGATAGACGGTGCTTAGATTCAGCTTCATTCCCAGTTCTACTTGAAATGCCTCCCAGAATTTGCTAGTAAATATTGGATCTCTATCACTGACTATACTGATCGACACTCCATGTAACCTAACAATTTCTTTGAAATAAACTTGTGCCAGACTTTGAGCAGTTCTATTGGATCTGACGAGTATAAAATGGGTGGTCTTCGTGAAGCGATCTACGATCACCCAAATACTGTCATTTCCTTTCCGGGTTCTGGGCAAACCATCTATGAAGTCCATGGAAATATGTTCCTACTTCCAACCTGGAATGTCCAGCGGTTGCAACAATCCGGCAAGTTTCTGTTGGTCGCTTTTGACTAGTTGGCAAGTAGAGCACCTGCTAACATATATTGAAACATCCCTTTTCATAGCCTTCCACCAGAATGTTCGCATGAGATCGTTATACATTTTTCTCACACCTGTATGGATACTCAGTTTGGACTTGTGACATTTGTCTAACACTTCCCTTTTGAGCTCGGGGATGTCGGGAACACAAATCCTTCCTCTCAATCTCAGGATCCCATCGTTATCTATTTGAAAACCCTAGGGTTCGCCTTTCTGAATCCTTTTGATCATATCCTTAATAAAATTATCATCTTTCTGAAGAATAGATATTTTGTCAATCAAGGAAGTCGCAATAATAAAACTGGCGATTATTGCATTCTTTCGACTTAGTGCATCAGCCACGACATTGGCTTTCCCTGGAGTGTACAAAATCTCAAAATCGTATGCTGCAAGAAACTCTAGCCAACGTTGCTGCCTCAGATTCAAGTCTTTCTGGGTGAATAGATACTTTAGCGACTGATGATCTGTAAACAGTTCGAATTTCTAACCCAGAAGATAGTGCCTCCAGATTTTTAAAGCAAATACAATGGCTAACAACTCAAGATCATGAGTAACGTAGTTTTTCTCATGCGGCTTCAGCTGACGGCTAGCATAAGCAACCACTTGACCTCTTTGCATTAATACTGCACCAAGGCCTTCTCTAGAGGCATCTGTCCAGACTTACAAGTCTCGATTGCCATCGATAATCGTTAACACTTAAGCAGTCGTTAATCTTAATTTTAGCTTCTGAAAAGCCTCCTTACATTCGGGAGTCCATTTGAATTTTGCGTGCTTTTTGGTAAGCTTCGTTAAGGAACTACATATCTTCGAAAAATCTTTAATGAACTTCCGATAATAACTAGCCAATCCCAGAAAACTTCGAACTTCTGTGGGAGTACTAGACTGCTTCCAATTTTGAATAGCGGTGATTTTACTGGGATCCACAGAAATTCCTTCTTTTGATACAATGTGGCCAAGAAACTTGACTTCTTCTTGCCAGAATATACATTTGGACAGTTTGGCCCTTAAAACATTCTTTCGCAGAATTTCTAACACTTGTTCCAAATGTTTCGCGTGCTCGCTCTCTGACTTAGAGAAGATCAATATGTCATCAATGAAAACTAGAACAAATTTATTCAAGACATCGCAGAATACTCGATTCATTAAATCTACAAAATAGGCAGGAGCGTTACATAAGCCGAACGACATTACTAACCACTCATAGAATAAATCGGGACCTCTGAATGCTGTCATAGGAACACACTCTTCGGCAATACGAAGCTGATGGAAGCCTGTAGCTAGGTCTATCCTTGAAAATACTTGTGCACCATTCAATCGATCCAGCAAATCATCAATCCGCGGCAATGGATATTTGTTCTTCAATGTTTATTCAAGTCACGATAATCCACACATAGTCGAAGAGTACCGTCTGACTTTGGGACAAACACCACTGCTGCTCCCCAATCAGAGAAACTAGGCCTGATCAGACCCTTCCATACAAGCTGTCGAGTTTGATTTTCTAATTCCTCTTTCTCCTTTAGAGTCATTCTCCGAATAGCGTGCACTACTGGCCTTGCATTCAGAATTAAAGCGATCTTGAAATCAATCTATCTCTTCGGAGGTAAGCTAACAACTTCTTCGAACACATCTGCATAATTCTTGACGACAGGAATATCTTTTATGAGGTCCGATATATTCTCTGTGACTACAGGGATATTTTCTATTTGAGCAGGAGAAACATCAAGAGCTGACCAAAAGTCTTTTCTATTTGAATTCGGACCTTCGCATGGTATGGTGATATAATCCCCTGATTTAATCCTTGCCCTAACAACTCTCTCGGCACATTTAACCTCTGCTTCATATTTGGTTAACCAATCCAATCCCAAAATAAGATCGAATTCGGTAAAATTCATGACGATCGAGACGGTAGGAAACCGATATCTGGAAAAAGAGACAGGCACCCTACAAATCCAGCTAAGATCGAGAGAACCCCCAACCGGATTATGGACAGTGATGGGTTCTTTGAGCTTTTTCAAATTTAAATCCAACTTCTTAACTGTATTCTTTGCAATAAAGCTTCGTGACGCGCCTGTATCAAACAGTACTTTAACTGGAATGTTTTTGACAGTAAGCGTGCCTTCCAAAACATCAGACCTTCCCTGACTAGCTGAGGGTGCTGAAGTTTCTGCCACTTCATTCACATGTACTGCTTCAGGTTTTCTGAATAGCGGGCATGCCTTTAAAAGATGACCAGTCTACTGACATCCATCGCATTTTCTATTCTCTTGAAACTTCTTACCGGATTTAGATTCATCCTTCTTTTGTTTCTTCGAGGATTTACAATTCCTGGTCAAATTCCCTTGTTTCTTGCAGTTAGAGCATGTGGTTGTCGTTATGGGTTCTCTCTCAGATTTAACCCTTTTCCTCTTGGATTTGGGCTTCTTACTGACCTCAGGCATCGTACTGTCCTCAGTACCATCAGTCTCAGACTCCTCTTTGTTACTAGAACTGACTTCCTCTTCGTCATTCAAAAGGCCTTTCTTATGGAGATCTTCATACTAATAAGCCATGTATATCATTTCTGAAAAAGCAAGCTTCAAATGCCCCATAACTCTACTTTGGTACTTTCTTTGAAGCCCGTTAATAAATCTCAGATTCTTCCTCTTCGGATTTTCAATTAGATGCCGGGCAAAATGAGAAAGTTCATTGAATTTATTATGATATTCTAGAATACTCATATCCCCTTGTATCAAATAACAGAATTCATCGCATAACCGCTCAGTTGCTTCTGGTGGAGTAAATCTCTCACTGAAATTCTCTTTAAATCTATCCCAGGTAATATTACCTTCTGGATTATCTTCAATAACCATTTCCCACCAGATTAAAGCTTCTTCTTTGAGCTCCCAAGAGGCTACTAGTCTTTTCTGATCATCTCTCAGCTGGAGACGTTCAAAAATTCTTTCAGCAGAACTCATCCATGCCTGAGTTTGAATAATGGATTCATTTCCCGAGAATTGTGCTCCACCCAGATTTCGATATTTCTTTAATAGAGCTTCTAGATCTGGTTCTGCATTCCTTCTTCTGTTTCTGAAACTCATTTTCTAGTACTTCTGCAAATAGCAGATCAAGTGTCAGGTAAACAGAAAAGATTTTATAAAGAATAGAAACATATACTTGAATGTAAATGTGTCTATCGGGGTGTATTTCATTCTGCTATACTCATACTAGGACCTTACTGGTCCTATCTGTAATGAGCTATTCGTCCTAGAAGACTACTGTTTCTATTTCTGACGAGTTCGTTAATATGTTATATTCCAGAACTAAGCTTAACCAAAGCTCTGATACCACGATGTGACGACCCCAAAACCCCGTACGACGGTGGCAAGGGTAATCTTTGGAATATAACACATAAACAGATAACAGCAAAACAGAAATAAATAAATACACCAGATAATGTACAATAATACACTGGATAAACATAATCATCAAAGTTACACAGTATACAGGATCTTACTTAGTACAAAATACAGTTCAACTATACATAAATGTCTACAGCGGAAAACAAAACATAATATGTACAATGGGAGTTGAACAACATAAAAAGAGATAAATGGTAGAATCCATCTTCAGCTCCAGCTATCCAGAAAGAGCCTGCTAAAACCTAAATACAAGGCTGCCCGTGTAGAAAAAGGGGCACCCGAGTTTGCAAGAGAAACAAACTACGAGCCAGTCATGGGACTGGTATGAGAAATCTACCTTACATATCTTATAATATGGCTAATCACAGGACCACGCCACTTTCGCGGAACGGGTTTACTCCATTGATTGCCAGCGCTTTAAAACAAGTAAATCTTTTAAACATCGCAATGCTTTTTTTTATAAAAATGAAGCCATTATAAGACTCAGTACCCATCACACAATGCTACGCAAACCGGAGGATAGAGTTTTTACCTTATAATGGCCAAAATATGCTTGATACGAATAAAACAAAAGCATTTGGTATTATTACTAGTGTTTATAGGTTTCAAAAACAATTTCAAATCATAAGTATCAATCATAGACGACATTAATGCCCCATACCACTATGTCGCCATATATAGGTATACAATCAAAACCGCACGGTGTTGTATTTGGAAATTGGATTTCCATCATGAACCAAGGCAAAAGATAGTCCTTACCGAATTCGAGACTGTCTAGCCTGAGTCTGAGGATCAGAGCTCGAGTGACCCTTGGATCGTCAGGGACGGTCCACCGATGTGGATTAAAATGCCTGAACACTGCGTTTCCCCGCCCTTTGGGGGTGTAAATGAGCCTAATGACTCCATCGGCTCCACATAGTCACCGATATATCTGAGGTGCCTCGCAACTGCAACAACCACACAGGTGAAAATAATATAAATGTCAAGGCAATTAGGTCACTGACACCACCCTAGCTAGAAGGAAATGCATGCCCTCTCTGAGGTCCTCTCCCGTTTCTGGTTCATACCGTTGTGTGAGGCTCGCGAATTAACGTTATACACAAAGCTATGCCACACAGGCCGCGCTTTGATCATCAACCACAAGACTTTGCTTTTCAACAGAAGCCTTGATCATTTGCCACTCAGGCGTGCCACATAGGCAGTTCACTCCATGCGACTGATTTCTATCGATATATAACCTCTGAGCTCGTACGTCTCAGAGAAGGGCGTTAAGCAAGAGAATAAATTCTCCGCCGCCAAACAGATATATATTTAATAGAGATCAATCAGCACAGAACAAAATCCAATGTCAGACACACAGTCCATTTACAAGTTCGTTCTGGGTCTGAACGAAACCGGAGGCACCACATACCTCGAATATCCATCGATCTCCACGTACGTCTGGACGATCACCACTTATTATCTATATTTTGGGATGCCTCTCAATCAAGACATCAGTTATCATCCAACCGAGGTGAAGATCTCCGGTCTTCAACCACTGTCTTCATCATCGACTTCTTATCGCCGATCAATTATTTGAAATGTGATTTAACTCGGCCTTTTCAAATAATTCACGTATATTTATAATTTCAATCAATTTATTTCAATGGTCAAATTATTCGACACCAATAATTAAATTCATTAATGTAACTTTCACGCCAAACACATTCAACCATCAAATATCACATAAACTGAGAAAATTCAGTTTATTTCCATTCCATATCGTTTATAATATTTTATCGCGATTTATCGCTATTTTTTTTATTTAAAAATAGCTGTTTCATCCAAACGACGCTTCAGGCCATAACGCGGCCTTGGCGCTGTTTTTCTTCAGATTTGATTTACACATATCTGAAAATCTAACCGTTGGATCTTCACAATTTTATATCATTAGAAAGATCTTTTCAAAACGAATCCAATGGTTTCAGTTTTGGGAAAATCCGACGGTCGGATCTCCCGATATAATCGTTTGAAGTTACGATTTCAAAATACGAACTGAACCGTCGTTATTCGATTTAATTTAATTATATATATATAATCGATTCTGGCGCTGTTTTTCTTCAGATTTGAATTAAACATTCCAGACAATCCAACCGTTGGATCTTCACAAAGTGGGTATCGTTGGAAAGATATTTCCAAGGCGAACCCAACGGTTTCGGTTTCGGGAAAATCCGATGGTCGGATCTCCCGCACTAATCGTTTGAAATCACGGTTTCAAAGCACGAACTGCAGCTTCGTTATTCGATTTATTTTATTTATATTTAGATATATATATAAAAATATAATTCATTTTTCGATTTTAAAACCATTTTCACTTCATATATTTGATAAAAACGATATTTTTATCCAACAGATATTTGTTTCAACACATGAATTTTGTTTATTTTATTTCAACATAGGAATTTCTATTCAACACATGAATTTTATTTCAACATTCAACACATGAATATTTTCTATAGTTTATGTATATAATAAAAATGTTATTTTTATTGCAAAAAAATTTATTTCAAAACACGATTATTTTATATAGTTTTTATATATAATAAAAATGTGTTTTTTATTGCAAAACAATTTATTTCAAAACACGATTACTTTATATAGTTTATATATATAATAAAAATGTGATTTTTGTTGCAAAACAATTTATTTCAAAACACGATTACTTTATATAGTTTATATATACAATAAAAATGTGATTTTTATTGCAAAACAATTTATTTTAAAACACGATTATTTTATATAGTTTATATATATATAATAAAAATGTGACTTTTATTGCAAAACAATTTATTTCAAAATACGATTACTTTATATAGTTTTTATATATAATAAAAATGTGATTTTTATTGCAAAACAATTTATTTAAAAACACGATTACTTTATATAGTTTATATATATAATAAAAATGTGATTTTTATCTTCCAAAGAATTTATTCAATACATGAACTCCATTCAACACATGAATATTACTTCAACACATGAATTTAATTTCAACATTCAACACACGAATTTTATTTCAACATTCAACACATGAATTTAAATCAAACATAGAAATATTTCAGAAAATTTCGGCAGCATAACGGCAGGTTAGTTAAAACCGGGACCGTCCCTAGTACGGCTCCTCGCTCTACCTTAAAGCCTCGCCTCTTTTGACAATGGGGATTTTCAATATCTAGTTCGTACGCAGATGAATTTTCCCATATACTAATCCTATTGGGATTTCAACCACAATCAATCATTTTAAATCAACCATTCATGATATTCACCAAATTTTCACATAAACCAATAATCCAAACAATATCACAACCAATATATATCGTCCATGGTCTGTGGACGAGGGGAGTATATATATATATACATATACATATATAACTATATTTCGAATTCATTTCAATATCATATCAATTTATTTCAATGCATATATCACTTCTACAATGCATATATAACTTATACATCAAACATACAACTTATACAACGCTTATACATGAGGTGTACAACGCTTATATAACTCATACTTCGAATATATAATTTATACATCGTCATTTCCATATCGTTTATAATTCAGAAATCTCACCTTGGGTTCCACTCCACCAAAAATAGCAGAAGGCTCAGAAAAATATGCGATCTCTTCTAGATTGTAGAAGACGTCCACACGAGTCCATTGTCTCTTGTTTCACTGAATTTCGTCAACAAATGAAAAAGATATGATTTTTAGAACTTGATCACTCTTTACGACGGTTTTAAACTGTTATAAACAGTTTTAAATATACAGGCCGTACCTGTAGCTAATTTCTTCCAACCTAGGTTTTGATTTTCCACACCAACTGAAGCACGATGCCAAAATCAGAGGGTACGACATTGAAGAGGCTCGACAGGCGCACAGATCGCCATGGGTGTGGTCAGACCCGGTGCAGCGGTGAAGGCGGGGCGATGGCACGAAGTGGCGGACTTTGAGAGGACGATTTGAAGAAAATACTCCACGAAAAATTCAGCAATGGGTATGGATTTAAAGCTCTGGTTGAGATCTACGAAAAACTCAACTGGAGGGAGGTCTGAGTTTGCGCGTAGGAGGCGCAATCGAGGGAAGAAGGAAAGAGGCGGTTTTCGCCTTTGATCGGGAGTCAGACGGGGAGAGAGAAAGAAGATGAACCAATGATTTTTTTTATTTATATATTTTTAAAATCCAAAAATACCCTTCTTCACATACTAGCTCCAATCCAAACCGAACGACTGTCGTCCCTAGCTAAATACCCCCATTCCGAACACAATGGGATATGTTTCGTAGGTCCATTCGACCGTTTTAGTCAGTTTTTCTTCAAATTAAAATATAAAACATTCAATATTTGTTTTGAACGTACATTTTAATTTGCCGAGGCCACATACTGATCCCAAAAATTCCAGAAAAATAAATCTAGCTATGTTTTAACGATACGGTCCCAACAAAACTAGTTTCGTCGATTTCTGAGACTGTTTGAAAAATGGCCCTTTTCTGGTCGATCCAATTTAACAGAAATCGACCAAACACATTTTCCTTCGCCATGCTCACATACTAACTTCAAAAATTATGTAATTTGAAACCTAGCAATAATTTGACATCCCGGATCCAACAAAAGTGGTTTCGTCGAATTCTGAGGTCGTTACAAAATGGCCCTTTTCATGGGCTATATAAATTCTATAGCAACCTTTCTGAAAATTCATTTGGCCATAACTTTTAATTCCCGCTATGAAACTTCGATTTTTTAGATTCGTTAGAAAGGTATTCACTAACAGATTTAAATATTTTTAGTTTCACCAAAATCCGTTTTGTTTTGCACCCGGTACAGTTAGTCAAAGTTCGAATTCAATTTTTGAAACTGCTACGCCATTTCAGGCCTTGTTTATAATTAGAAATAATTATATTTATTTTCAAACATCGATTCAAACACACTTTTCGTCGCCATTATTTAAAATAATTTGTTTAAAATATTTAAAATTCACTAAAATAGCCAAATTAAATATTTTTAATTGGCTCAGATTTTCCGGGTTGTTACACCTATAGTCTCCACGTGATAGACATAAGCTACACGTGTGGGGGGCGTGTTGGATACGTCTCATATCAGGAGATTTGTCAACCCAAATCCTGGATAAATACTAAGAATTATACCCCATCACATTGCCAATTGGTTTTGTGATAAAATTAGGGACTCTACCATTAATCAACAAGTTGGTACGCTAAATTCTCTACTACCAAACAACGCTCGGTATATGGAAAACTTCCAACCGTGCACTTCAAATATTACAAGGATATTGTAATCTCTACTTCTCTTCCACCGAGAAAAATCAATTATACTGCAATCCATCAAAATATCAGTAAATATAAAGTGGACGTAAGGCACTAATTTTGCCGAACCATTATAATTTTTTTGGTGTTCCCGGTCTTTACTTAGTTTTCCGTACTCTGTTATTGTTATTCATGTGTTCTACGCACTATTGGGGGTTGAACGTCACCAGTGACCAACTTTTAATGTCAGCACTATATATATTTAAAGCCGTTCTATACACGCACACACAAGCGATCAATATATATTTACATATATGGGGAAAATTCGAATTCAAACCTAATCGCATTTATTACGCTAATACAACATTAATAACATTGATTACATTTATATAAGTATAATAATTATATCGCCTAATTAACGTAAATATTCGTACAAATGGGGGAACATTCTAGCGAGATGGCAATTGTCAATTTGTTCAAATCAAGGTATACAAGTTAGTTTCCATACTTTTACCGCTACAACTTAGGCACGATGGCATAATAACAAGATAACATATAGCAGTGGATGAAAAATATACATTCATACAAACTTTCAACTTGCATCCTAGGCTTATTGGAATAATTTCAATACTGGATTTAAAATAGATTATTACATGCAATTACATATATATGTTTATGATTTCCATTTTTCCAATTCAACCCTTTTTGGGTATTATGCACATAAAAACGTTTATATTTGTCATATTTCAAGTCTGAATACATTTGGATTCAAAATAAAATCCAATCCTAATCAAATCATGAATTACCCAAATCTAAACCCTTTAAGTTACGATCAAATATTTAATAAAGGTGAATTATACAAAATAGAACAATAGTAGTAACACCCGTTTTCATCTTTAACTGAATATTAAAATCAAAAGTCAACAAAACCCAAATAATCATGAAAATTCATACGCAAATACAAGATAAAGGAGTTGGGGTTTTTAATGTTTTTGTTATCGACTTTCCAAATCCTTCTAGGCATATCTATCAACATGATAATCTAACAAAAATATGAATATGCCTTAAGTAAACGATATTCCACTCACAAATCTAGGAAGAATAGAGAGAAATCCGTGATAGATCTAGATTTGTGCATTAATCTTTACACGTGCTCCAATAATCCTCCTAATTATATATAGAAGAGACATGTATTAGAATCTCATATATATATATATATATGTGTGTGTGTGTGTGTGTGTGTGTGTGTTTATCCCAAATTCTAAAATACTAAATTTATATGAATTAGAATAGAGAGAGATTAAGAATAGGACTGGAGGAATAAAAGAAATCCTTAACCTTTTCTTTTATTTTTCTCCGGAATTTAGTAATGGCAGAAAGGCAGCATGGAGGCAGGGATGGAGAATGGTTAAGGTTTCATAGTGTGGTATGAGGGACTATTTATAGTTGTCCATGTGAGCATAGACCGTTGGATTACTTAGATTTAATACAAGCCTTTAATTTTTATATATCCCTAGAACAAAAACCCTAACCATATAGATTTATTGGGTTGTCCATCCACCAGGCGGTCGACACCCCATAAGGGAGGTGGTCGACCTCCTAGAGGCTGGAACACCTAATAAAGAAGCATTGCTGAGGTGTTATTTAGATTAATATGTTGCTTAATCTTTTTATCTTATTCCATATATACAATATACTTTGTCACCATGATCTTACTTTCAGTTCAAATTTCAAATTCTCGCTCTATATTTTGAATTTATCTTAGACACACATACACACGCGCACACACACACATATATATTATCAATTTAATTATATATATTTTTTCTATGGTTTACGGTTTCATTTGTTCATAAATTCTTCATACATTGACCGTTTTTAGTATATTATATATGAAAACGATTCAGAATTTTGCCACGAATCCAAATAAAATAGTTTCATAGCAAAATTCGTAAAGCTGTAAAATCTCATTTTCCAACCATATTATTTAATTGGTTATTTTTATTTATTATTTAATTTTATGGGGTGTTACATTCTTTCCCTCTTAAAATAGATTTCGTCTTGAAATTTGTTTAAGGGGCGAAGAACACAACTTGCTCGAACACATTCATGTTGTACATCCATGTTATTTATAATTCATCTATAAACATCCATGACTCATAGTGATTATGAATTGCAGACCCACTAATGTGAGCTCTACCCTAGCATGTAGGTGTAATAAGTGATGCAATAGGTATGCAAACAACCTAAATATGCATATATTTCTATATGAGTGCTCGGTGCAATGGTGTTGCATCCATTTCCTAACATCCAATCTAGCAATATGATGCTTCCATAAATGTTATTTTAAGGAAAAATTTACACGTGAAAAGCTCTGGGTGAGTCTTTTTCATCTTATCCTCGGTCTCCCATGTTCATTCCATAGGATCATTTCCCCATTGTACTCGGACAAGGCAAACAGTTGTGTTGCTGAGTCTCTTGATTACGTGCTCTATAATCCTTACAATGGCACGAGGCACCCCTGGACTCCAACTCGAGTTGTCCTATGCCCCCAATTTCATCAAGCTCGAGTCTGATATCAGAATCATGAAGGCATTTTGTAATGTCCCATATTTTTCCAATGTAATAATTAATTTATTTAATTATTTAAAATATTGGTTTGGTAATATAAAGGTTGTTTAATTAAATTATATGGATTATTTAGTTAATATAGATAATAGAATAATATATTTAATTTAGAAATAATCAAAAATAGTGGAATTAACAATATGGTGTGAATTGGATTATTTAAAATATTTAATTCAGCTTAGAATTTGAATTAGAATAACTAATATATTATTTGAACGTATAATTTATATTATAATAATAATCGAGCTCGAAATGGCGCGGCAGTTCGCTATTTGGCGATTTGAACTTCAACTGAATATATAGGGTCCGTTTTAAATCGGATTTCCGTGAAACAAGAAACGTTCGAATCTGTTGAGCTATATTTTTCTAATGGAAGAGAAAAATCAGGTTTTGTTTCAGTAGATTTTGACTTATGTCCAAATCAAATTTTAGAAAAGTCGCTATGGAATTACTTTATAATTTATATCAATTTATTTATATTTTAAATGGATTTTAAATATAAATTGAATATCGATGTAACACTGGATTTGAAATATCGAGTTATAAATCCCATTGGAGCTGTATGATATTCCACTATGAATATATATATGATAATATTTAATTATAAAAATTAAATTTAATTATTTTTAAATATATTAATATTTAAAATGATTTATTTTAGAGCTTTAAAAATAGCCAGTTTTGCAAACGAAGTCAAAATTCGACGAAACTAATTTTGTTGGATCCGCAATGTTAAATTATTGTTAAATGTCAAGTTTCGTGATTTTTGAAGTCAGTATGGGGCCGTACGGATTTTTAATGTGAAAAACATTCAATAATTTGACCTTTAAAAATATGCTGTGTGAGCAAACAGACTCGGAATTCAACGAAACAAGTTTCGTTGGGTCTGTAATGTCAAACTATAGCTGCATGCCCTTTTTCATGATTTTTGGATATTTCATGGAATTATAGGAATTTTTATTCGATGATACATATAGCGGATGATTTTTATAGGATAAAATAATTAACATAAAAATATCCTAATTAGTTTCTCTGATCAGAAGGGAGTCCACGCTACCTCTTTTCCTAACCATACACTCAATGTTAAAACGCGAGAACACCATTCCCTTCCTCAATCCAAAACACAGCAAAGTAAAATCCAAATAAAATGAAATAAAATTTCTTAAAATCTAAAGCTAGTTCCAATGATCTTCTTGTTGCAAAAGCTTCGATTTCCGGTGCTGTTTGAAAGGTGCGATTCACGTTTTGGGTATGGGGGGTTTTCAGCTCTATTAGGGTTCGAGTATATCTCATTTGATGAAGTGTGGGTTGATTTGGAGGATAGATTTGGGTTTGTTGACGAAAACCGCACTTGCTTGCGGAAATTGGTGGAGTTCGGTTGATGTTGTCGTTGAACACCTGTAGCATGCCACGATGGTGGAGGAGACGCATTTTTTCTTCAATGGTGCGAGTTCGAACTTTGTTGGTGGAGGAGAAAGAGTGTTCGAAGTGATGAAGGATGGTGGAATCGGTTTAAAGTTTAATGAAGATTCGAAGGATATTTGGGAATTTAAAGTTTTTGAAATGGCTATGTGTTGCTACAGGGAGTCGCGGCCTTAATCGGGGAAGAAAGGGAAACGGGGTTGAGTCTGTTTGAAGGAATATGGGCCAAGGTATAGGGTGGAAGCCCATTTATGTAATTTTATTTAGTTAAGTTTTAAAATAAAATAACGTAAAACTTGTAAATTGAATATCTTAGTCATAT
The DNA here is from genome assembly GCA_030737875.1 of Allium sativum. NCBI lineage: Eukaryota > Viridiplantae > Streptophyta > Magnoliopsida > Asparagales > Amaryllidaceae > Allium > Allium sativum. The sequence goes on along the minus strand of CM060919.1, from coordinate 486,983,653 downwards.
ATGATCAGAATTCAGCGAAAAAAGATCCGTTAGGATCGTATGGACGGACACTACACGATGGAACTGACTGGAAGTCCATCGATGCTCGTTACAATCCATAGAAAAATAAATTGTCTGTCTGAATCAAGTGGTGGTTATCGTTATTAACGATGATCGTTCAATGTGAGTAAAACTCACTAACTCTGAGCAGTTAAATTTTTATAACATGTTTTTAGAACTGATAATTATCTATTGATTGCTGTGTGTTAACTGTTGGTTGAATTGCTTATGTATTGGTTGAAATTATAGATAACGATATATATAAATCGTTAATCAAATGTTGATTCTGTTTATCAGAATATTTCATATCGAAATGAAATCGATGTTATTATATTGTTTAACATCTGTGGATGCAGGGAAACAGGTCGGAGGAATCCAACTGGATTCCTCAACATTTATTTTACTATTTTTCATATATTGTAATATGTGATGTGATATAAAATCTGTTGTTGATTATTTGTGTTTGAATGATATCGATCATTGTTATTTGATATTTTAAATACCATATAAAATACTGGAATTTAAAATGGAAATTTTCAACGTGTATGTTGAAAATAAAATATCTTTATATAAAATCAAATGATCTTATAAAAAAGGAATTTCAAAGTGGATAATGAATATAAAAGGAAATATTTATTTAGAAAATAAATGGAATTATAAAGGAAATATTTATATGAAATAAATATGATATTGAAAAAGGAAACATTTATATGAAATAAATAGTTCATATATAGGATACTGAAAAGGGGAATATTTATATGAAATAAATAGGATATTGAAAAGGAAATATTTGGAAAACGAACAGAGTTTTATAAAAAGAGAATTTTACATTAGGAAGGTTTGGACCCGTGCTTCGCACACGGGTGTAACATGATATTGATTTAAAATAAATATTTTGCAAATAAAATATTATAAAGGAATTTGGGGTTTGAATTAGGAATTTAAATGGAATTACTGAAATTAGAACTGATTGGAAATTAGTTGAGTTGGATGGCTTTCTGGGTATCGATCTGATGTTGGTTTCGGCCTTCAGGGTTAATACGTAGGGGGTTGTTCTCTTACTAATTTACAGTTAGAGACTGGTATATGTGAGAAGATAGTGATGCGTGAATCAGAAATGGAAATGTTTTCCAAAGTTAAAAAAGTATATTTTCTAAAATTAGAAAATAAGGATTTGTTGAATATATGGAAACGAGAAATGGGGAGATGAATAAATGTTGATTGATGATTGATCGATAGAATTTCCATCTGGAATTAATATCGTTGTTTGCACACATGTTTTTCTTTGATAGTTAAATCACTGACTATCGAAGAATTTGACCATTTCCGTTGTCAATACAGAGAGACCGGTTGGATTATTATCCGAAGAACCACTCCGTATTGGCATAAGCGTTGCAAACCAAGTATGCTGAATATATTGAAGACGGAGTAAAGTGCAAGAGCTATTGTATAAATCTTAGGTAGAAATTGCCTAAGATGGATGTACTGAATAGTTCCTTCAGTTTGTCCAGTCCCAGGACAACTTGAATGGACGAATGTCTGACAGAGTATATCTGGTAGATCGCATAAGTTGATCGTTTCAAACGTATTTACGTTGGTGGCGGAGGAATTCGTTTCTCTTAGCTTATACCCATGGTATTTTTGGGGAAATCAATTTGTGATTTGACGGGTATGATGATGTGGCATTCAAAGTAAATAAAGACGTGATCTGTATAGAGATACGTTATAACCTCAAGCTTCATCAACTGGGAAATGACAGAAATCGGGCAGGCAACATGGATAAGTGGGCCGCACCCAATTAGGGTATATTGTCACCATCGAGAGAATATTCATATTTATACTTCTTTCAATTCTGTATCTCCCGGGAACAGTTATGTTGGAATACTAACCGAGGGGTAGCTATATATTCGATACACTCAAGCGAAATGAGTGGTCGGTCATGTGTGGCCGAGTTGCAAGATGTTCTTGTTGAACTCCAGTGTATCGCTTCTAGAGTACACTGATCGGAAGGTGGATCCATACCTTGTCATAGTTGGAATCCATTCCCCAAATAAGAGCCCGCTGTCTTGATTGTATATTATATATGTAGAACGTTAGATGCAAGCGTTTCTGCTAGATTTGTATTTACTTGATCTAAACATTATTATAATATCAGAAAAGTATCGTTTTAGAAATATTTTGGGTTATCATAAGGTAAAAGCCATTTTTGTTTTGTGGATCGGTCTTATGATTATCCTTTGTTTTAAAAGAAATTTTGAAAGTTAAATCAAATGATTTGAGTTTACTCACACCAGTCACATGACTGATCCAGTGTTTATTTTTTTTTGTTTTCCCTAAACTCTTGGGTGCCCAATTTTGTACGGGCAGTCAAGTAGTCGGGATTTTACAGATACTTGAAGAACTGGAGCAGGAGGCTTCAGGATTATATAGCTATTGTTATTTCCACTTTGTTGTAAGTGTTATACTCAAATAATGGTATTGTATACAGATACTGTTTTATTTCAAAGTTATGTTATGAAATATATTTATTCGTTCCGCCGTGAGATTCGTGTTTGCTCTGATGTTGTATGTTCTTCTTCTTCTTCTTCTTCTTCTTCTTCTATTCTAAGTTTCTATCTTATCCATTCTCACCCTCTAATTTCTTTCATGGACTATCCGGTGTTTCCAATGATTGAATAGTCGACCTGGTGTTATATGCCGATATCCAAGATCGCGAAATCCCCAGGTCGTTACACATTTCCTTGGATGAGATACATGAAAAACATTATGTATTCCTGATAGGCGCTCTGGGAGATCCACTCGATAAGCCAATGATCCTATCTTCTCGATGATATTAAAAGGCCCAATAAACCTGGAAGCCAACTTCTCAGTCTTCTTAAGAGGGGATATCTTTACGAATACTAAGTTTCCAACATTAAAATCAAGTCCCCTCCTTCACTTCTCGGCATACGATTTTTGATGACCTTGGGCAGCCTTCATCCTTTGCCTAATCAAAGATATATTCTCCGTGGAATTACGGACGAAGTCTGGTTTGAGTATAATCTTGTAGGTAGTTTCCCACCAATAAGTTGGCGATTTTCATGGCCTTCCGTATAGCGCTTCAAAAGGGGCCATACCAATCGTAGTTTTAAAAGTATTATTGTACTTGAATTCTACAAGCGGTAAGTGCTGCTCCCAAAGTCCTTCAAAGTCAATGATCCAAGCTTTGAGTAAGTCTCCAAGATTCAGTTTACTCTTTTTGTTTGTCCGTCGGTCTTGGGACGATAGGTTGTGCTTAAGTTCAGGGTTGTTCCCAATGCTGCTTGTAGGTTCTCCAAAATTCGCTTGTGAACAAGGGGTCTTTATCACTCACAATACTCGATGGGATACCATGCAGTCCGACAATCTCTTTGACATATAATTAGGCTGCAATCCTTGTCTTCTTGACTGGTATAAAATGGGTGCTTTTGGTTAAACGATCTAGCAAAAGCCAAATGATCTCATTACCCTTTTGGCTTCTAGTAAGTCTATTTGCAAAGTCCATGGAAATGTGTTACCACTTCCACGTGGGGATCTCTAAAGGTAACAACAACCCTCCGGGCTTCTCTTGCTCCGCTTTGACTTTTTGGCACGTCAAGCATTTGGCCACAAACTCGGCTACATCTCTCTTCATTCCTTACCAATGGAGATTCCTCTTCATATCCTTGTACATTTTATCCCCACCGGGGTATATGGCCAATTCTGACCTATGGCACTCCTCTAGAATTTCTTTCCTTAACCTTTCATTCTTAGGGATGTAAAGTCGTCCATCCCAACGTAAACTCCCATCATTGTTGATCAAATACTTAACCGAATGAGGAAAGGTCTCTTTCTTTCCCACTTTTTCCCTGATGCTTCTTAATTCCACGTCAAGATCTTGTGCGCTTTGGATCTATTCTCTTAGGGTAGGTCTAATTATCATAGCCCCAAGAAAAGCATAAGAACTAGTTGGTGAGGGTTACAAATTAAAATTAGCGAGGAACTCTAATTGCTTCCATTCTATTATCGCATTCAAAGTCACATGTTTCCTACTTAAAGCATCCACCACAACATTTCCTTTGCCTGGGGTATATTGAATCGTAAAGTCAAATGAGATAATATATTTCATCCATCATTGTTGTCTCAAGTTTAGGTCATGTTGAGAAAATAAATACTTTAGGGATTTATGGTCAGTAAAGAGTTGAATTTTCTCCCCTAAAAGATAATGCCTCCACATCTTAAGGGCGAACACTACTACGGCTAACTTAAGGTCATAAACTAGGTATCGTTTCACTGGATGCTTGAGTTGTCTAGTAGCATAGCAAACTTCTCTTCCTTCTTGCATAAGGACTGCTCCTAAACCGGTCCCACATACGTTGGTGTGAATGGTGGACAATTTTGAACCAACGGGTATAATTCAGACAGGTGCCCTAGTTAATACGTCCTTTAATTTCTTAAAGGTTATATCAAATTTATTACTCCAAGAGAACACCAAATTTATTACTCCAAGAGAACACCAAATTTTTCTTTGTTAATTGGGTTAACGGAGTAGAAATTTTTGCGAAGTTTTTAACGAATTTCCTATAATATTCGGCCAATCCAAGGAAGCTTCTTACTTCCGTAGCATTTCGAGGTATCCTCCATTCCTTGATTGGCTCGATCTTTGCGGGGTCTGCGACCAAGCCTTCACTTGACACTATATGTCCTAAAAATCTTACTTCTTTCCTCCAGAAATGGCACTTTGAGAATTTTTCTTTTAATCTAATTGGTTCTTTCTTAATATCCCTAACACTTATCTCAAGTATTTTTCATGCTCTTCACGATCTTTTGAAATATAAGGATATCATCTACGAACACTACCACAATTTTATTTAGAATGCCCCTAAACACTCTACTCATGAGGTCAACAAAGAAAGCGGGTGCATTCGTTAGTCCGAAGAGCATAGATTCCCATTGGAACAATCCGTCTGGCGTCCTAAACACAGTTTTGTCCTTGTTGTCCTATGCAATTCTTAACTGGTGAAATCCAGTAGCAAGGTCAAGTTGGGAAAATACTCGGGCTCCTCCCAAGTGGTCAAAAAGGTCATTAATTCTAGGTAAAGGGTACCTATTCTTCTTGGTCAATTTATTAAGTTCCCTATAGTCCACACAAAGTCTCAAAGATCCATCTGCTTTGGTGGCAAATACGATAGGTGCACCCCATTTTGAGGTACTTCGATGAATGAAACCTTTTTGCAACAACTATGAAATCTACTTATCTAACTCCCTTCTTTACTTAGGCGCCATATGCCTCAAGGGTAGTGCTACAAGTCTAGCATCCTTCTCTAGGTCAATACGAAAAGAGATTTTAGGGCGTAAGTCCCGTGATTTCCTTGAAGACATCGAAGAATTCACAAACTATAGGGACCGAAGATGGTCCTCTAGAACTAAGAGATAAGGAATCCAATAAGGCTTTATCCTTGTTCTTAACATTACAAGGAATATTCAAACTACGTCCCCCTCGGCTCTTAACACGAACGATCCTCTTATCACACTCTCGGACGGCCCCATAAAACGATAGCCAATCCATACCTTGGATAAGGTCATACCCCATAAAATCTAATGCATACGTTTCACAATGGAACTTGACATTGTGGACCTCCAATACTAGGTTTTTGCATAACAGTTCAAGATACTTAGATCCTCCGATAGGGTTGGCCACCTCTATCGGACTACTCGAGATAGATATGGAAAGGTTTAACAGAATTACTAATCGCTTGGAGATAAAAGAATGGGTCGCTCCGAAATTGAACAAGGTGTATACAAAATTTCCTAAAATAGAGGTTATACCTTCAAGTGCGGGTTTCCCTTGGTCTCTTGGGGGTCTGCTTTGAATCAGTGCTGCCTCTATTGCGCAGTTCTGGCCACTCTTGACAACATTGGGCTTTGGGCAGTCTTTGGACATGTGTCCTTCTTCATGACAGTTGTAACATTTTCCTTTAAACTCCTTTTTCGCTAACGAGGTCCTACAATCTTTGGCCTCATAGCCCTTGTGGTTGCACCTCGTACAAGTCTTTGCGTCCTTCTTGAATTTGTTCTTCTTCTTGTTTTTCCACCATTCCTTTTTCTTGTTCTTGTTGGAGCTTTCTCCTTTCTCTCCTTATTTATCCTCCTTGGCTACTTCGGCCGTGCATATGATAGTTGTCTCAACTAGAGTTTCAAAAGTTGCCCCGAACGCTACATGGGCTAATAGAGTTTCCTTCAACGGTGAGTTCAGTCCTTTAGCAAATCTAAGGCTTTGTTCATGGGATTGTCTACCAATCCTCTATCGAACTTGCATAATTCAGTAAATTTGGATACATGCTCTTGCAAGCTCAAGCTTCCTTGTTTGAGGCAGATGAATTTCTCTAGCTGGATAGTCATTTTTCCCCAGGCAAAAACTTCGCTTTGAAACGGGTTTTGAATTCAGCCCATGTAAATATCCGACCCTCGTTCTCCACCGATACTAATTCCACCATTCAAGGGCCTCATCCTTCAAATGCCAGGTCGAAATTCTCCTATTCACCTCATTAGGCCAGCCGGTAGCTTCGAAAATTCTTTCACAGTCCATTAGCCAAGACTGGGCATTAGTAAAACTTTCTTTTCCAGAAAACGATTTCCCTCCAAGATTCGTAAAGGTCTTACAGTAATGAGAAAAGTCAAAGGCTACCTCAATGGTAGGAGCTGCAGAAGCCGCTGGGGCAGGATTAGCAACAGAGATCTGTTCAACAGTACGAAGACACTATTGAAACCATTCTGACAAGTAGCGGGGTCTTGCCAGGTTACCCTGCTCAATTGGGTTTTCAACCATCCTACTATTTGAAAAAAAGGAAGAATACTTTAGTGGATACTCATGAGATAGTATTTAAGCTGAAAAGGAAGAAAAATGATAAAGATGTCTTATATAAATGCGTACGCTTATTAGGATGAATATATATATATATATATATATTATAGTTTGAACACTCTTTTTCAATAACAAATACGCCTCTCATACGTATAATTCCCTTATAATTCGGTAACCTATGATCTAATACCAAATGTAAGAATCCGCCCAGAATGGGCCTAAATTTCGACCTAGAAAAGGCCTATCGAAACTTAGAGCCATTCTAAACGGGTCGTGGGTTCCTGTAAGGATTACATTTGCACAAACAATAATAACATATACTTCGAATGGAATTATAACATAGCGGGATAAGAAAATATAATACTCAAATAAGATGTACCATTTATTAAAAATCTCAGAAATACAGTAGTCACAGTTACATTTGTTCAACGGGTACATCAAATAGTTCATTCTCATAATATTCCAAAAGAAGTAAAGCAATAACTACTAATAATAGTATAACAACTTTGTCTTCTTTATCAGCTTCAATCATGACTTCGTCTATGGCTTTTACCCCATCTACTGACCTGTTGACATGTTAAGGAGAGGGGTTAAAACATAAAGTTATGTGTGATTGAAATATGGTGTTACTTAATGTCCATGCCCTATATTTTTAGCAGGTTACATATACCAAGGTATGTCTACACAACACACAAGATTCACACAAACACCAAGTATCTTACCAATGGGGTAGATATTCAATTCAATCTCTCATTAGTGTTTTTAGGGTAAAGACCCAACGAGGTGGGCATTCTCGGTCACTTATATCCCTATTAAAGGTGGATTCTTATGATCTCTTATAACCCAGAGGCGGACCCATAGCCCCTTCAGACCTCGTCCTAATACTTTGACGTTCTTAAATCTATACTCTCACTTGTAACATGAGAAGTAGTATTACAAACATTATTACATAACTGATATTACGGTAGGACACCTATGTCGCTTAAGACTTCCCTTAGATGGTTGGTTAGCACACAATGGCCACATATCTTTTATTTACCAAATCTGTCCCTAGTTGAGCCCTTACAAGCTTCTAGAGGAAGTGGACATCCCCCATGAACTACCTTACTCCATTACCATTCATGCCTAACCACTTTTAGAGAAGGAGGACCCAAAGACTTGCTTTAAATCTAATAAGGTAGGCTCCATGATTTTAGTTCCACTCCAAGGAGTAAACCTTCGGAGGGATCCTAGTCCTAACCACTTAAGACCCAAACTAGATAAAAAGAGAGTCAGTCACTTAAGAAATTCTCAAGGTGTAGTAAACCTACTTATTTTCACATGTAATAGACTTATATATATATAGTTATATATATATATATATACACTAGACCTCTCACATTGAGCCGAATACCTGTAGATGTTGGATATGTCGATCGGTTCCGGGAAGACTTCTACTACAAGTTGGTTTAACCTTGTGTCTATTGTACTACGTTTTTGAAGGGTCTATGGCACCTAGACATCTCACATTAGTTGGGATTACCTGTGGTTGCTGGATTTGTCAGTCGGTTCCGGGTAGACTTCTACCACAAATGGCAACTAACCTCGTGTCTACATGTCACTATTTATATATATTTAAAGCTATTCTGTATATGCTCACACAAGAAATCAATATATATTTACATATATGGGGACAATTCGACTTCAAACCTAATCATATTTATTACGTTAGTACAAGTTAATTACGTTGATTACGTTTATATAAGTATAATAATTATCTCGCCTAAATAATGTAAATATTCGTACAAATGAGGAAACGTTCTAGCGAGATGGCAATTGTCAATTTGTCTAAATCAAGGTATTTAAGTTAGTTTTTCCATACTTTTACCGCTACAACTTAGGCATGATGGCATAATAACAAGATAACATATAGTAGTGGATGGAAAATATACATTTATACAAACTTTCAACTTGCATCTGAGGGTTGTTGGAATAATTTCAGTACTGGATTAAAAACAGAATATTACACACAATTACACATGTATGTTTATTATTTCCATTTTGTCTAATTCACCCCTTTTTGGGTGTTATGAACATACAAACATTTATATTTGTCATATTTCAAGTATGAATACGGTTGGATTCAAAATAGAATCCAAACCTAATCAAATAATTAAATACCCAAATCTAAACCCTTTTAGGTTACAATCTAATATTTAATAAAGGTGAATTATACAAAATAGAAACAATAGTAGCAACACCCATTTTCATCTTTAATCGAATACAAAAATCAAAAGTCCACAAAACCCAAATGATCATGACAATTCATACACAAATACAAGATAGAGGATTTAGGGGTTTTTAGTGTTTTTGTTATTGAATTTCCGAATCCTCCTAGGCATATCTATCAACATGATAATCTAATAAAAATATGAATATTCCTTAAGTAAACGATATTCCACTCACATATCTAGGAAGAATAGAGAAAAATCTGTATTAGATCTAGATTTGTGCTTTAATCTTTGTAGTCAAACGTGATCCAATAATCCTCCTAATTATATATATAAGAGACATGTATTATAATCTCACATATATATATATATATGTTTATGCCAAATTGTAGAATACCAAACTTATATAAATTGGAATAGAGAGAGATTAAGAATAAGATCGAAGGAATAGAAGAAATCCTTAGCCTTTTCTTTTATTTTTCTCAAGAATTTAGTAATGGTAAGGAGGCAGCATGAAGCAAGGATAGAGAATGGTTAGGATTTCATAGTGTGGTATGAGGGGCTATTTGTAGTTGCTCGTGTGAGCATAGACCGTTGGATTACTTAGAATTAATCCAAGCCTTTTATTTTTATATGTCCCTAAAAAAACCTAACCACATAGATTTATTGGGCTGTCCAGCCACCAGGCCGTCGACATCCCTTAGGGGGGGAGGGGGCGATCGACCCCTTGGAGGATGGAACGCTGAATAAAGAAGCATTGCTGAGGTGTTTATTTTTATTAATACATTGCTTAATCTCTTAATCTTATTCCATATATACAATATACTTTGTCCCCATGGTCTTATCTTTAATTAAAATTTCAAATTTTCCCTCTGTATTTTGAATTTATCTTGGACACACACACATATATATTATCCATTTAATTATATATATATTTTCTGCGTTTTACGGTCCAAACTCATTTGTTTATTACTTCTTCATACATTGACCGTTTTCAGCATATTATATATGAAAACGATTCAGAATTTCGCCACGAATCCAAATAAAAGAGTTTTGTAGCCAAATTCCTAAAGCTTCAAATTCTCATTTTCCAACAATATTATTTAATTGCTTATTTTTAATTATTTATTATTAATGCTTATGAATTTTACGGGGTGTTACTGGGGCAGTCTAAAATAACTCCGATCAAGATTACCTGGTAGTTGATCTATAATTTTGTTTTAAATTTGTTTGTACCATGGATAATGGTATTCATGAAAATAAACAAAGGATAATATAAATACTAATGTTATTAGTGTTTATATAGATGTATATTGTATATAGTATTGGATATTGATAGGTATTAATGGTGAAGACCGTACAATGTCAAGTGTAGCTTCAGGATGATGATGATGATGATGACATAAAGGAGTTAGAGACCATGCAATATCAAGTGTAGCTTCAAGCTTGTCCGGATAAGTTAATAATCTTAGAATATATGTTAAAATTTTGATAGCGCTTGAACTCTTTTCATAATGTTTTTTTAAATGATATTCAAAATGGGTTTTTCAAAATGATTTTCAAATAATCCTTGATTTCAAAATGGTAATTTATAAATTATTCTTTTATGATTTGTAAAATCTCTTATTTATATAATCTTATATATATATAAGTGGACAAACTTTTATATAACTTGTTTTTAGTAGTTTTATACGTAATGTTTATGTTAAATATTTCAAGAATTATTTTGTAAAGTACTAATAAGTTTTATTCTGATTAAAATATTATAAACTTTTTTGAAACTGAAATATGTATAAACTATGTTTGAATGATTTTACAAAGTTTCAAATTATTTTATAAAGCAATGAATTTTCATAAATGATTTTAATAAAATTAGTTTTCAAATTTTAAAGGGATACGTCGGCATATCCTATAAATGTATGTCGACATACTAGCTAGCTTTCCAAAAATTAAATTTTCAAAAGAAGTTTCTATTCCTAACCTTTCATGAATAGTCATTACATTAAACTATTATAAATATCATAGTTCCTAGACAAATTTAGAAGTTTTCTTCTTTATTCTCTCTCATTTTCTAAGAAAATCTCAATAAGACTCTATCGAATTTTAACCAGAACAAACTCATTATCTCTGACTTGATTCTCTGCTACTCTCTCATTGTTCTCTTAAGATAAAAGTGTAATCTAGATTTATAGAATCAATTATAATCAAAGGTCAAAAGATCTAAGTTTTTGAACTCTTTTATACCAAAACTATTGCTTATAAGCATGTGATTGTAGCCTGTAAATCAAAAGATCTTAGTTTATTATATCTTTCAAACCAAAAACTACAGTTTATAAGGTCTTCAGCAATGATCTAAGTTCTCCTATCCATGGTTCGTGATTCGTTAGCATCTATTTGATCCTTAGTTCATTCATGTAATTCCTAGTCGATATTAGGTTGAATCGAATGTTGTTCTCTATTTTGGGGTCCTTCATTTCTGGTTTTGATATTTTGATTATGCATTTATTACGAGGCTATGATGACATGGATTGGTTCAATGTATTTATGACACATCAAAATAGGTTTGTTTATATCATTTGGTTCATATCTTAAAAGGCCGATTTCAAAAACAATTTGTCTTATCCAAAAATTCTTTTTGTACATCTTATCTTCTATACCGAGGATATATGAAATACTTGTGTGTACGTTCGTATTTGTATGTGCGTGCGTATGTGTATATATCATTATATTTTATTTACTATCAGCAAAGATTTTAAGCTAGTTTGAAATAGGGATTTGGAATTACCTCCATATATATAAGTAAAGAGATTTCAAGTAGAATTTTATATACATGTGTGCATATATATATACTTGTTTATGAACAGCTCTTTCTCAAGTACAATTTTAAGTAATTAATTTTATAGAAATTTTACATCATCAATTTAATAAGGAATTGTTTCTAAATTAAATAAGTTTTGTAGAATATTATCAAGCATGAATGTCTTTCTTATATAAAGAATATTCAGAAAAGTTATGTCTATATTTAATTGAATATCACAATAATAGTAGTTTATATTAATTTGGAATAGTGGTTATATACAAATATGGTATTTAGAAAAGGGTTATATATATAAGCTTAAGCATCAATATTTTCCAAATAAGGATATCAAGTAAATCATCCTGTATGAAATTATAAGCGTTCGATCAAATGAGTAATTGGATCTCTTTTGCACCCAAGTGGAGTTTACTACCATATAATAAGAAATCGGGTAAATCCATATGTTATTAGATGCATAATCGTTACTTAACTAGTTGCTATTTTAAAGTATATGGCACTTTTAATCTAATTTTTATAGGTTTAGCGACCTAGTTTGAACCATTGGAGGTTCGGTGAGTAATGACCCGAAAGGAATAACTTCTTATTTAATTGAATTTATTTTATACTCGAATAGAGTTTACAAGCATATAGTGAACAATCGACTAAACCCATGAGGTATGGGATGCATGATTGTTACTAGATTGGGTTTTGTTTAGAAGTAATATGACACCTCTGATCCTTTGTCAAAGGTTCAACGACATGGTTTAAATTGGTAGGAGATGGACCAGTAGTGATGCGAACCAAATAAGCTCTGTATCATAAGAAGTTCATGTCATCGACCACTGGGCCATTCTCTAGGACTTCGTGGCATTTTTTGATCTATGTATGCCTTTGTGCAGTTTCTTGGGATTTTGTTATAAACTCGGGCCCTTATACCATTATTAGATCTTTGTGTCGTTATTCGGCCTTTGTGCCATTTTTGGATAAGACATCTTTGGGGCAATATGGGATCTTATCAATTGACAGATTCCAGACTCCACGTGAATTAAGTTCCTCTTTATGTTCTCTGTTTTAAAGTTTCCTGAACCATCCGCCGTTAATGAGGTTTAGTCTCGTTTATAGTAGCATTCTATTTATAGCAGGTTATTTTGGCGTTTAGGCCAATCATGCAAGACATCCATTCATGAGACTATAGGAAAATTAAAGAGGGTTTCCAAAATATTTAGGCCGAAGAACTCAATCGTGTGGGGCATACAATCATTCGAATCATGGTGGGCATTCAATTATTGGGTTTTCAACCCAACTGTGGAGGGCATCCAATTATTGAAATCACGGGTAGCATCCAATTATCAGAATTATGAAGGACATCCAATCATGGCACTACACGCCTATTAATAAAGGCGTGTAATTTAGGCATGCATATTTGATAAGACCAAAGGCTCACAAATTCTTACAGATATACTCATAGCTTCATTTTATTATATATGAGTTTCCTATAGTTATCGACTTCTTAATTTACATGCTTATGCTTCACTTATGCACCTTTGTGATTAATTGCTTTTATAAGCTATCTTGAGTACATTGCTTAGTGATTACATAAATTTGGGGTGATTTATGTACATATACCCTTGTGATATTATTTTAAGCTCTTAAGATTATATCACGATTCATTTCATTGCGTTCTCCTTCATATTACCGATCATCCATTCTAGTTTAGATTGGCATATCTATTATTTTATATAATACTCTGGTCTGGCCAAGAGATTTCAAGCACAGACACCTCTGTTTGGTGGCTCTATAAAAGGTTTCTCATCTATATCTTGCAGCACATTATGTCATTATTACCCTTTATATACTTATGTTATGTAGTTTTATATTATGTATTGAGCTTAGACCATTGATATATATTATATCGTGGAGCATTATATGGACCATTATGACCATAATTATCTATTTGACAGCTTATATTTGTATATTCATTTCAGATTAATTTTAAGTGCTTCAATATATATTTCTTAATATATGACTGTATTCAACGGTTTTGTTATATATTGTTCTGAGCTATTAGTAGAGCCACTGTAGTTTTTCTTTAAGCATGGATCATACACGTAGATCTCACTTAGTGAAAGAAATTTTTGTATGTTGATCGACTTATCGATGCTCGCTTAAAGAAAAGTTCATAGATGGTCACTCTTAGCAAGCATTATTCTCTACACTCGCAAAAGCTATTACCCTGTAATACTCTTTGTTATTGTAGACCTTGAGGTGTGGCGTTATATAGGCTATATATGGAATGAGGAAAATGGGAAAAGTTAAGAAGATTTTTCGGAAGGAAACAAACTAATTACTAAATTCGTTAATTATCCAATGGATTATGAATGATGAAAGAAGTCCATTTATAAATTGATTTATTTTAGAATATGAAGAAAGAAAAGATCTACACTACAGTCAAATCTTAAATGTCTGGAAAGGTTTCATGATGAGTGGGAAATAAATTTACTTAATCACCAAGTAATTCCTTAATTATGAAATCTATTTTATTGAAGACATTCATATTACTATTTGCGTAAGTGTCGGAGAGAGTATCCATAACAATCTTCTTCTTCTGTAAACCTTAATTTATGTATACAAATCACATTGATAGTTTTTAGTGCAAACAAGTTCTCAGAGAAATTCATTGTTGTTATAGGTTATCCCTCCACTATGTACTTATAATTTTGTAATCTATCTCTTGAAAAAATAATCCTCTTTTTCTGGTGAAATAAAGAATATATTTAGGTCCGTAGAGTAGGCTTATTCAAACCACGTTAAATCTTCATGTTCTTTACTCTTCTGTTTTTACCTTTCTAGGTGATCATTTTTCATTGAATTGATGGTTAGTAATTAATAGAAAAGCTAGATCCTTTTTTACTGTTATACACTTTAGTGTTCCATTGTAGTTTTGAAGTAGCACAAATTGATTACAATTTTGCACATCTGGTTGATATCAAAGCGGTAGATTTTGCACAAACAAATGGTACCTAAGAAATAGATTTTGCATAACGAACTGGTATTAGAAATATCTGTCTTGTTCTAGATTGGTTATCAATGGAAAATTAATTTGTTGTTGTATGAAAAATTATGGTAATACAAAGAATTTTAAAAGATGAGTTTCTAGGACATGGAATAACAAACAAATGATGATTTTCTTCCACAAAACATAATTCGTTTAGAAGAAGTGGTAAGAGTTAAATGCGCCTTGGTGGTAGAACAGATTGGCACAGGTTTTTCTTCACGGGTCTTAGAAGGGTTCTTGTGATGGCTGTTTCATGCCACCTATAACTAAATACATGGAAGATGCTCTAGAAACCTACCAAGATGATATGGGATAATCATCGAGGAAAAGAAACATATACAACACTTGTCCTATATCTCACACCTCATGGAAATATAATAAAAACATGTACAACATAATAATGATAAAGCATGATAAAATAGAAATTTCTAGCTCATTACATAATCAAAGAATTATGAAAATCCGATGTAAAATGTCACATATCTCTATATAAATCAGTTCTTCACTACAAACTTCACTCATACTTTATTAGTCAATACAACAACACCAGCTTCCAATAATCCTCGGATGTGCAACAATGTCGTTGACCTGCTATCTAGTTTACTCACCAACATCATCACTGAGCACATAAGATAATAAGAGGAAACTTAAAACCTAGGGTTAGACGAAAATCTGGTGTGAGTGATAAATAAATATCAATAGCTATATTGCAAAATATGTTCTAGGTAGGTTTAAGTTTCATACCTGACCTGCCCCTACAACCGAAGAGTTAGCACATTATAACAAGTAAAATGTGCTATTCTAATAACCAACAAAGATAGATACTGCAAAGAATAGGAAAAAAGAATCTAAGCATCCTCTTTTAGTTCTTTATTCTCTAATCCCCCATTTGACTTCCCCATCCTATAGGTGATAGCCTACCCAGAGAAAGAGAAGAGAGAGAACATCCATAGCAACCATAACATCCATCAAACACGAAACTAGCTATCATCTTCTATAGCTTTGAATACGTTGATAACCCATATGACCATCCTTACTTGTGCCAAGGGCTAATAGAAAACCCTGGTTCTAATTGGACAATTGTGTTTGCGAAACCCATAATTCAACATGCTTGCATTCAAGACTAAAGCGTCCAACAACCAGACCCTCCGTCCGGGAAATCTAGGGTACATGATCATTGGTATCCATCCTTACGGGCATCCCTACGATACCTGCTTCTATTTCGCACCTAAAATACGATGAGCTATCAATGATTCCTTAAGATTCCTAAGCACAATATTCATCCACAATATAACAACCCAAAATTTTAGTGAATTATAAATATTTAAAAAATTGATTAATTAAATAGTAAGTTGAAAAATAGTGGAAATCAGGCAACGAAGTTTGCGCCATTTGGTCTGATACGATTTTCTGGTTTAGATAGACTTTTGGTTTATATAAAACGAACTTAAAATGAATAAGTTAAGACAGTTTAAAGTTTGGAGTTCGAAATCCAAATTTAAATAAAAAATAAAATTAAAATAAATTAATAACATTTTTTAACTTTAAATCAGGGACGACCTAGTCCCAGGCTGGTCGACCCAGGGTTCGACCCAGGCCTAATGTGGGTCGACCCGGGTCATTTTCCAGGCATGATTTCGTGCTTGGCATGAAATCAGAGACTTTCTGGTTTGATGGAGAATTTTCTTTTGGCATCCAACGTTTGAAAATTTTAACCTAAATCTAAGGGCCTAGGTTACTCTACCTTTATGATAGATAATCCTCCTATCCAACTTTAATTCTCACAACTCCATTCTCCTTCTCTGCCCCCTTTACACAAATTTCTTTCTCTGAAATAAAATGGGGGTTTTGAGATAAAATTTTATACACACAAATTAGAGGATTATTTATATACATATTTAGAGATTCCTACTGGGGCTATTGGATAAGCCTATTTTTGTGAGTATTTTACTGTAATTTCTATGTTAGTATAATTTAGGGAAAATTTAGATAGTAAATAGTTGGTTAATTTCCTTACAGTTATTTTCAATTTTCTTTTCTTATTTTATGTAGAAATTTTCTGTCTCTATTCCTATTTCTATTAATTTCAGTAATTTACTATTTACTTAAATTATTCAGTCTTCTCCTATCCTCTTTTCTTTATGGTTACTTTATTTATAGTTCGGGCTATGCCCTATTCCGTTCATGATTTCATTTTATTTGTTTTGAGTTATGGCCATGCAAGAGCCTAAACCTTTACCCTTTTTTTACGTCGAGTTTAGTCCATTCGAGAGCCTAAACCTTTACTTTATTATTTTTGCGAATATTGAGAAAACATTGATTTTGGATATAAAGGGATACTTGGGGTATATTGAATAATTAGCTAATGAACTATAATTTAGGGAATGGCTAATAAACTGAATAATTCGAATAGGTTAACTTAGTAATTCACTAAGTAATAGGGATTGGGATTTTATAATGAATATGATAACCATTCATAAGATAAATGGGATGTTAATACGACCTAAAATATAACAAAAGGTTATATTGAATGAACATGCTAAGTTAGAAAAAATAAAATGTGAGTTAAGTTTAATATGGAATAAATTAATAAGCGTGCAGTGGGAGTCCATTCCGACAGCGATGACTAATTATGGAAAATAAGTGGCTCATTGTTGTGGTCCGTTCCGATAGGATAAGCTGATTAGAGAAAATAAGTGCCCAAACGAAATAATTAATCTACGGTGGCCTTGACATTCGTTGACAATTTTACGAGGGTCTAGGTAGCTAGGTGGTCAACGATAATTTTATGGTGGCCTTGGCGTTTAAGATAATTCTTTGGTGGTCCATATTAGTAGGCGATGAATAATGGGGACCATGTCTAGGGGTAACTTGGGTAAAATTTCATTTTTGGTTAGGGACCCATATCCGGCATTATCCCTTCAATCATTTTATGGATCGTTTACACGAGGAGTTGAGGGCATGCTTTACTGCACTGGTAGTAAGAGGTCCAAACGAGGTGGGTACGGGAGCATTCCGACGGGGCGATGAGCGTGCACCGCGCCGATTGGGGAAAATAAGGCGATGTAATGACTATGATGAATGCTATGTTTTTTAGAGATGATGGGTTCGGGCCTGATAAACCCGAAGACCTTATTGGGCATAGGTTATCATGTTGTGGTATATGAGCCAATCGATGGGTAGAAATTTGGTAACAACCTAATCACAACTTATGGTAAGTTGGTTCAGAAATCATAATGATATGAATGAGAAGACAATTGATTTTATTTGTGATTATCTTTCCACTCTTTATTTACTATCTTTATGCCTTTGTGTTCTTGAAACTGTTATTCTTGAAACTGTTATTCTATATGAATTTCCTTTTATAGTACTCATGCTAATAATTACAGATTCACCAGACTTATGTTTCACTAGTTTCCTTTCTTCCTTTCCTCCCCTTAGGTTCACAAGGCAGAGGAACTCAACGTTGATAGAGATTTGGTTTAGCTTGGATTTCTGCTTGATTCATTTTCCATATATTCATGTATTATTTCACTTTTGATTTGCTTTCGGTTATTATTGTTGACATTGAGAGGGATGATTTTTAGTTGTACTCTGATTATGATGGTTTTTCATAAGACAACTTGTGGTTGTTTTGTACTGATGATTTTTATGATGTAATAACAGTTATGATTTGAATTGAAATTAAAGTTTATAATTCTGATGAGCTTTTATATATTATGTCTTGTGAATTTTAGTCTTTCTAATGTTTGTTTATACCAATACGCTCTATATTCCTTAGTGAAATCCTCATATAGGTGATTTTAAGGAGTGCAAGGTGTTGCATTTGTTATCAGAGCCTAAGGATACAAGATCAAAGAAAAGTTTCCTTTTTAAAAGAAATAAGCTTTTCAGAAAGGAAAATGTTTTCAAAATAAAGGTTTGTTTTTGAAAAATATATCCCCTCTAGTCAATTATAGCTTATCTTTAACTCTTTCAAATTCTAAATTTCAATCCCTTTCTTTTGCGCAGCATGTCGGGAGCCCCTAGTCTACTAGAAGGCATTCCTATTCCCGATTGAGTCCGCAGATAATTTAAGGCCACGACACCTGCTGAGGGATAAGAGCATGCAGTAGCTCCAGCACCCGTTGTGGTGGTTCCTCCTAACCCACCACTAACAGCCGACTTCTCTAAGCTTTGTAAAGACTTCACTACTTTAAACGACAAGACCTTCATTGGTTTAGAGACTTTTGTTAACGCTCACACATGGCTCAGAGATACTGAGCATATATTTGGACTTTTGGAGTTAGAGGATCGGAGAAGAGTTTAGTTAGTCGCTTGGCAACTAAAAGTCAAAGCTTCATACTAGGGGAGGTAGCAAAGGCAGAGCAAGCTGTTAGGACTTAGGATGAGTTTAAGGAAAAGTTAGAAAATAAATTCCTTTTGAAAGCGGAGGAAGGGATGCAGTTAAAGGGGTTTTTGGGTTTGAGGCAAGATGATCTTTCTGTAAGGGAGCAGCGATGTAACGACCCGAATTTTTCGACTATTTGAGTTTGAATATTTAAATCAGTTTTAAATATTATTGTAACACCCCACGTCCATTAATGTCACTCTCAAAGGAAATGCATTAACTTTCATGGAGTATTATTGGTTAATAGAACAGAATATAACAAGACAGATACATATATTGGTACTTGAAAATTTCCAAAACAACTTTTATTGCAACGGAGAAATAGTTTGATTATAACAACATCATAAACCAATAGAAAAACCAAGTACACTTAGTAACCATCTTGACAAATTGTTTTCTGAGTACATAAAGTAAAAAAGCATAACCCCAATATAAGTAGCCATAAAGAGATGAGCTGAACTTTACTTTCAGCAATCCAAGCTCTTCCAAAGAGAGAGGAAGATCCGAATCAAGCTCCACTAGCACTAGTCCCACCCTGAGAACCTAGGGGGGAGGGGGAGGAAGAAAAGAGGCGAAAACAAAGGGGGTCAGACATAAAGTCTGGCGACTACCATAACTTTAATGATATAATTATTAAAGTAATTAGGATAAGGCATAAACTAATAAAACAAGGAATGACCGTGAAACAAGTGGGCAAGACAAAACAAACAAGAGGAATATTCTGGCGTTAATCTCACTCCTAATCACTATAGGATAAATTGCTATACTGCACCACTAATAGTCACCCTAAGAGTTGATCCCGCCTTCTGAACATAATAATCATAATGGTAGTTTCATGTACCCCTAGCTGTCTTCATAGGTGTCGCATGCTCCTATCTCCACTAGTTGTACCCACTACCCTCCGCATTCTAATTACAACATTTATTCATAATATGGTAGTTGGACTCCTAGCTGTCTTCATACTTGCCGCCTGCTCCTATCTCCGCTAGTCGTAACCACTACCTTCCCCATTCGATCGGCTCCCTAACACGTAGATACCCGTGCTGGTCCCACAGTGGGATGTATCACTTCCCAAAATGGGAACCGATACCACTAAAGATGCATGGCTTATACCTACACGATGCAACAACGTCTGACCTACCAGCCCAGGCCCATGCACGCACATGACCCTGTTGGACTTGCGTTGCCACCGTTAGCCCGTTTTGACCTCTTACAATCAAACCCAGTAAGAGTGTCCCGTCCTTAATCTAATTCGATCTCACAAAGATACTTAATGGGTTACTGGTTTGAAAAGGGTCCCCCATGCTTGACACAAGCTTTCCACCTATGCTTGGTTCCACTAGGATTTCCCACTTAACCCCCTTCTTATTCATGTCTTTTTACATGTTTCAATTTGGTTAAGTGTCTCTAATCATATTTCACATGTCTCCCATGTCATCCACTTAACCCCCATGTCCTACCACATGTTTATCTTGGTTAAGTGTTAATAATTATATCCCACACGTCACCCATGTTACCCACTTATCAAATCAACATGTGTTATTGGTTAAGCTTGTCTTAACCCTATCCGCTTATCAGATCAATATATATATATATATATGGTTAAGTTGGTCTTAACCCTATCCACTTATCATGTTATGTATCATATATATATATATATCATATAACATGTTTTACTTAATTTATGATTAATTATATCTTAGTTCACAGATACATTGGTTAAGAGAATAACTCCCTAAGTATCAACACCGAAGACCGAAATTAACATCAGATTGGTACTCAGAGAATTACTCAACTTAACCAAACTTCTGTTTGTCATTCATATTCGTCTATGATCAGCATTAATTAATTATTAATGCATAGACCTCTCACATTAAGTCGAATGCTTGTGGCCGCTGGATATGCCAGGCGGTTCCGGGCAGACTTCCACCACAAGCCAGACTTAACCTCGTGTCCAAGCATCTTTTAATTACGCCTACGACCTCTCACATTAGACTGCCGTTTGCGGTTGTTGGATGTGCCGGGCCGGTCCAGGCAGTCTTATACCACAAACGATTCTGACCTCGTGTCTTAGGCATTTATTACTCATTTAATTTATGCCTTTGACCTCTCACATTAGACTACCGTTTGTGGTTGCTAGATGTGCCGGGCGGTTTCGGGCAGTCTTATACCACAAAAGAGTCTAACCTCGTGTCTCAGGCATTCATTATGCACTTAATTTATTCAACCCCAATTTGAATTAATATCCCTATTTCAAATTGTCTATAACTTCCAAATTAATCTATGTCCATAATTGTCGCTTAAATTATGTCCATACTTTTTAGGTATATAAATTATATCAATTAATGTATCAATTTAATTATATGCCTTTAAAGTTATTTTTATGTCAATTCACAATTTGCATAATTAATATTTTCCCTTTTGTCCCCACGCTATTCGTACATTCTAATATGAGATATGTTAGACTCGAAAATAGTCTAACTTATAAAAGAAAAGAAACACACAACTTGCATAACACATAAAATAGATCTAACTTGAAAATAGGAATTATAACATAAATTTGCATACCCAATAATTAGCATAGGCATACAGAATCATATATTTGCATAAACTACCATGGATCTAAATATAGATCTGAACATGAAATTGTGAACTTGCGTATATGGATTATGGGTCTCATCTAACTTGCATATGTGAATATAATTTTCACCTAAAAATGTGAATATAGTTTTTCATCTAAACTTGCATATGGATTTCTACAACTTGCATATGAATTTATCACATGTTTTTGCATATAAATTAGCATATGTATATACTTGATTCACATATAAACTTATGTACAATTCACATATAGACTTGCATAAGATTCATATTCAAACTAGCATATGATTTAACATCCTAAACTTGCATAATGTTCACATACGAATTAGCATATGATTTAACATCCCAAACTTGCATAAGATTCACATATGAATTAACATATGATTTAACATCCCAAACTTGCATAAGATTCACATATGAATTAACATATGATTTAACATACCAAACTTGCATAAGATGAATCAAGTTAAATATGAAATAGATCTACCAACATAAGATAACAAAGTTAAACAACATCACGTGGTTAAACAGATATGTTCTCATAATCCAATTACAACCCATCATAATTAATTTATCAATTATATTATTTCAAATCGATGCTAAAAAAAACTTAGATTTCAATTGTGAAAGAAATAGTACTCACAAAGATAGGTTAGAGATGAGAATGATTTGTTCGTCTTTTGAATTGGAATTCTGACTTGCTAAATCCTAAGCTTTAGGAAGGAGAACTATCCTAGCAGCAGCATGGTGGCCATGAGACAAATTTTGTTCTGATTTAGGGTTTGAGTCTAGGCACTCTTTTATAGAAGTTTGAATCAACTTAAGCTGTTAGATTATCATAGAAACAATCCCAACCATCCATGACTAGATAGAGTTATCTAGAACAGCCACATCAGCCCTAATGACTCAGCATAGAGTCAGAAATAACACATTTCAGATCTGCCTGAGGGGGGGGGGTAGGTCGACCTGTATGGTTAGGTTGACCCCCTGGTCGACCTGCCACTTGGGCTAGAGAATTCCCGCCCAGCCTGCTCCCCTGTTTGAATTTTGAATTTCGAATTTATTATTCTGAACTGTTTTAATTTATATAAAATTGCTGAAACTTTCGAAGGCCATAACTTCCTCATACGAAGTCCGATTTACAAAAACTTGGACTCTATTCCAAGCAGAATTTCGAGACGAACGCAATGGCGTAACCCATTCCCCTTAATTCTCAACTTATCAAAAAAGTATTCTTAGGATTGTTAGTTTTAATATTCACAGAAAATTCAGGGTGTTACATTCTCCCCTCCTTAAAGGATTTCGCCACTGAAATCTTCAAGTTAAGGAGAATTATATCCTAACATCCAATCATCCATCTACTCAACCATCAAACACAGACATCCATTGTCCTTACAAGATTTCTAATGCCATATGAACATATGCAAAAAGTGTGTGTATATGTTCCTTATCTAATGCAAAATCAGGCGGTCCACTGATTCAGTTGACCTCCTTAATGCAAATCATGATAGTGCCATGCGTCCATTATGCATGCAAAAGAATCCTAATGATACATATTATTTCTACATGTGTGCATGACCATTCATCTGAATGCAGCATCCGTATGATAACACCACCATTATACATCCATTAATATGCACACATATTTATATGCAATATGACAGTGACTGAGCCGATCTAGTGCCTAATGTGTGTGTACATACATCCACGGGCAACCACTAGCAACCACTTGCATCCATTTGCATCCACAAAACATAGCATGTCTCAAACACATGTTTACAATCATAGGGTTTTTCCTAACTAAAGATCGAAGATAAAATCGCAAAGACATACTAAACGATAGGACAAGTATAAACAAAGCAGTAGAAAAGGAGAAGTTAAAAACATACAGCGTATGCATCTTGTCTTCCGTTTCTCAAGTCGCGTCTCTTTGATCATTTCCCCATTGCACTTTGACTGACTTGACCTCCCTGTTGCATAGCTTTAATACCTTCGACCCAAGGATGCATGTAGGAGCTTGTCTAATAATGGCATCTCACTTTACTTCCAATTCTCTAAGCACGTTCAGCTCTACTACTTCCATGGTATCTTGTAAACACTTCCGCAAATGTGACACGTGAAACACGCCGTGAACATCACTAAGCTCGTCACCTCTTCTCATGTCCCTCTAAAATCTAGGATACATAACCTCAAAAGATCTTCAAGGATTCTATTCACCCATCTCTGTCCGTCCATCCGTCTGTGGATGATAAGCGATACTCGTACTTGCCGCCTTTTGCATATCACCTTTTCCTCTTGCACCAAAAACTGCTCCGAGCCCTGTCCCGCAAGCACCGGTATACACTGTGAATGGCTTACTTACATCTGGCAAAACTAAAATTGGAGCTATCGTCAAAACCTTCTTCAAACGTTGGAAAGCATCGTCACAGTCAACATCCTAAGCAAAAGTCAAGTTTTTCTTCGTCAACCGAGTAAGTGGGGCTGATATCTTCGCGAAGTCCTTAATGAACTTCCTATAATAGCCCGCCAGTCCTAAAAACTTCTTACTTCTGTTGCGTTTTTAGGAATCTTCCAATCTTGGATTGCCACCACCTTTGCGGGATCCACAGCTATCCCCATTCCGAAATGCTCCTTCTTATGAACCCCTTCTCAAGTAACTCTCTCACTTTGTGACGACACGGAATTTCGCTCGATCTGAATTAGTCGTTAAACCGATCTAGACCGTTCGAAACCCCTGATCGTTTGAGAACAGGACACAACAGAACGCAGACGGAAGAACATTTCATTGTTATTACAACAATTACATCAGATACAAGAATATATAGAGTATAAATGAATAAATTACATTCGATAAATGTCAGAGATTACAATAAATTACATTGCAGCAGAAAATAATACAAAGCACAACTGAAGGTGATACACGGATACAGAGCTTTCCGGATATCATTCCAGCTGTAAACCAGGATCCTGTGAATATAAATCTGCAAAACCAAAACTACTAGCTGCCCGTGTCGAAAATAGGGGCACCCAGAGTTTAGGTTAAAACAATAAACTCCAGGTCAGTCATGTGACTGGTGTGAGAACTAAAACAGTTATTAAAACTTTATTTTAAAAGAGAGTAATTCAAGGGACCACGCCGTATGACACGGAACGGGTTTCCTCCCAAGAATACCAGTGCATAGAGTATACAACGCAATGCTTTTTCGAAAAATGAAGCTATTATAAGACCCAGGTCCCATCACACAATGCAACACAAGCCGGGGGATAGGGTTTTCCCTTATAATAGCCAAACATGCTTAGTACGTTTAAAACAAATCATTTGATACTATAATAAGTGTATAGTGTCAAAACAATTTCAATCATAAATATAAATCATAGACGGCATGGGTACCATATATCAAGTCGCCATACTAGTTCTACAATTAAAACCGCAATACACGTATTGGAAATTGGATTTCCGTCATGAGTCGAGGCAAGGGGCAAGCTCCTCTCCGCGTTCGAGACACTCTAGCAAATGTCCCAGGGCTACGCACTCTGGGCAACCCCTGGATGCTTCAGGGCCGGTCCTCACTTACGTTAGAGGATTATTTATTCCTGAACACACGTTTCCCGGTCCTTATAGACCTATAATCGAGGCGCCTCATCCAACAACCACAAAGGTTAAAAAGTATATATATGTCAGGGCTGGTAAGTCACTGACACCACCAAAGCTAGAAAGAAACGTCGTGCTCTCCCTGCAGTCCTTATCCCGTTTTTAACTCATACCGAGGTGTGAGGCTCGCGAATTCACGTTATACACAAAGCTGCCACGTAGGCGTGCTTTGATCATCAACCACAAGACTTTGCTTTTCAATAGAAGCCTTGATCATTGCATCTTAGCGTGCCACACAGGCAATTCATGCCATGCAACTGATGTCCATCGATATACAACCTCTGAGCTCGTACGTCTCAGAGAAGGGCGTTAAGCAAAAGAATAAATTCTCCGCCACCAAACAGATGTATATTTAATAGAAATCAATCAACACAGAATAAAATCCAATGTCAGACACACAATCCATTTACAAGTCCGTTCTGGGTCTGAACGAAACCGGAGGCACTTTCCTCGCATATCCATCCATCTCCAAGTACGTCTGGACGACCACCAACTATTTCCATCCTCTTGGGTGTACAGCCCAATCAGGATCGTCAGTAATTATCCAAACGATGTGAAGACTTCCGGTCTTCAACCACCATCTTCATCTTCGACATATCGTCGAATCGGTTATTCAGAATGGGTATAAACCCGGACTTTCCGAACAACCCGCGTATATTAAAAACAAATGTTACACAAACACAACATACGCCTCATTCCAATTCAGAATATTCTTTTATTCACAAAATCACATTTTTAGGGAAAGGTTCCTATTAATTTTATCCAAGATAAATTCTTTAAAATTTATTCTTTAATCTTCCTTTGGATGTCATATCAAACCAAATTATGGTTTTCTGAACTAGTCGAGATTAGCGAACCGTACCGAAGTAATTATTTATTTTATTTCCCAATCCCAATTTATTCATCCCATGAAGCAAAACTGGTAGTACTCCATATCTAACACCACGGTGTTATCGGTAAAATTATTTACCATTTCTCGTTCAAAACTGATTAAAGATTTAACTATCGCTTTGGAGCAAAACTGGCGATACTCCATTCTCGCTCATTTCTAAATTTGATAATTTAGATTTTAGATTCCCATTTCAACCTAATTGCAAACTCGTTGAAACTCCTTTTATTGGGTTAAAGAACTAGGTGTTATTTAAAACACAGTTCATGACAAACCCAAATCACATTCTATTTGTTATTGGGTTAAAGAACTAGTGTTATTTAAAACACCGTTCACGATAAACCCATTTCAAATCCAATCAAATATATTAGAAATTCCGATTATTTAAAACCCCCTTTTAAATATAATTCATTTATTTAAAAATAATTGGGTTTTAAATTTAGTTCAAAACTAGTTCATTTCGATAAAAATCCATTTTTATCTTTTCAAATATGGAATTTTTCACACCAATTTTTCCCAAATCATTTCTTATGATTTTACACAAATTATTATTGTTTTTAATAATTTTATCAAGGCCCGTATAGTCGATTTCCATCAACGGTCATCGAACTGCACTTACAGCGACCTTTTCCAAATTTGATTTGGACGTATCTCCAAATCCAACCGTTAGATTTCAAATTTCTAATATTCGTTAGAAAGCTCTTCTTGATACGAACCCAACGGTTCCGGTTTTAGGAGAATCCGACGGTCGGATCTCCCGTAATGTTCGTTTGAAATAAATGGTCGAAATTCACGAACTGCCGCGGCGCGGCGCGTTCTATTCAGGCCATTATATTATATATATAATATATATAATATATATTTCGTCGATTTCTATTTAAAACGAATTATATAAATAGTTTTAAAATTCGTTTCAAAAGCAATTTCAACCTCCATTTTAATTCAAATCAAAATTGAATTCTTCTTTATAAATTCGTTTTAAAATTCATTTCTATTCAATCCAAATTTCAATTCAATTTGAATTCATTTCAATTCGCTTTCAATTCAATTTGAATTCGTTTTCAATTCAATTCAATTCCAAAGTCGTTTTCTATTCGATTCAATTCAAATTGGTTTTCTATTCGATTCAATTCAAATTGGTTTTCTATTCGATTCAATTCAAATTGGTTTTCTATTCAAATTAAATTCGTTATACATTCAATTCATTTCGAAATCATTTTATATTCAATTCATTTCGAAATCGTTTTATATTCAATTCATTTCGAAATCGTTTTATATTCAATTCATTTCGAAATCGTTTTATATTCAATTTGATTCAAATTTCATTTCAAAATATGCGATTTCGAAATCACTTTTCAATATTCATTTTAAAATGAATAAAATCGATATAAATA
This sequence comes from Allium sativum, assembly GCA_030737875.1. Taxonomy (NCBI): domain Eukaryota; kingdom Viridiplantae; phylum Streptophyta; class Magnoliopsida; order Asparagales; family Amaryllidaceae; genus Allium; species Allium sativum. The sequence goes on along the minus strand of CM060919.1, from coordinate 486,955,764 downwards.
TCGTTCACGTCAAAATGGCGTCAATCTAATCAACACGGCTTCATATATTTATATTCAACAAATGAATATTTATTTTTGTCAACACACGACTAATCTCAACGAATGAGTACTGTCCATGTGTGACTATTTTTGTTATTTAATATATTTTATAAAAATTAAGGTATCTATCGTTTGATATTAAATCAGACTCCAACCGTAAATTAGTAAGAGAACGATTCCCTGAATATTAACCCCGAAGGCTGAAACCAACATCAGATTAATATCCAGGAGACCACTCATCTCATCTATTTTCCAGTTGATTTCTAATTCTATATATGATAAAGATGTAAATTTTATTGTTAGAATATTTCGTTCAACTCATGACTAATCTCAACGGATGAGTACAGTCAACACATGAACCTTTACTTTATAGTGATAAAGATATAAATTTTATTGTTAAAATATTTCGTTCAACTCATGACTAATCTCAACGGATGAGTACAGTCAACACATGAACCTTTATTTTATAATATTGATAAAGATGTAAATTTTATTATTAAAATATTTCGTTCAACTCATGACTAATCTCAACGGATGAGTACAGTCAACACATGAACCTTTATTTTATAATATTGATAAAGATGTAAATTTTATTATTAAAATATTTCGTTCAACTCATGACTAATCTCAACGGATGAGTACAGTCAACACATGAACCTTTATTTTATAATATTGATGAAGATATAAATTTTATTGTTAAAATATTTCGTTCAACTCATGACTAATCTCAACGGATGAGTACAGTCAACACATGAACCTTTATTTTATAATATTGATAAAGATGTAAATTTTATTATTAAAACATTTCGTTCAACTCATGACTAATCTCAACGGATGAGTACAGTCAACACATGAACCTTTATTTTATAATATTCTTTATTTTCTAAATTGGAATGAGGCCCAATCAATTACCATATAATCTTAATTATATGGATTTCCATACAACACATGTATATAATAGCATTGAAAAATAATCAACCATCAACCAAAGTGCACTACACTGTATAAGCATCAAATATAGATATCTAACGCTTATAACAGCCTGTCAATCAATCGATCGACATATTTAATCAGTCAGGATGAGTGAACTTCAAATTTCATCCCAACACCCGTGTGGGGTTTCAAACAATCAAACACATATTTTATTTGTGCAGTTGGGCGATGTGTAAAATTTGTCGTCTCAATCAATGTCCTTCAAATAGGTGTACATAAACAAACCGTCCGGTTTGTAAATGAATATTTATTTATTCACATTCACTATATTAATATTCACGTTAAAAATTATATTTTTAACGATAAAACATTTTATTTCAACATATGAATTTCTATTCAGTTCATTTACAAAATAAAAATGATATTTTTATTTTTCTAACATATTTTAGAAAATTTCGGCGGCATAACGGCACGATACTAGAAACGGGACGAGGCCTAGCCTTATCCCCGGTCTAGTGAAGGCCCACGCCATTCACACATCAATCAAATCCATTCATTTCACCAAACAATTCAATTCAAACCAAATAAACTAGTCAACTACACAACCAAACAAACAAGTCCATGGTCTGTAGACGATTGTGTCGGGTGCTACTAAGCACCGTCTGCATCCTAGTATATATATATAATTAGAAAATGAAATTGAAAGGTGAGAAATTCTCACCAATAGCTATCCCAACTCCTTGACTCTTCTTCTATAGAAATCTTCATCCTTATCACATTTTTGTCATCTTCGTTGTTGTAGCCACTACATATGTAAAAATCGAATTTTTACTTCGCTATTCCATATATAAAAATCGAATTTTTACTTCGTTGTTCAATATATGAAAATCCTGCCCTTTCAACTATAAAGATTTCTCCTTTTCAAATAAAAAGATTTCTCCCTTTCAAATATATCATTATAAAAATCACATTTTTATTTTGCTACACATATAAAGATGATATTTTTAATATCTCTATCATGTAAAAATTATATTTTTAATTCTCTACATAAACAAAAATCACATTTTTATCCTTCTACAATATGAAAAATTATATTTTTAATACTTTAAAAATATAAAAATCATATTTTTAATTCTTTAAAAATATAAAAATCATATTTTTATATCATCTATATAAAAATCCTTTTTTTATTAGAACTATTACTCAAAAATAAATTATTTTAAAGCTTACCGGCTGAATCAGGGTGTAGATGGTGGCGCCAAGGTGGTAAGGCCCATCCAGTCAGTCACAGAGTCGGTTGCAAGCGTTCGAGGGCGGCGCAGCTAGGGTTTCTTGGGCGGTGGAACATCGAATTAAAGAGGAGGGAGGAAGCTAAGCGGCTTTGAGGTGCTGAGGTGGTCGGATGTGGTTTGAGGAGAGCGCAGGGACGTGGGCAGGCGGCGAGGCCCCTCTGATGGCCGACGCTGGCCATCTGGGTGTTCCGTTCGTTCTTTGAGAGGGGGGAAGGCTTTGGGGAGAGCGCGAGCGCCTGCGGTAAAAAGGGGGGTGTTAGCCGGAGATGATACGCCAGGGGAGGAGGTGACAGCTCCGACGCGGGCGGCGGGCCGTGAGGGGGGGGGACTGAAGCGATTCGGCGGTTTTTTTCTTTTTCTCTGATGTCGATTTGGTTTATAGGGGGGCCAGAATGAATTAAGGGGAAGGAGAGAATTTTATATTATATATATATATATATTTGCAAGAAGTTGACTTTCGCATACGACCTCTAAACGAGGCCCACCGCCTGTCGTCCATAGCGTTCTACCCCCATTCCGAACACAATGGGATAAGCATCGTAAGCTGATTCGATCGTTTCGATCTGTTTACTTCAAAATCAACATATAACTCTATATATTGAATTTGAATGCGCATTTCAATTTACCGGGGTCACATACGAACTCTATAAATTGCAGAAAAATATTTCCTAGCTTCGTATTGACGATACGGTCCTAATAAAACTAGTTTCGTCGAATTCTGAGACCGTTGGGAAAATGGCCATTTTCCAGTCGATTAAAATCAACTGAAACAGGTCAAACGCATTTTCCTTTGCCACGCTCACATACTGATTCGAAAAATTATGGAATTTGGAATCTAGCAATAATTTGACATCATGGACCCAACAAAAGTGGTTTCGTCGAAATCCGAGGTCGTTTGCAAAATGTCTATTTTTAAGGGCCTGAATTCCATAGCGACTATTTAGAATTTTCAACTAGACATATCTTTTGATTCCCGCTATGAAATCTTGATTTTCTGGATTCGTTAGAAAGATATCATCAATTAGATCCTAATGTTTTTGGTTTTACTAAAATCCGGATTGTTTTGCACCCGGTACATTCAGTTGAAGTTTGAAATCGAATTATCGAACTACCGCGCCATTTTCAATTCTATATTTTAATAATATATAAATATTTATATTCTAACGACGGCGCGTATAAATATATACGTTCTAAATATATTCAAAATAAATTTATCGTCGATATTATTTAAAATAATGCATTTTAAATGTTCAAAATTCGTTAAAATTGCCAAAATAAAAATTTTAAACTGGCTCAGATTTTCAGGTTATTACAATCTTCCCCACTTAAAACTTTTCGTCCCCGAAAAGGAACAAAGTCGAAAGTGGTTTGATTAATCAGCTCTACGTTCGATCTGGCTTCCATTCTCCAACTTTTCAGTTTCTGAGAATTTTCAAATTTTCAAAAATTTGGCTAACACCCTAAATTTTCGAAAAATTTCGCCATAACCTCCCCTGCACCGGGAGCCACGGGAAAATCCCAAAATTGCCATACAGGCCTTCTGATCTCAAAAAGAAAAAGAAAAAGCCAAGCGGCTAGCCAATAGGCTCATAAAATCATCATCACCCAAACAAAATAGTAAATTATGTAGTAAACATGTACCTATTTGTCGGGCAAACAAATTTTATTCTTCGGCTCTAGCCTCCTTGCTATGACCTGCTCAATGTAAGTATATGTATATGCAAGCAAACGCGACCAATTTTCAATACAGTTCAAAATTTGATACAATTAGGCTAAATGGTTCAAAATTTAATTAGGCAACAATAATCAAACAGCTCAATCATCAATCAATTAGTGGATTAACGTTTCAAATTCATAAAATTTGATACATATACAGAAAATCATGTTTTTGATGCCAATTCACAACAGTGTGTTCTAGCTATATAAGTTTTGGTTCTCACACCAGTCTAATGGAAATATATAGAAAATCACACCTTCGAAACTCGAACATAAATTCGGATGATGATCGATCAATCATCAGAACCATCTCCGGGTGTCTAGAATGTGATTCTATATCTATCCAATATATTAAAATTTTGAATATACGTTCATGACGCGTATATACAAAACCTTTATATATTAGATTGTCCATATTCAAAGTAAATAAATATTCAAATACGTATAAAACGATTCAAATTTCAAAACAAAATTGTTTTAATTTGAAAAATATACTCTTCACACTCGTTCTAGGATACTACTAATCCTATCTCTAACGAGTCATTCTAATTGGATATTACTAATCCAATATCTGATGAATTCTTTCGTATGGTTCTAATGTGTCTTGTTCTCGAGCTCTGTAAACCAAAGCTCTGATACCAAATGTGACGACACAGAATTTTGCTCGATCTGAATCAGTCGTTAAACCGATCTAGACCGTTCGAAACCCCTGATTGTTTGAGAACAGGACACAATAGAACGCAGACGGAAAAACATTTCATTGTTATTACAACAATTACATCAGATACAAGAATATACAGAGTATAAATGAATAAATTACATTCGATAAATATCAGAGATTACAATAAATTACATTGCAGCGGAAAATAATACAAAGCACAACTGAAGGTGATACACGGATACAGAACTTTCCGGATATCATTCCAGCTGTAAACCAGGATCCTGTGAATATAAATCTGCAAAACCAAAACTACTAGCTGCCCGTGTCGAAAATAGGGGCACCCAGAGTTTAGGTTAAAACAATAAACTCCAGGTCAGTCATGTGACTGGTGTGAGAACTAAAACAGTTATTAAAACTTTATTTTAAAAGAGAGTAATTCAAGGGACCACGCCGTATGACACGGAACGGGTTTCCTCCCAAGAATACCAGTGCATAGAGTATACAACGCAATGCTTTTTCGAAAAATGAAGCTATTATAAGACCCAGGTCCCATCACACAATGCAACGCAAGCCGGGGGATAGGGTTTTCCCTTATAATAGCCAAACATGCTTAGTACGTTTAAAACAAATCATTTGATACTATAATAAGTGTATAATGTCAAAACAATTTCAATCATAAATATAAATCATAGACGGCATGGGTACCATATATCATGTCGCCATACTAGTTCTACAATTAAAACCGCAATACACGTATTGGAAATTGGATTTTCGTCATGAGTCGAGGCAAGGGGCAAGCTCCTCTCCGCGTTCGAGACACTCTAGCAAATGTCCCAGGGCTACACACTCTGGGCAACCCCTGGATGCTTCAGGGCCGGTCCTCACTTACGTTAGAGGATTATTTATTCCTGAACACACGTTTCCCGGTCCTTACAGACCTATAATCGAGGCGCCTCATCCAACAACCACAAAGGTGAAAAGTATATATATGTCAGGGCTGGTAAGTCACTGACACCACCAAAGCTAGAAAGAAACGTCATGCTCTCCCTGCAGTCCTTATCCCGTTTTTAACTCATACCGAGGTGTGAGGCTCGCGAATTCACGTTATACACAAAGCTGCCACGTATGCGTGCTTTGATCATCAACCACAAGACTTTGCTTTTCAACAGAAGCCTTGATCATTGCATCTTAGCGTGCCACACAGGCAATTCATGCCATGCGACTGATGTCCATCGATATACAACCTCTGAGCTCGTACGTCTCAGAGAAGGGCGTTAAGCAAAAGAATAAATTCTCCGCCGCCAAATAGATGTATATTTAATACAAATCAATCAACACAGAATAAAATCCAATGTCAGACACACAATCCATTTACAAGTCCGTTCTGGGTCTGAACGAAACCGGAGGCACTTTCCTCGCATATCCATCCATCTCCAAGTACGTCTGGACGACCACCAACTATTTCCATCCTCTTGGGTGTACAGCCCAATCAGGATCGTCAGTAATTATCCAAACGATGTGAAGACTTCCGGTCTTCAACCACCGTCTTCATCTTCGACATATCGTCGAATCGGTTATTCAGAATGGGTATAAACCCGGACTTTCCGAACAACCCGCGTATATTAAAAACAAATGTTACACAAACACAACATACGCCTCATTCCAATTCAGAATATTCTTTTATTCACAAAATCACATTTTTACGGAAAGGTTCCCATTAATTTTATCCAAGATAAATTCTTTAAAATTTATTCTTTAATCTTCCTTTGGATGTCATATCAAACCAAATTATGGTTTTCTGAACTAGTCGAGATTAGCGAACCGTACCAAAGTAATTATTTATTTTATTTCCCAATCCCAACTTATTTATCCCATGAAGCAAAACTGGTAGTACTCCATATCTAACACCACGGTGTTATCGGTAAAATTAATTACCATTTCTCGTTCAAATCTGATTAAAGATTTAACTATCGCTTTGGAGCAAAACTGGCGATACTCCATTCTCGCTCATTTCTAAATTTGATAATTTAGATTTTAGATTCCCATTTCAACCTAATTGCAAATTCGTTGAAACTCCTTTTATTGGGTTAAAGAACTAGGTGTTATTTAAAACACAGTTCACGACAAACCCAAATCACATTCTATTTGTTATCGGGTTAAAGAACTAGTGTTATTTAAAACACCGTTCACGATAAACCCATTTCAAATCCAATCAAATATATTAGAAATTCCGATTATTTAAAACCCCTTTTTAAATCTAATTCATTTATTTAAAAATAATTGGGTTTTAAATTTAGTTCAAAACTAGTTCATTTCAATAAAAATCCATTTTTATCTTTTCAAATATGGAGTTTTTCACCTCAATTTTTCCCAAATCATTTCTTATGATTTTACACAAATTATTATTGTTTTTAATAATTTTATCAAGGCCCGTACAGTCGATTTCCATCAACGGTCATTGAATTGCACTTACAGCGACCTTTTCCAAATTTGATTTGGTCGTATCTCCAAATCCAACCGTTAGATTTCAAATTTCTAATATTCGTTAGAAAGCTCTTCTCGATACGAACCCAACGGTTCCGGTTTTAGGAGAATCCGACGGTCGGATCTCCCGTAATGTTCATTTGAAATAAATGGTCGAAATTCACGAACTGCCGCGGCGCGGCACGTTCTATTCAGGCCATTATATTATATATATAATATATATAATATATATTTCGTCGATTTCTATTTAAAACGAATTATATAAATAGTTTTAAAATTCGTTTCAAAAGCAATTTCAACCTCCATTTTAATTCAAATCAAAATTGAATTCTTCTTTATAAATTCGTTTTAAAATTCACTTCTATTCAATCCAAATTTCAAATCAATTTGAATTCATTTCAATTCGCTTTCAATTCAATTTGAATTCGTTTTCAATTCAATTCAATTCCAAGTCGTTTTCTATTCGATTCAATTCAAATTGGTTTTCTATTCGATTCAATTCAAATTGGTTTTCTATTCGATTCAATTCAAATTGGTTTTCTATTCAAATCAAATTCGTTATATATTCAATTCATTTCGAAATCGTTTTATATTCAATTCATTTCGAAATCGTTTTATATTAAATTCATTTCGAAATCGTTTTATATTCAATTCATTTCGAAATCGTTTTATATTCAATTTGATTCAAATTTCATTTCAAAATATGCGATTTCGAAATCACTTTTCAATATTCATTTTAAAATGAATAAAATCGATATAAATATCGTTCACGTCAAAATGGCGTCAATCTAATCAACACGGCTTCATATATTTATATTCAACAAATGAATATTTATTTTTGTCAACACACGACTAATCTCAACGAATGAGTACTGTCCACGTGTGACTATTTTTGTTATTTAATATATTTTATAAAAATTAAGGTATCTATCGTTTGATATTAAATCAGACTCCAACCGTAAATTAGTAAGAGAACGATTCCTTGAATATTAACCCCGAAGGCCGAAACCAACATCATATTAATATCCAGGAGACCACTCATCTCATCTATTTTCCAGTTGATTTCTAATTCTATATATGATAAAGATGTAAATTTTATTGTTAGAATATTTCGTTCAACTCATGACTAATCTCAACGGATGAGTATAGTCAACACATGAACCTTTACTTTATAGTGATAAAGATATAAATTTTATTGTTAAAATATTTCGTTCAACTCATGACTAATCTCAACGGATGAGTACAGTCAACACATGAACCTTTATTTTATAATATTGATAAAGATGTAAATTTTATTATTAAAATATTTCGTTCAACTCATGACTAATCCAACGGATGCGTACAGTCAACACATGAACCTTTATTTTATAATATTGATAAAGATGTAAATTTTATTATTAAAATATTTCGTTCAACTCATGACTAATCTCAACGGATGAGTACAGTCAACACATGAACCTTTATTTTATAATATTGATAAAGATATAAATTTTATTGTTAAAATATTTCGTTCAACTCATGACTAATCTCAACGGATGAGTACAGTCAACACATGAACCTTTATTTTATAATATTGATAAAGATGTAAATTTTATTATTAAAATATTTCGTTCAACTCATGACTAATCTCAACGGATGAGTACAGTCAACACATGAACCTTTATTTTATAATATTCTTTATTTTCTAAATTGGAATGAGGCCCAATCAATTACCATATAATCTTAATTATATGGATTTCCATACAACACATGTATATAATAGCATTGAAAAATAATCAACCATCAACCAAAGTGCACTACACTGTATAAGCATCAAATATAGATATCTAACGCTTATAACAGCCTGTCAATCAATCGATCGACATATTTAATCAATCAGGATGAGTGAACTTCAAATTTCATCCCAACACCCGTGTGGGGTTTCAAACAATCAAACACATATTTTATTTGTGCAGTTGGGCGATGTGTAAAATTTATCGTCTCAATCAATGTCCTTCAAATAGGTGTACATAAACAAACCGTCCGGTTTGTAAATGAATATTTATTTATTCACATTCACTATATTCATATTCACGTTAAAAATTATATTTTTAACGATAAAACATTTTATTTCAACATTTGAATTTCTATTCAGTTCATTTACAAAATAAAAATGATATTTTTATTTTTCTAACATATTTTAGAAAATTTCGGCGGCATAACGGCACGATACTAGAAACGAGACGAGGCCTAGCCTTATCCCCGGTCTAGTGAAGGCCCACGCCATTCACACATCAATCAAATCCATTCATTTCACCAAACAATTCAATTCAAACCAAATAAACTAGTCAACTACACAACCAAACAAACAAGTCCATGGTCTGTGGACGATTGTGTCGGGTGCTACTAAGCACCGTCTGCATCCTAGTATATATATATATATATATATATAATTAGAAAATGAAATTGAAAGGTGAGAAATTCTCACCAATAGCTATCCCAACTCCTTGACTCTTCTTCTATAGAAATCTTCATCCTTATCGCATTTTTGTCATCTTCGTTGTTGTAGCCACTACATATGTAAAAATCGAATTTTTACTTCGCTATTCAATATATAAAAATCGAATTTTTACTTCGTTGTTCAATATATGAAAATCCCGCCCTTTCAACTATAAAGATTTCTCCTTTTCAAATAAAAAGATTTCTCCCTTTCAAATATATAATTATAAAAATCACATTTTTATTTTGCTACACATATAAAGATGATATTTTTAATATCTCTATCATGTAAAAATTATATTTTTAATTCTCTACATAAACAAAAATCACATTTTTATCCTTCTACAATATGAAAAATCATATTTTTAATACTTTAAAAATATAAAAATCATATTTTTAATTCTTTAAAAATATAAAAATCATATTTTTATATCATCTATATAAAAATCCTTTTTTTTATTAGAACTATTACTCAAAAATAAATTATTTAAAAGCTTACCGGCTGAATCAGGTGTAGATGGTGGCGCCAAGGTGGTATGGCCCATCCAGCCAGTTGCAAGCGTTCGAGGGCGGCGCAGCTAGGATTTCTTGGGCGGTGGAACATCGAATTAAAGAGGAGGGAGGAAGCTAAGCGGCTTTGAGGTGCTGAGGTGGTCGGATGTGGTTTGAGGAGAGCGCAGGGACGTGGGCAGGCGGCGGGGCCCCTCTGATGGCCGACGCTGGCCATCTGGGTGTTCCGTTCGTTCTTTGAGAGGGGGGAAGGCTTTGGGGAGAGCGTGAGCGCCTGCGGAGAAAAAGGGGGGTGTCAACCGGAGATGAGACGCCAGGGGAGGAGGTGACAGCTCCGACGCGGGCGGCGGGTCGTGAGGGGGGGGGGACTGAAGCGATTCGGCGGTTTTTTTCTTTTTCTCTGATGTCGATTTGGTTTATAGGGGGGGCCAGAATGAATTAAGGGGAAGGAGAGAATTTTATTACATTTTTTTATTTTTATTTTGCAAAAAGTTGACTTTCGCATACGACCTCTAAACGAGGCCCACTGCCTGTCGTCCATAGCGTTCTACCCCCATTCCGAACACAATGGGATAAGCATCGTAAGCTGATTCGATCGTTTCGATCTGTTTTCTTCAAAATCAACATATAACTCTATATATTGAATTTGAACGCGCATTTCAATTTACCGGGGTCACATACGAACTCTATAAATTGCAGAAAAATATTTTCTAGCTTCGTATTGATGATACGGTCCTAATAAAACTAGTCTCGTCGAATTCTGAGACCGTTGGAAAAATGGCCATTTTCCAGTCGATTAAAATCAACTAAAACTGGTCAAACGCATTTTCCTTTGCCACGCTCACATACTGATTCGAAAAATTATGAAATTTGGAATCTAGCAATAATTTGACATCACGGACCCAACAAAAGTGGTTTCGTCGAAATCCGAGGTCGTTTGCAAAATGTCTATTTTTAAGGGCCTGAATTCCATAACGACTATTTAGAATTTTCAACTGGACATATATTTTGATTCCCGCTATGAAATCTTGATTTTTTGGATTCGTTAGAAAGATATCATCAATTAGATCCTAATGTTTTTGGTTTTACTAAAATCCGGATTGTTTTGCACCCGGTACATTCAATTGAAGTTTGAAATCGAATTATCGAACTACCACGCCATTTTCAATTCTATATTTTAATTATATATAAATATTTATATTCTAACGACGGCGCGTATAAATAGATACGTTCTAAATATATTCAAAATAAATTTATCGTCGATATTATTTAAAATAATGCATTTTAAATGTTCAAAATTCGTTAAAATTGCCAAAATAAAAATTTTAAACTGGCTCAGATTTTCGGGTTATTACACACTTGCTTATTGAGTTCTTCCCTCTCTCTCGGAGCCATGTGGCGTACTGGTAATGCAACTGGCTTTGCATTATCTACTAGGTATATACGAAAGTCTATCTTGCGCCTCGGGGGTAAACCCCCGAACTTCATCGAAGACGTCACCATATTCACGAACCACACGAACAAATTCCAAATCATCGTTGGACACGTCAAGAGATTCTAGGTAGCTAAGCATCACCGGACCCCTAGGGTCACAAGAAATATAAAGGGTCTTTCCACAACGAGTGAACAATCTAACTACCCTTCTTTCACAGTCTAGGATGGCATCGTATCCGGCTAGCCAATCCATGCATAGAATCAAGCATAGCCCAAGAAGCCAAGGACGAAGGCATTGCATTCAAACCCAACGCCCAAGATAGACACTCTCAAATCCCGACAAATCATCGAAAGATGAACCGAACAACCAATAGGATTTGAGACTACTATGGGATCCGTAACTAGACTAGTACTGTAACGACACAGAATTCGCCCAGACTCAATCGATTGCAAAATCGACTAAGACCGTTCAAATCCCGAATATGTTAACTCTGGGAATACAACACATTAGAACAACAACAGCAGACTTTTATAACACATCATAATAATGTTACATCAGAGTACAGAATATCAGAGTACATTGAATAAATTTACAACGGAAGATAAATTTCAATAAATTAAATACAATAAACAGCAGAAGACTTCTATGCTCTGGACACAACTTTAGGCTTCGATCCAGAATCCTGCTCAAGAGATAAATATCTGCAAAAAGCTACTCGACTGCCCGTGTGGAAAAGAGGGAACTCGAGTTTGCAAAGTGAAAAAAACTACGAGTCAGTCATGGGACTGGTATGAGAAATCTAACTTAACTAATCTAATAATAAGGCTAATCACAGGACCATGCCGCTAACGCGGAATGGGTTTACTCCATTGGATTGCCAGTTCATAATTAAAAGTAAATCGTTAAAAAATGCAATGCTTTTTGGAAAAATGAAACCATTATAAGACTCAAGTCCCATCACCCAATGCAACGCAAACCATAGGATATAGTTTTACTTTATAATGATTAAACATGCTTGGTACGATAAAAACGAATTTGATATTATTATTAGTGTATATACGTTTCAAAAACATTTCAAAGTAAATGTATCAATCCTAGGAAGCATAGCTACCATATACTATGCCTCCATACTAGTAATACAATCAAGTCCGTAGGGTCGTATTGGGATTTGGGTTTCCATCATGAGTCAAGGCTAGGAGCGATCTCCTTACCGATTCGAGACGCTCTAGCTAATGTCTCAGGATTCCCCAGAGAACCCTTGGATAGCTGCAGGGCCGATCCAAACTTGCGGTTTGTGGATTAGTTATTCCTGAACACATATTCCCCGGTCCTATAGGACCTAACATCCGAGGCGCCTCATTCCATCATCCACATAAGTAAAAATGTCTGGGCTCCATACCATGACACCACTTCTAGCTAGAAAGAAACATGTTGCTCTCCGTGCATTCCTTTGCTCCGTTTTAGACTCAACCGGGGTGTGAGACTCGTGAAGCTACGTAATACACAAAGCTATGCTTTTTAAGATGTGCTTTGATCATCATCCACAAGGCCTGCTTTTCAACAAAAACCTTGATCCATGCATCTTAGCATGCGACATTGTCAGTCCATACCATACCATTGATTCCTACCAATATATAACCTCTAAGCTCGTACGTCTCAGAGAAAGGTGTTAAACACCAAACATATATATATTTAGCAAAGATCAATGAATACCGTATAAAGTAATACAACATCAGACATACAATCCATTTTCAAGTCCGTTCTGGGTCTGAACAAAACCGGAGGCACCTTATACCTCGCATATCCGAACAATCAACAAGTAGTCTGGACGACCACCATTGTAGCCCTTCAAGGTAGCTACTCCAATCATGGGCATCAATGGTAACTCATCCATTCGACGTGAAGATCGTCGGTCTTCAGTCACCGTCTTCAACTCTTCGACTTAGATTGACGAATAATCATTTGAAATGAGATTGAACTCGGACCTTTCAAATGATTCTCGCGTATATATCATTTCAAATCATTTCTTATCGTTAATATTAATTTATAACGATTAATCTCTATTTTTATTTATATAAAAATAATTGAATTTTATTTAACAACACTTCATGTCAATAGGCGACCTTGGCGTTGTTTTCACCCAAATTTGTTTTACAAATTTCTCTAAATCTAACCGTTGGGTTTTAACACAATTCATATCATTGGAAACATCTTCCCAAGACGAACCTAACGGTTTCAGTTTTGGGAAAATCCGATGGTCGGATCTTTCGGTATAATCAATTAAAAGTACAATTCCAAGGCACGAACTACCACGCTCGATTCGTTTGCTTTTAATTTATATATATATATATATAATATTATATATAAATATAATTCCTTCGTCCATTTCGTTATCGTGATTAACACAACAAGTAAAGAACGTTATATTTCCGTAACCTATTTACATTTTTATAATACATAGTGAAATGTATTTTATTTTACTATATTTTGCTAATGACAAGAATTATTATCTAAATATAATATCATGGCACATAAGAATGTTGATCTTTATTTCGACTTGCATTCGCATCCTATATACAAAACGGTATACTTTTCAATCATCTTTCAAACTACACAAAATTGTATATTTCATGTATCATTACAATTACAACAAACATAGGTATTTTTGTGTTTCATTTCCATTACTACCAACATGAATATTTTTGGTGTGTCATTTATAATTTAACAAAAATGAGTATTTTTATGTCATTTCAATTTCTAACAAAAATGCAATATTTTGGTGTCAACTTCAATTCTACAAAAATAATAACTTTGTTAATCTTTCATTACAAACAAAATAATAATTTTGTGTGTTAATCTATCTACATAAAAATGTAAATTTCTATATTTATCTTTTTAATGAAAATCCAATTCATTAAAATGTAACTTTCATCGTATAATCTTTACTGATAATCTTTTTATATAAATATGTAAATTTCATACCGTTGTCCTTTTTAATGAAAATTCCATTCATTGAAATGTAAATTTCCTTCCTTAAGTTCCATTTACATGAAAATGTAATTTTTATTTTTTAACTTCTATTTACATGAAAATGTAAATTTTCTTCTTTAAATTCTGTTTACATGGAAAAAGTAAAATTTCTTCTTTAAATTCTATTTACATGAAAAATGTAAATTTTCTTCTTTAAATTATATTTACATGAAAATGTAAAATTTCTTCTTCAAATTCTATTTACATGAAAATGTAAATTTTACTCTTCAAATTCTATTTACATGAAAATGTAAATTTTCTTCTTTAAATTCTATTTACATGAAAATGTAAATTTTATTTACATGAAAAATGTAATTTTTCTTCTTCAAATTATATTTACATGAAAATGTAAATTTTCTTCTTTAAATTATATTTACATGAAAATGTAAATTTTCTTCTTCAAATTCTATTTACATGAAAATGTAAATTTTACTCTTCAAATTCTATTTACATGAAAATGTAAATTTTACTCTTCAAATTTTATTTACATGAAAATGTAAATTTTACTTTTATTAATTACATGAAAAATGTAACTTTTACTTTTATTCAATTACATGAAAAATGTAACTTATAATTCAATGCCCAATTTCGTTCTTTTATTCCTTTATTTACATTAAAAATGTAACTTATATTTCAATGTCCAATTTCATTCTTTTATTCCTTTACTTACATTAAAAATGTAACTTCTATTTCCATGATGAATTCTTCCTTTTATTTCTTTTATTTACATTAGAAAAATGTAAATTCTATTTCAATGTTGAATTCTACTCTTTTAGTTACACTGTAAAATCTCCTTTTTAAATACAATGTAAATTGTAATTAACATTATAATGTAAAATTCCTATCTTTTAGTTACAATGTAAAATCTTCTTTTTAATTACAATGTAAATTGTAATTAACATTATAATGTAAAATTCCTATCTTTTAATTACAATGTAAAATCTCCTTTTTAATTACAATGTAAATTCTTATCTTTTTAATTACATTAAAAATGTAATTTACATAACAATGTCAAAATCTCCTTTTTTTAATTACATTTAAAATGTAATTAACATTACATGTCAGATTTTGTCTTTTAATTTACAATGTAAAATTCTCCCCTTTTAATTACATTAAAAATGTAATTAACATTACGGTGAAAAATTCTATCTTTTTAAATTACATTAAAAATGTAATTTTGATTATAACGTCAAATTCTTCTATTTAATTACATTAAAATGTAATTCTTATTTTAATGACCAAACCTTATTTTTTTTAAATAAATCTTTTCATACCGTCATATTACACTTTTTATTTGCAATAAAAAATGCATCTTTTCATACCGTTAACATTTTCACTTTTATTTGCAATAAAAATTGCAGATCTACATAACAGAAATGAATCTAGGGGGAGAAACATATTTCTGAATTCAAAATAGAATGGTTTGAATTAGCATACATGTAGATAATCAAAATATGATTTCAGATCTAAATAAATCACTTGACTAGAGGGGTAACCATATGACATCTCAAACAAATCAATGATCAATCGCAACATCACATATCAGAACCAATAACTTATACAACATGATTTATGAGCAAACGAAATAGTTAAATTAAAATTAATTTTTTAAAATCAGAATACTCACATCGATTTCAGATCTAGATCTAAAATTCAAAAAGGTCCAGAAATTGTTCCAATCAGTTCTAAGTCGAAGTATTTACTGTCACGACTCACACGGATCTGAAATTTTTGGATTTGGAGGTCACATGAATTAATTATCAATTTTTAAATAACAACTACAGTTTGCAACAGAAATAAGTGTGGCAAATATTTTAGTATATTCATACCGTATAGTTTCAGATTTGGTTCAAATCTTTGATCCAACTTTTTAGGAGATTTAGACTATGATTTTCGGAGTGGTTTGCGCAACGTCGGAGAGCTGGGAGAGGGGTACGATTGTCGAGAGGGGGAGGGGAGGTTGCGGTCTGATCTAGTGGGCCCGGCGGCGTGCGAACGGTGGCGGGTTCGGAGGCCCGATTCTCGAGACACAAGGCATGGCGGAGGACAATTCGGGTATGGATGGAAAGGTGGTGGAAAACTCTTCGAAAAGTTTAACTGGAGTGGAGGATTTCATGGAGTGGAGAAGGAGAAATCGGAGCTAGAAGTTTTGAGGAAGAAGAGGGGGGCGGCGGCTTTGAAAAAGAGGAAGAACGATGAATAGTGCGCACCGTATATACTAGTATTTCTGTATTTTTTTATTTATTTTTTATTTATTTAATTTCAAAATTAGGGTTTTTCCGTCCGATCTCCAAACGGAGTCCAACGACTGTCGAACATTAGGTTTTGACATCTTCTGAATGCAATGGCGCTAGTGCCGAAGTCCAATTCTGAAGTTTACAACATGTTTCTCTTATTTTTAAAATAAATATTTTTAATATTAAATTCGAACGTACGTTTTAAATATACCGGGGCTACGTACGACCTCAGAAAAACCCCGAAAGATATATTTAGCTATGTTTTGACACTGTAGACCTGAGAAAATTGATTTCGTTCAATTCTGAGCCCTGTTTGAAAAATGACCTTTTTCAAGTCGATTAAAATTGATCGAAATTGACAAAACACATTTTCTTTTGCCATGGTCATAAATAAAGTCTAAAAATTCTGGAAAATTAAACTTAAAAATAATTTGACATTCCGAATCTAACAAAAGTGGTTTCATCGAGAACGGAGGTCGTTTGCAAAATGACTATTTTTAAGGCGTATATATTAAATATTAAAAATACATTTTTAAACAAATAATTTTTGAAACTCGAAATATATAAGTGTTTATACTTTTTAAATGCAGAAACATCATTCTGAACACAATGGAATTGATTTCGAGTCCAAATTCCTTTGTATGCAAAAAGTAGAATTTTTGACCTTTATATATTATATATATAAATTTCATAGCGACCATTCTAAATTTTAATTTTGACATAACTTACAAATTACAAACTGAAATCTAAATTTCTTAAATTCATTATTAAGATATCATCAATACGGTTCTAGTGTTTCTTGTTTCGTCTAATTTTGACTTATAATGAATTTTATATATTTTTTCCAAAGTTGAAAAACGAATTTTGAAATTACCGTCCCTTTTTCGGGCTCGGAATCGAATTAATATAAAATTTAAAGTCTTACTTCAAATAAAATAAATTTTTAATCATTATTATTTAAAATAAATTAATTTAAATATCAAAAACTCATTAAAATAACTTAAAATAAAAATTTTAAACTGGCCCCAAAATTCAGGGTTGTTACAAGTATTTAGGTGCAGTGTTTTCAACTGACAAAGCAGATACAAACGAATGTGAAGCGCCAGAATTCAAACAAGGTTCGAACAGGATGATCAAAAAGAAAAATCAAACTTCCAAACAAGATATTTCTACCTCTATCAGGTATGCCAGCCGTGAGGGAACGCGTCTGCCCTCCAGAAGATCCTGTACTTCGTCCTTACCTTTTCCTTTTGCTTCTTTGGACGATCCTAATAAGATGTCCTGTTTCTCCGTAACGGTAACAACTAGTCTTCTTCTTCTTTCTAATGTCTTTATTTAAGTAGTCATGTAGTTCACAAGTGTGGCCCTTCTTTTTCTCTTGGCCCCTTGTTATCCTTATCGCCTTTCTTTGGATCTACTTTCATATCGTGTGTACTATCCATGTCTCTACTGCACATTCTCCATTCGTGACCTCCTACCAAAATGAGGTTTCGTCCTTCATTAACCAAGTGGCTAATTGAACATTCCTCTCATCGTCCATCTTAATGGTACCAACAAGTCCTCCGCTTCCTTTTAGCTTTGACAAACGTCCCAGTCCCATGAAGCGGTTTTCCGCCCATCGTACATATCCTAGAAAAAGCATCTATATGTGGACGAAGAAATTCAAAAAAAAGGAAAGAGGAAGAGATTCAAAACGGGGAATTGAAGGAAAGATATATGGCTCTTAGGGGTTATGTTATTAAAACAAACTTTTCTCTTGAAAATACTCTCCTTAAAACATACTTTTGAAAGTATTTCTTTGTAAAATGCTTTTGAAAAACAGTTTTTCAAAATCTCTTATCTATTCTATTAACCTTCAGCTCTGATACCACGTGTAACACCCCACATCCATTAATGTCACTCTCAAAGGGAATGCATTAACTTTCATGGAGTATTATTGGTGAATAGAATAGAATATAACAAGACAAATACATATATTGATACTTGAAAATTTTCAAAACAACTTTTATTGCAGCGGAGAAAAAGTTTGATTACAACAACATTATAAACCAAGTACACTTAGTAACCATCTTGACAAATTGTTTTCTGAGTACATGAAGTAAAAAGCATAACCCTAACATAAGTAGCCATAAAGAGATGAGCTGAACTTTATTTTCAGCAATCCAAGCTCTTCCAATGAGAGAGAGAAAGATCCGATTCAAGCTCCACTAGCACCAGTCCCACCCTGAGAACCTTGGGGGGGGGGGAGGAAGAAAAGAGCCGAAAACAAAGGGGGTCAGACGTAAAGTCTGGCGACTACCATAACTTTAACGATATAATTATTAAAGTAATTAGGATAAGGCATAAACTAGTAAAACAAGGAATGACTGTGAAACAAGTGGGCAAGACAAAACAAATAAGAGGAATATTATGGCGTTAATATCACTCCTAATCACTATAGGATAAATTGCTATACTGCACCACTACTAGTCACCCTAAGAGTTGATCCCGCCTTCTGAACATAATAATCATAATTGTAATTTTGTGTACCCCTAGCTGTCTTCATAGGTGTCGCCTGCTCCTATCTCCACTAGTTGTACCCACTACCCTCCTCATTCTAATTACAACATTTATTCATAATACGGTAGTTGGACTCCTAGCTGTCTTCATACGTGCCGCCTGCTTCTATCTCCGCTAGTCGTACCCACTACCTTCCCCCATTCGATCGGTTCCCTAACTCATATATACCTGTGCTGGTCCCACAGTGGGGTGTATCACTTCCCAAAGTGGCAACCCGATATCATTAAAGAAGCACGTCTTATACCTACACGATGCAACAACGTCTTACCTACCAGCCCGGGCCCACGCACGCACATGACCCCGTTGGACTTGCGTTGCCACCGTTAACCCGTTTTGACCTCTTACAATCAAACCTAGTAAGCGTGTCCCGTCCTCGATCTAATTCGAGCTCACAAAGATTGAGACGACCCCAAATCCCGTTTCGACGGAGACAAGGGTTATCTTTGGAATATAACACAAAAACAGATAATAGCAGAACAGAATTAAATAAATACACCAGATAATGAACAATAGAATATACTGGATAAAAGTAATCATCAGAGTTACACAGTGATCGACGCTAGTCTATGAATTAGAAAAGCGCGACATTTGTAATAAATTCTGCAAGCATACAGGTGTGTAGCATACAGGTCGAACACAGGGAGGAAGGTTAAATTTTATTATTTATATGTTTCGTGGGCGTGTTAGACGAACTTTGGAGGTTGATTTTGCAAAATAAAACAAAATTAAAACTGTAATTTGATTCAGAACAGATCTAACTGAACCGACGATCAAATCACAATTTCAATGGAAAGCAAATGAAACTATGAATTAGATTTGAATCTAATCAAACCCAATTTGACCTAAGAAAATAATAAAAAGCAGAAATTGAAATTGCAGAAATTGAAATAACAAACAAGAATTAAAATTAGGATTTCCGCTGAATCTAATCAGACGGTAAATCACTAATGCAAACAAGTGCAAAATACAAATAGTGTTCTACCGAATCTAATCGTATAGACAACACTAGTTGGTAAGAAAACAAAAAAATGCAGAAAATAAAAGAGAAAGAAGAACTTTTATTCGAACAATGGAATAAGAGATGAGATATAGGATGGTGGCTACAATGCCATTACAAGGGTATATATAGGGTAGATAGCCAAACCCTAACCCTAATGATAACTGGGCCTTGTCATTACATCACTAATTGGTTTACAATGAGAAACATAAATGGGCCTTTGATAAATAAAGCAAATTTGGGCCTTTTCTCTTTTTCCTCTTGCTTCCTTGACATTTCTTCATTGATTTGTGATGTGCAAAGCCTTTTTATCACTCCTTTTCTTGTTCAACAGCAACTAGATGTGATATCTTCATCTACAATTCTTCAAAATGCAAATACACAACAAATTGAACTCTATTTCTCTGCATTTCTGGTTGCATGCGGGCCGGGTTGGAATATCTGTAAAAGTAACAAAACAATACCCAAGTGATATTTATTTATATACAAAAGATAAGAAATAAGAGCATAAAATAAACATATTTCTATGTCAATCAAATACCCCCACACTTATCTTTTACTCGTCCTCGAGTAAAACAAAAAAAAACTAACTAGATAGGTCGCACTTTCGTAGGAAACACGATTGCATTGAGCGTATGCAACAAGCCGTTAAACCTCTAGGTGTCCCTAGTAGGACGAGTGGTGTCTCGTGAGGGTTTTCAGCGGATACTACCCACAAAATCCAAATGCAGTATGCTATGATTCTAATGGAACTACATGAATGCAATGGACATATGCAAAAATAAGAACGAAAAATGACAACACGACTTATTTCAGGAAAGTGGTACAACAAATTAAGTTAATAATTTCTAACCAGTTGATTTTATTTTAGATACCTCGACTTGTCACAAATTTTCAATATAAATCAAGTTTTCAAATGTTAAATTCCAGTTTGGCCAGTTAGTTCGGTCGATAACATAGTGCAGCCATGAAATAAATTCTTAGTTTGCTTGGCACAGTTTGCAAAGTGGTATTCTAATTTTCTCATGTATGGCTAGTCAAATCATTAAGGTCAAGAAATGTTTAGGTATCATCGCTTATTCTTTATTCTATAAAATTTTAAGATTTATGATTAAGTACATACACCTAACTAAAAAGACCAAGGTTTACCACCCATGCACTGCCTCGCGGACTAACGGAGAGTAGGTAAAGAGCTTGGCGGATTGTGCAGGCCGACTTTGACTTTGTCAACAACGTGTCGGTAATCCTTAGGTGTCCAATCTCATAGAATGAGACCAAGATATTCCAACTTTGACTTTGTCAACAACGTGTCGGATAGAGCTTGGCGGGTTTGCACACCAACGCTCGATATACAAGCAATGTTGGATACCCTTGGAATACTATTATTATTATTATTATCGAAAATATAAGCACAAAAGAGAGTTGCGCGAATTCAACTTAACACAACTTAGTTTTAAAGATTTGAAAAGCCAATATAAGCATTTTAAGTCCTCCACTTATTTAAACAAAGTCTACAATATAGAATAGATTTCATGGCCATCACCTAAGAATCTCCCTATGTACCGGTTACACTATTATCCCTCAAAATTAAACTTTTCATTATATTTCCTATTCGATCTAAGTTGAGAGAGAAAAATACTATCAAATGGCTAAAAATTGTAAACTTATTTTGCTGTATCAATTGAAAATGAGTCGTATTTCAAAAAAAAAAAAAAATTATGGTATGTTACTACGATATAAATTGTATGATGGTCCTATAAGAAAAAGAAAGAAAAATTAAAGAAAAAATCAAAAGAATGCAATGCAGACTCCCCCCCCCCCCACACTTGAACTAAACAGTGTCCACACTGTAATTTTTTTCTAAATTTGAAAGATCGTACCCAGAGATGGATTAAATGCAAAATTATTTGTAAAATGAAATGCAGTTTAACTATATGGAGAAATGGATCATATGTACAATGATATATGTGTTTGCGATGTATGCGATGCAAAGAGTTCCACCAACATTTCCCCCCACACTTGGTTCTAGCCCGATGAATACCATTCCCACTATGTCTAGGCATATTTTCTAATAAGTGCAGGTTTTTGAAAATCATCTCATCTTTATACCTCGATTTGTAGTCCAGGAGATAAATATCTAGGGTCGTCCTAACCTGAAATTTTTCAACCAAGCCAGCATTCCAAAAGTAATTCATGTATTCAACAAATTTGTCAGTGTAATTTCTCAAAAATTTGTGATCGTATATAAATTCAGTGAAAGTTGAAATCTGACTGTTGTTCAAGACTATGTGATCGCCTTTCTTGATTGGCAACATATTATCGACACCGACAATTTCACGTTCATCAAAATTTTCAAACTTGGATTGGTGGCTTGATTCTGTTTCATCCTTGTCAATCAAAAGTTTTAGTTCATCTACGAAAAGTTCTTCGGAAGCTAACGTGGACACGTCAATTGAAGTATGAGAAACTTCCTGAAATGGTAAATGTGGCGTGTCATCAACAATGGTTTCTACCTTGTCGATCTGTCCTATTCCGGGTTCTTGGTCCTTCGGAGGAGAAGGTGTCGACACAGGAAGTGGAAGAAGTAAAGTTATAGAAGAAGGTTTGTTGGGATTGCCAACAGTCAAAGAAGAGATAGTGTCGGGGTTGCCGACATCAGAAAAAGAGATGTTGGGATTGCCAACATTAAAAGAAGGTGGGGATTTGGAAGGTTCAGACGAATTGGCCTCGGTTGCCATTGGAAGAGCGTCATGATTTTCGATTGGGGTCAGAATCAAATGATTGTCGGGATTGGAGTCAGAATTAAGGCTTTCATCCTCACATAAACCAAAGAATTCATGTTCATTAAAGTTCTTTTCCAAATTTGAGTTGAAAAATTCCACATTTTCGTTTTGTTCAATTTCTAGAATTTCAAGTTTCTCACAGTCTGAAAGAGGAAGATCAAAATCTAAGCTTAAATTTTTTTCTTGAAAAAAATCGAAGTCCAGATCATTCGTTGAATTTTGAACAACTTCATTTAGATCATTATTCTCAATTTCGAAAGTTGTTATCTGAAAATTATCACTATCCGTAAAGAATGGATTATTTTCTGATTCATCGCTTGTTTGAATTTGATTTTGTTGCTCTTGTTGTTCTTTCAAAGTTGTCAATAAACAAAGAAGTTCATCAGCCCTCTCACTAAGAATGTTAAGGTGATATTCTTCAGAATCGTTGATTTGAGAGCTCTCATTTTGGATTTCTTGATTCTCAAAATTATAGTCCACATCAATTTCACAATCAATATTATTTTCAAAGTGATGGTTGTTTGAATTTTCAGAAAAATGACAATGATATTGGAAATCGTTTTGATTATAAAAATTATGTTCGTAACCAAAATTGTTGAAATTCGAAGGAAAATTGCAATTTTGGTCATTTTCAAAGTGTTGATATGGGCTATAATTTTGAAAATTTTGGTTTACAACCCCATATTGATGTGGATCAAAGCTATTTTGCGATTCAAAACCGTTTTGATGTGGATGTGATCCATAATCGAAATTATTGAAATTTAAATTGAAATCATCATTTCGATTATATCTATGATTTTGAAAATGTTGGTCAGTTGGAAAATTTTGAAAATTGTTGACATTGGGCTCACGAAATTTTGGAAAATCCTGCCTCATGAATTGTAATTCATACTCATACTCTTCAAGAGGACGTCTACTCTGATTGTTATCCCACAATTCTCTCAAAGATTTTTTTGAATCGGACATTTGAATGCAATCAAGAGAAGACAGAAATTATTCTTAGTTCAAAATAGTATAAAAGAATGAGTTGTACTCTATTAATTAACTGACTCAATTAGAAGGGGGAAGAGGGTCTTATGGCCGTTCACGTATAGTATAAATACTAAGGGATACGACCAATGTTTTACGGGTAGTATGCAACCTCTTTTGCTAGAAGTTCAAAAAATTGAACTACTATATATCCGCGATCCAATTGTACGAGACAGTCAACTTCACAAAGCACCACTTTTCAGTTATATTATTTTGAAAATCAAAATCACGTGTTAAAATTGAAAATCGATGAGAGTGATTAGTTATGGAAAACCGTTCCTCACCACAAATTCAGAAATATCAGTCACAGAACAGACACAGAAATATAAATTGCAGAATTAAAATTTACATTCAAGCCGCTGCCCCTGCAGAAAATTTTTACAACAATTGTCTATATATTATTTTCTTTTTCCTTTTCCAGCAGAGCACCTGTAGAGTTTTAAAAGTTTTCACCTTGATCGACAGTCCTCCAGTGAATTTGGGAAGCGCTAGCGCGTTCACACCCCACTTGGTGTGCAACCGCTCCAACCCATCTGAATCGTCCGCTGCTTTCTGTTGTTGTCCCCTTCTATTAATTGCTTGACTGCGCTGCGGCACGGGTTCGGGCTGTACCTGTTTTTAAGACCCTTTTTTTTTTTAAGACCCTTTTTTTTATTTCAGCTGTACCTGTTTTTTTTTTTTTTTTTTTTTTTTTTTTTTTTTTTTTTAAGGAAACGAAAACAAAAACTAAAAGTCAAGCCGCCCCACCAGAACGCAAAACACACAGATTGAACAGTTAGACCACCTATTGGTTTCTGAAGTGAATCACAAAACAGGAGTTTCACAAATTTGAACGGATGCAAACCAAAATATGTAATGTTAATTCAAAACAAGGTCACTCGTTCAACTAATTCACACGACCTAAATCAATACAGGCTATTTATTTATTTTTTTCTTCCCTCCTTGAAAACACTACGCACGCACTCTGTAGGAACAAAGGACAACACACCGTTCAAACCATAAATCTCTCCCCTTTATTTTTTTTCCAAAACAAAACGTACCCAAATAAGTGGAAACAGATCTCTCCCTCAATTAAAAAGATGCCACGACAATAAGATAGCGCACTTTCCTCAGACAACAATCTCTTTTTTTTTTTGGAACCGATTTAGGGTTCGAGTTGGAAAAAAAAAATGCGGAGGTTGCTAAATTGATTCGAATTGGGTTCTTGATTTTGTGGGTGCGAATTCAGTTTGGGTTCGATTTGGGTTTTGTGGAGGTCGAAGTGGCGGTAGCGTTTGGATGTAGAGTGGATATTTGTGAATCTTGATGGGTATCGATTTGCGTTGAAACAGAGGTCGTTCGAATCAGGGTATGATCAGTGGGAGAAGATGAGGGAAGGGGGTTGCGTGACTGGTCTTGTTTGAGGAGGATCGGATGATATTTATGCGGTTCTGACAAGGGGGAGATCGGTTTCGGTTGTTTGTGTGTGAGGATTGTGGACTCTGGAGTCTGCAGAGGGGCTGTTGATGAGTTGATAGCTGAGGCTATGGGAGTTTGTCTGGTTGTAGATGGTTGCGATAATGATGAGGGTGAATGGGAAGAAGTCGTGGTTTTTTTTTTGGACTGGTAGCGGATCTGCTGTTTTGTTTTGTTTTTTTTTTTTTTTTTTTTTTTTGAACTGGGTTTTGTGAATAGGTTTTTCGTTTTGCAATGGAGTTGTTGATCAGAGAGGGTTGCGATGAACTTAAGTTGAGGATTGGATAAGTGGTTTGCACGATGAAGAGGGTGAGCAGTTTTGGTTTGCAGGAATATGTAGCGTTTGTGGCTTGTGGAAGATGGTAGAAGATCCGTGGAGAGGAAAGGGGTTGGTATGGTTTGTGGTTTTAGGTATTGGCTGTTGGACGTAAGGATGGAGGATGATGTGGTGATCGGAGAATCGGTTTGATGGAGGGGATGCTTTGGATGTGTATTTGTGAAGAGGAATAGGTTGGTGAAATTTTGGTGAATTGTTGGCTGTGCGAAAGGGAGGGTTGTGAAGAACTTGTAGAAGAAGGGGAAATTTGCAAGCTAGAAAAAGAAATAAATTTGCAGAAATGAAAATCTGTTTGGAATTTTTTTTTTTTTTTTTTTTTGAAATTTGTACAGAAAGAAGAAATTTGTACAAGGGGAGGAATGATTGGGAAAAAAAAGAAAGAAATAAAGAGTAAAAGAAATGGCAAAGGGCAGAAAATGGCAAGTTGGTTTTTTTTCTTTTTAAAAAAAATTACGGTATCATTAAATAACACAGGGATGGTGGAAATTATGAAGGGAAGGTTTTGTACGAGAGCTTTTCAGTGGAAAGATAGCAAGGATGAAAACTTAATGTCTATGTTTTTTTTTTTTTTTTGTTAAAGAAAGGAAGAATCTGTACCAAGAAAGGAAAGAAATGAATTGGAAAAAGAAAGAACAAAAAGGAGAAAAAATTGAAAAGAGGAAAAAATAATAAAAAAAATGGCAAGTTTTTTTTTTCTTTTTTCTTCTTTTGTTAGTGATAGTATCAATGGAATTTATATACCAATTCACCAATCAAGAATCTTTTTTTCTTGTATATACGAATGAACAAAAGGAAAATAAAATAAAAGAAAAACTAACACGAATCAGAAATTAAATAAATAATAAAATTTAAATGTTGCCTCCCCGGCAACGGCGCCAAAAACTTGATCGACGCTAGTCTATGAATTAGAAAAGCGCGACATTTGTAATAAATTCTGCAAGCATACAGGTGTGTAGCATACAGGTCGAACACAGGGAGGAAGGTTAAATTTTATTATTTATATGTTTCGTGGGCGTGTTAGACGAACTTTGGAGGTTGATTTTGCAAAATAAAACAAAATTAAAACTGTAATTTGATTCAGAACAGATCTAACTGAACCGACGATCAAATCAAAATTTCAATGGAAAGCAAATGAAACTATGAATTAGATTTGAATCTAATCAAACCCAATTTGACCTAAGAAAATAATAAAAAGCAGAAATTGAAATTGCAGAAATTGAAATAACAAACAAGAATTAAAATTAGGATTTCCGCTGAATCTAATCAGACGGTAAATCACTAATGCAAACAAGTGCAAAATACAAATAGTGTTCTACCGAATCTAATCGTATAGACAACACTAGTTGGTAAGAAAACAAAAAAATGCAGAAAATAAAAGAGAAAGAAGAACTTTTATTCGAACAATGGAATAAGAGATGAGATATAGGATGGTGGCTACAATGCCATTACAAGGGTATATATAGGGTAGATAGCCAAACCCTAACCCTAACCCTAATGATAACTGGGCCTTGTCATTACATCACTAATTGGTTTACAATGAGAAACATAAATGGGCCTTTGATAAATAAAGCAAATTTGGGCCTTTTCTCTTTTTCCTCTTGCTTCCTTGACATTTCTTCATTGATTTGTGATGTGCAAAGCCTTTTTATCACTCCTTTTCTTGTTCAACAGCAACTAGATGTGATATCTTCATCTACAATTCTTCAAAATGCAAATACACAACAAATTGAACTCTATTTCTCTGCATTTCTGGTTGCATGCGGGCCGGGTTGGAATATCTGTAAAAGTAACAAAACAATACCCAAGTGATATTTATTTATATACAAAAGATAAGAAATAAGAGCATAAAATAAACATATTTCTATGTCAATCACACAGTATATAGGATCTTACTTAGTACAAATACAGTTCAGCTATACATAAATGTCTACAGCGGAAAACAAACAAAATATGTACAATAGGAGCTGAACAACATAAAAAGAGATAAATGATAGAATCCATCTTCAGCTCCAACTATCCAGAAAGAACCAGCTAAACCTGAATACAAGGTTGCCCGTGTAGAAAAAGGGGCACCCGAGTTTGAAAGTGAAACAAACTACGAGTCAGTCATGGGACTGGTATGAGAAATCTATTCAACACATATATAGTTTGGCTAATCACAGGACCACGCCACTTTCGTGGAACGGGTTTACTCCATTGGATTGCCAGTGCTTTAAACAAATCATTCCTTTAAAAACAATGCAATGCATTTTATAAAAATGAAGCCGTTATAAGACTCAGTTCCCATCACACAATGCAACGCAAACCGAAGGATAGAGTTTTTTCCTTATAACGACCAAAATATGCTTGATACGAATAAAACAAAGGCATTTTGATATTATTGATAGTGTCTATATGTTTTGAAAACAATTACAAATCATAACTATCAATCATAGACGACATGAGCGTCCCATGCCACTATGTCGCCAAATATATATACAATCAAAACCGCACAGTCATGTATTTGGAAACTGGATTTCCATCATGAACCAAGGCAAAAGATAGTCCTTACCGAATTCGAGACAATCTAGCCCATGTCTCAGGATCAGAGCTCGAGTGACCCTTGGATCGTCAGGGCCGGTCCACCGATGTGGATTAAAAAGCCTGAACGATACGTTTCCCCGCCCTTTGGGGCGTAAACGAGCCAACGAATGACTCCATCGGACCCGGAACATCCGATCTAACAGAGGCGCCTCGCAACAGCAACAACCACACAGGTGAAAAGTATATAAATGTCAGGGCTGGTAGGTCACTGACACCACCCTAGCTAGAAGGAAACGCATGCCCTCCCTGAGGTCCTGCTCCCGTTTCTAGTTCATACCGGGGTGTGAGGCTCGCGAATTTACGTTATACACAAAGCTACATCACACAGGCGGTGCTTTGATCATCACCACAAGACTTTGCTTTTCAATAGAAGCCCTGATCAGTGCATCTTAGCATGCCACACAGGCAATTCATGCCATGCGACTGATGTCCATCGATATACAACCTCTGAGCTCGTGCGTCTCAGAGAAGGGCGTTAAGCAAAAGAATAAATTCTCCGCCTCCAAACAGATGTATATTTAACAGAAATCAATCAACATAGAATAAACTCCAATGTCAGACATACAGTCCATTTACAAGTCCGTTCTGGGTCTGAACGAAACCGGAGGCACTAAATACCTCGCAAACCCATCGATCACCACGTACGTCTGGACGATCACCACTCATTATCCATATTTCGGGATGCCTCCCAATCAGGACCTCGGTTACCATCCAAACAAGGTGAAGATCTCCGGTCTTCGACCACCGTCTTCATCTTCGACTTTCAATCGTCGGTCGATTATTTGAAATGAGAATTAACTCGGCCTTTTCAAATAATTCACGTATATTTAGAATTTCAAATCAATTTATTTCAATGGTTAAATCATTCGACAACACCAATTTTGTTCTTTAATGTAATTTTCACACCAAACACATTCAACCATCAAATACCACATAAATCGAGCAAATTCAGTTCATTTCCAATACATATCGTTCATGATATTTTAAAATGATTTATCGCTATTTTTATTTATTTTAAAATAGCCAATTTATTCAAAACGACGCTTCGGGCCATAACGCGGCCGTGGCGCTGTTTTTCTTCAGATTTGATTTACACATATCTGAAAATCTAACCGTTGGATCTTCACAAAATTTACATCATTAGAAAGGTCTTTTCAAAACGAATCCAACGGTTCCAGTTTCGGGAAAATCCGACGGTCGGATCTCCTGGTACAATCGTTTGAATTTTCGATTTCAAAATACGAACTGCAGCGTCGTTATTCGATTAAATATATAATTATATTTATATATATAAATAAATATAATCGTTTCTGGCGCTGTTTTTCTTCAGATTTGAATTAAACATTCCAGACAATCCAACCGTTGGATTTTTACAAGGTTGGTGCCGTTGGGAAGATATTTCCAAGGCGAACCCGACGGTTGAGGTTTCGGGAAAATCCAATGGTCGGATTTCCCGCACTAGTTGTTTGAAATCATGGTTTCAAAATGCGAACTACACGACTACGTTTCGTTTTAATTTTATTTATATTTATATATTTATATAAATATAGTTCATTCAATGATTTCAATATCGTTTTCACTTCAAATATTTCACTAACGCCTTAAAATTTTGGAAAATTTCGCCATAACCTCCCCTGCACCGGGAGCATCGGGAAATCTCAAATAGCTTCCCCGGTCCTTCTAATCTCAAAAAGAAAAAGAAAAAGCCAAGCGGCTAGCCAACAGGCTCATAAAATCATCACCCAAACAAAACAGTAAATGTGTACCTATTTGTCGGGCATAAAATTTTATTCCTCTTCTCTAGCCCCTTTGCTATAACCTGTTCAATGAATATGCATGTACATATATATATAGTTCTTATCATTTATCATTTTCTATTCGACTTCATATTTGATTTCTATTTGGTTTAAAAACACCATTCATTCTAATGTTACATACATAGGTACAAATCATATCCTTAGCTAATTAATGAATATTTCAACTCATATATATTTATTTGAACAAGTGGCTATTTTTAACACTTCACATTTCAACGATTCACGCATATAATAAAAATGTGATTTTTATTGTAAAACAACTCATTTCAAAACACTATTATTTTATATATTTCATATTGGTGATAAAAATAGGGTTTTTCTTATAAAACAATTTCTTTCAAAACGAGATTATTTTAGACAGTTCATATAGTCGATAAAAGGTGATTTTTATTATCAAACAATTTATTTCAAAATATGAATACCATTCAACACATGAATTTCAAATCAACGAATGAATATCGATTCAACACATGAAGGTTTTCTATTCAATGAATAAATATAGTTTTAGCAAATGAAAATAATTCAAACACATGAATATTATTCAAAATTTCGGCAGCATAACAGCAGGGTAGTTAAAACCGGGACCGTCCCTAGTGCGGCTCCTCGCTCTACCTTAAAACCTCGCGGTTTTTGACAATGGGGATCATGCATCTAGTTCGCACGCAGGCGGCATGTATATATTTATTTCATTTCCACAAACTAATCCTATGTGGTTTCAACCAAATATTTCTCAACCACAAACGGGTATTTTTCAACCTCAATCAATCAATATCAACCACAAACAATCCCCAAATAATCATTCGCTATCAATCAATTTTCACACCAATCACAATCAATAAATATCGTCCATGGTTTGTGGACGAGGGGCGTATATATATATATATTTATATATAGCAATTCACTTTTATTTCAACACATATATAATTTTTACAACGCATATATAACTTATACATCGAACATACAACTTATACAACGCTTATACATGAGGTGTACAACGTTTATATAACTCATACATCGACTATATAATTTACACATCGTCGTTTTCCATATTGTTTTTAAATCAGAAATCTCACATTGGGTTCCACTCCACCAAAAATAGCAGAAGGCTCAGAAAAATATGCGGTCTCTTCTAAAATGCAAAAGACGTCCCCACGGTCACAATGTTTCCTGTTTCATCGAATTTCGTTAACATAGCAAAAAGATATGATTTTTCACAGGTTTGCAACACTTAAAAGTGTCATTTTCAATTGAAAAGTAAACAAGCCGTATACCAGTTTTTTTCTTCGAAACTAGGTTTTCGATTTTCTCGCGAATCGATGCACGATATCACGATCCGCTAGTGCCACGACCTTGGCCTTGGAACAGGCTTCACGGCGATGGTGGCCTGCCTCAGATCGATGGCGAGATCGGGCGGCGGCGGCGGAAAGCCTCCGACTTTGGAGGCGTCTAACTCGATGCTCGTCGAACGATAGGGGGTGGGGTTGCTATGGATTGGAAGAGGAAGGAGAGGGCTCTCGAATCTGGGTGGTGGCGGGGTCGGACGTGGCCTGAGGCGGCGGCGATTGAGGGGAGATGTCGGGGAAGTTTTCCGCCGTTAGGTCGTTTCGGGGAGAGAGAAACCGGGGGGGGGGGCTGACGTGGGCTAATGGGATTTTTTTTTATATTTATAAAGTTTTAAAATCCGAAAATACCCCTTGCCTCTGGCGAACCCCAATCCAAACCCAACGACTGTCGTCCCCAGCGTTTTACCCCCATTCCGAACACAATGGGATATGTTTCGTAGGCCCATTCGACTGTTTCAGCCAGTTTTCCTTCAAATTAAAATATATAACATTCAATATTTAATTTGAACGAACATTTCAATTTGCCAGGGTCACAAGCTGATTCGAAAAATTCCAGAAAAATATATCTAGCTATGTTTTGATGATACGGTCCCAACAAAACTAGTTTCGTCGAATTTTGAGACCGTTTGCAAAAAGGCCCATTTCTGGTCGATCCAATTTAACTGTAATTGACCAAAACACGTTTTCCTTTGCCACGCTCACATACTAGCCTCAAAAATTATGAAATTTGAAACCAAGCAATAACTTCACATCCCGGATCCAACAAAAGTGGTTTCGTCGAATTCCGAGGTCGTATGCAAAATGGCCAATTTCACGGGCTATATAAATTCCATAGCGACCGTTCTGAAAATTAATTCCACCATAACTTTTGCTTTCCGCTATGAAAATTCGATTTTTCAGATTCGTTAGAAAGGTATTCACTAACAGATTTAAATATTTTTGGTTTCACTAAAATCCGTTTTGTTTTGCACCCGGTACAGTCCGACAAAGTTTGAATCCAATTTTTGAAACTGCAGCGCCCTTTCAGGCCTTGTTTATAATTATAATTAATTGTATTCGTTTTCAATTGACGATTCAAACTCAGTTTTCATCGCCATTATTTAAAATATTTATTTTAAATATTTAAAATCCATTATTTTAGCCAATTTAAAATTTTTAAATTGGTTCAGATTTTCTTGGTCGTTACAATCTCCCCCACTTAAAACTTTTCGTCCCCGAAAAAGAACAAAGTCGAAAGTGGTTTGATAAATCTACGATCACACAACACAACAACCAATTTGTTTTTAATCTTCCAAAAATATACTAATCAAAACCTATATTCCTTTAAAAATCATTCAGAGTATAGAATAAATAGTGCACATCCATGGGAAGAAAATAGCAACAGAATAGAGAATTAAATGGTAATGCAAAGTAGGGTAAATGCACCTTGCACCGGAGTCAATCAGAGATATCTACTTGGCATCTAGGATAAGCTTTCTGAATGCTCTCCTCAGTTTCCCAAGTACAATCTCGCGGATCTCCACTTCATTGCACTTTAACTAAGCGAACCTTCTTGTTCCTCAGCTCTTTGGTTTCTTTGCCTATTATCTTTAGCGGCTCTCTCTTATGATATTCTGGGATGGTCATATCTCCTTGTATTAGATAAGAAAATTCATCACATAATCTCTCGGTTGCTTCGGGAGGAGTAAATCTTTCCAGGAAAATCACTTTGAATCTGTCCCAGGTGATATCACCTTCTGGATTATCTTTGATGATCGTTTCCCACCAGATTAAAGCTTCTTCTTTGAGCGCCCAAGATGCTACTAGCCTTTTCTGGTCATCCCTCAGCTGGATACGCTCAAAAATTCTTTCTGCAGAACTCACCCAAGCTTGAGTTTGAATTATAGATTCATTGCCCGAGAACTGTGCGCCATTCAGATTTCGATATCTCTTTAATAGAGCCTCTAGATCGGGTTCTGCATTTCTTCTGTTTTACTCATACTAGGATATTGCTGATCCTATCTGTATAGAGTTACCCGTCCTAGAACACTACTGGTTCTATTTTCTGACGAGTTCGTTCAAGTGTCATATTCCAGAACTAAACTTAACCAAAGCTCTGATACCACGTTGAGACGACCCGAAATCCCGTTCCAACGGAGACAAGGGTTATCTTTGGAATATAACACAGAAACAGATAATAGCAGAACATAATTAAATAAATACACTAGATAATGAACAGTAGAATATACTGGATAAAAGTAATCATCAGAGTTACACAGTATACAGGATCTTACTTAGTACAAATACAGTTCAGCTATACATAAATGTCTACAGCGGAAAACAAACAAAATATGTACAATACGAGCTGAACAGCATAAAAAGAGATAAATGATAGAATCCATCTTCAGCTCCAGCTATCCAGAAAGAACCAGCTAAACATGAATACAAGGCTGCCCGTGTAGAAAAAGGGGCACCCGAGTTTGAAAGTGAAACAAACTACGAGTCAGTCATGGGACTGGTATGAGAAATCTATTCAACACATATATAGTTTGGCTAATCACAGGACCACGCCACTTTCGTGGAACGGGTTTACTCCATTGGATTGCCAGTGCTTTAAACAAATCATTCCTTTAAAAACAACGCAATGCATTTTATAAAAATGAAGCCGTTATAAGACTCAGTTCCCATCACACAATGCAACGCAAACCGGAGGATAGAGTTTTTTCCTTATAACGACCAAAATATGCTTGATACGAATAAAACAAAGGCATTTGATATTATTGATAGTGTCTATATGTTTTGAAAACAATTACAAATCATAACTATCAATCATAGACGACATGAGCGTCCCATGCCACTATGTCGCCAAATATATACAATCAAAACCGCACAGTCACGTATTTGGAAATTGGATTTCCGTCATGAACCAAGGCAAAAGATAGTCCTTACCGAATTCGAGACAATCTAGCCCATGTCTCAGGATTAGAGCTCGAGTGACCCTTGGATCGTCAGGGCCGGTCCACCGATGTGGATTAAAATGCCTGAACGATATGTTTCCCCGCCCTTTGGGGCGTAAACGAGCCAACGAATGACTCCATCGGACCCGGAACGTCCGATCTAACCAAGGCGCCTCGCAACAGCAACAACCACACAGGTGAAAAGTATATAAATGTCAGGGCTGGTAGGTCACTGACACCACCCTAGCTAGAAGGAAACGCATGCCCTCCCTGAGGTCCTTCTCCCGTTTCTGGTTCATACCGGGGTGTGAGGCTCACGAATTTACGTTATACACAAAGCTACGTCACACAGGCGGTGCTTTGATCATCACCACGAGACTTTTCTTTTCAATAGAAGCCCTGATCACTGCATCTTAGCATGCCACACAGGCAATTCATGCCATGCGACTGATGTCCATCGATATACAACCTCTGAGCTCGTGCGTCTCAGAGAAGGGCGTTAAGCAAAAGAATAAATTCTCCGCCGCCAAACAGATGTATATTTAACAGAAATCAATCAACACAGAATAAACTCCAATGTCAGACATACAGTCCATTTACAAGTCCGTTCTGGGTCTGAACGAAACCGGAGGCACTAAATACCTCGCAAACCCATCGATCACCACGTACGTCTGGACGATCACCACTCATTATCCATATTTCGGGATGCCTCCCAATCAGGACCTTGGTTACCATCCAAACGAGGTGAAGATCTCCGGTCTTCGACCACCGTCTTCATCTTCGACTTTCAATCGTCGGTCGATTATTTGAAATGAGAATTAACTCGGCCTTTTCAAATAATTCACGTATATTTAGAATTTCAAATCAATTTTTTCAATGGTTAAATCATTCGACAACACCAATTTTGTTCTTTAATGTAATTTTCACACCAAACACATTCAACCATCAAATACCACATAAATCGAGCAAATTCAGTTCATTTCCAATCCATATCGTTCATGATATTTTAAAACGAGTTATCGCTATTTTTATTTATTTTAAAATAGCCAATTTATTCAAAACGACGCTTCGGGCCATAACGCGGCCGTGGCGCTGTTTTTCTTCAGATTTGATTTACACATATCTGAAAATCTAACCGTTGGATCTTCACAAAATTTACATCATTAGAAAGGTCTTTTCAAAACGAATCCAACGGTTCCAGTTTCGGGAAAATCCGACGGTCGGATCTCCCGGTACAATCGTTTGAATTTTCGATTTCAAAATACGAACTACAGCGTCGTTATTCGATTAAATATATAATTATATTTATATATATAAATAAATATAATCGTTTCTGGCGCTGTTTTTCTTCAGATTTGAATTAAACATTCCAGACAATCCAACCATTGGATTTTTACAAGGTTGGTGCCGTTGGGAAGATATTTCCAAGGCGAACCCGACGGTTGAGGTTTCGGGAAAATCCAATGGTCGGATTTCCCGCACTAGTTGTTTGAAATCATGGTTTCAAAATGCAAACTGCACGACTACGTTTTGTTTTAATTTTATTTATAGTTATATATTTATATAAATATAGTTCATTCAATGATTTCAATATCATTTTCACTTCAAATATTTCACTAACGCCTTAAAATTTTGGAAAATTTCGCCATAACCTCCCCTGCACCGGGAGCATCGGGAAATCACAAATAGCTTCCCCGGTCCTTCTAATCTCAAAAAGAAAAAGAAAAAGCCAAGCGGCTAGCCAACAGGCTCATAAAATCATCACCCAAACAAAACAGTAAATGTGTACCTATTTGTCGGGCACAAAATTTTATTCCTCTTCTCTAGCCCCTTTGCTATAACCTGTTCAATGAATATGCATGTACATATATATAGTTCTTATCATTTATCATTTTCTATTCAACTTCATATTTGATTTCTATTTGGTTTAAAAACACCATTCATTCTAATGTTACATACATAGGTACAAATCATATCCTTAGCTAATTAATGAATATTTCAACTCATATATATTTATTTGAACAAGTGGCTATTTTTAACACTTCACATTTCAACGATTCACGCATATAATAAAAATGTGATTTTTATTGTAAAACAACTCATTTCAAAACACTATTATTTTATATATTTCATATTGGTGATAAAAATAGGGTTTTTCTTATAAAACAATTTCTTTCAAAACGAGATTATTTTACACAGTTCATATAGTCGATAAAAGGTGATTTTTATTATCAAACAATTTATTTCAAAATATGAATACCATTCAACACATGAATGTCAAATCAACGAATGAATATCGATTCAACACATGAAGGTTTTCTATTCAATGAATAAATATAGT
Organism: Allium sativum; assembly: GCA_030737875.1. Lineage (NCBI taxonomy): Eukaryota > Viridiplantae > Streptophyta > Magnoliopsida > Asparagales > Amaryllidaceae > Allium > Allium sativum. Next base: position 486,918,769 of record CM060919.1, on the reverse strand, counting down.
TTTAGCAAATGAAAATAATTCAAACACATGAATATTATTCAAAATTTCGGCAGCATAACAGCAGGGTAGTTAAAACCGGGACCGTCCCTAGTACGGCTCCTCGCTCTACCTTAAAACCTCGCGGTTTTTGACAATGGGGATCATGCATCTAGTTCGCACGCAGGCGGCATGTATATATTTATTTCATTTCCACAAACTAATCCTATGTGGTTTCAACCAAATATTTCTCAACCACAAACGGGTATTTTTCAACCTCAATCAATCAATATCAACCACAAACAATCCCCAAATAATCATTCGCTATCAATCAATTTTCACACCAATCACAATCAATAAATATCGTCCATGGTTTGTGGACGAGGGGCGTATATATATATATATTTATATATAGCAATTCACTTTTATTTCAACACATATATAATTTTTACAACGCATATATAACTTATACATCGAACATACAACTTATACAACGCTTATACATGAGGTGTACAACGTTTATATAACTCATACATCGACTATATAATTTACACATCGTCGTTTTCCATATTGTTTTTAAATCAGAAATCTCACATTGGGTTCCACTCCACCAAAAATAGCAGAAGGCTCAGAAAAATATGCGGTCTCTTCTAAAATGCAGAAGACGTCCCCACGGTCACAATGTTTCCTGTTTCATCGAATTTCGTTAACATAGCAAAAAGATATGATTTTTCACAGGTTTGCAACACTTAAAAGTGTCATTTTCAATTGAAAAGTAAACAAGCCGTATACCAGTTTTTTTCTTCGAAACTAGGTTTTCGATTTTCTCGCGAATCGATGCACGATATCACGATCCGCTAGTGCCACGACCTTGGCCTTGGAACAGGCTTCATGGCGATGGTGGCCTCCCTCAGATCGATGGCGAGATCGGGCGGCGGCGGCGGCGGAAAGTCTTTGACTTTGGAGGCGTCTAACTCGATGCTCATCGAACGATAGGGGGTGGGGTTGCTATGGATTGGAAGAGGAAGGAGAGGGCTCTCGAATCTGGGTGGTGGCGGGGTCGGACGTGGCCTGAGGCGGCGGCGATTGAGGGGAGATGTCGGGGAAGTTTTCCGCCGTTAGGTCGTTTCGGGGAGAGAGAAACTGGGGGGGGGGCTGACGTGGGCTAATGGGATTTTTTTTTATATTTATAAAGTTTTAAAATCCGAAAATACCCCTTGCCTCTGGCGAACCCCAATCCAAACCCAACGACTGTTGTCCCTAGCGTTTTACCCCCATTCCGAACACAATGGGATATGTTTCGTAGGCCCATTCGACTGTTTCAGCCAGTTTTCCTTCAAATTAAAATATATAACATTCAATATTTAATTTGAACGAACATTTCAATTTGCCAGGGTCACAAGTTGATTCGAAAAATTCCAGAAAAATATATCTAGCTATGTTTTGACGATACGGTCCCAACAAAACTAGTTTCGTCGAATTCTGAGACCGTTTGCAAAAAGGCCCATTTCTGGTCGATCCAATTTAACTGTAATTGACCAAAACACGTTTTACTTTGCCACGCTCACATACTAGCCTCAAAAATTATGAAATTTGAAACCTAGCAATAACTTCACATCCCGGATCCAACAAAAGTGGTTTCGTCGAATTCCGAGGTCGTATGCAAAATGGCCAATTTCACGGGCTATATAAATTCCATAGCGATCGTTCTGAAAATTCATTCCGCCATAACTTTTGCTTTTCGCTACGAAAATTCGATTTTTCAGATTCGTTAGAAAGGTATTCACTAACAGATTTAAATATTTTTGGTTTCACTAAAATCCGTTTTGTTTTGCACCCGGTACAGTCCGACAAAGTTTGAATCCAATTTTTGAAACTGCAGCGCCCTTTCAGGCCTTGTTTATAATTATAATTAATTATATTCGTTTTCAATTGACGATTCAAACTCAGTTTTCATTGCCATTATTTAAAATATTTATTTTAAATATTTAAAATCCATTATTTTAGCCAATTTAAAAAATTTAAATTGGTTCAGATTTTCTGGGTCGTTACAAAGATACTTAATGGGTTACTGGTTTGAAAAGGGTCCCCCATGCTTGACACAAGCTTTCCACCATGCTTGGTCCCCACTAGGATTTCCCACTTAACCCCCTTCTTATTCATGTCTTCTTACATGTTTCAATTTGGTTAAGTGTCTCTAATCGTATTTCACATGTCTCCCATGTCATCCACTTAACCCCCATGTCCTACCACATGTTTATCTTGGTTAAGTGTTAATGATTGTATCCCACATGCCACCCATGTTACCCACTTATCAAATTAACATGTGTTATTGGTTAAGCTTGTCTTAACCCTATCCGCTTATCAGATCTATATATATATATATATATATATATATATATATGGCTAAGCTGGTCTTAACCTTATCCACTTATATATTATGGGTTAAGTTGGTCTTAACCCCATCCACTTATCAGATTATTATGTATTATTGGTTAAGTTTGCCTTAACCCTGTCCACTTAACAGATTAATATAAATATTATTAGTTAAGCTAGACTTAACCCCACCCACTTATTAATATATATTATTGGTTAAGATGGTATTAACCCTACCTACTTATCAGATTATTGGTTAAGCTAGTCTTAACCTTATCCACTTATCAGATTTTTGGTTAAGCTGGTCTTAACCCTATCCACTTATCATGTTATGTATCATATATATATCATCTAACATGTTTTACTTAATTTATGATTAAGTATATCTTAGTTCACAGATACATTGGTTAAGAGAATAACTCCCTAAGTATCAACCCCGAAGACCGAAATAACCATCTGATTGGTACTCAGAGAATTACTCAACTCAACCAAACTTTTGTTTGTCATTCATGTTCGTCTGTGATCAGCATTAATTAATTATTAATGCACAGACCTCTCACATTAAGTCGATTGCTTGTGGCCGCTGGATATGCCGGGCGGTTCCGGGCATACTTCCACCACAAGCCAGACTTAACCTCGTGTCTAAGCATCTTTTAATTACGCCTACAACCTCTCACATTAGACTGTCGTTTGCGGTTGCTGGATGTGTCGGGCGGGTCCGGGCAGTCTTATACCACAAACGAGTCTAACCTCTTGTCTTAGGCATTTATTACTCATTTAATTTATGCCTTTGACTTCTCACATTAGACTACCGTTTGTGGTTGCTGGATGTGCCGGGCGGTTCCGGGCAGTCTTATACCACAAACGAGTCTAACCTCGTGTCTCAGGCATTCATTATGCACTTAATTTATTCAACCCCAATTTGAATTAATATCCCTATTTCAAACTGCCTATAACTTCCAAATTAATCTATGTCCATAATTGTCGCTTAAATTTGTCCATACTTTTTAGGTATATAAATTATACCAATTAATGTCTCAATTTAATTATATGCCTTTAAAGTTATTTTTATGTCAATTCACAATTTGCATAATTAATATTTTCCCTTTTGTCCCCACGCTATTCGTACGTTCTAATATGAGATATGTTAGACTCACAAATAGTCTAACTTATAAAAGAAAAGAAACACACAACTTGCATAACACATAAAATAGATCTGACTTGCAAATAGGAATTATAACATAAATTTGCATGGCCAATAACTAGCATAGGCATATAGAATCATATATTTGCATAAACTACCATGGATGTAAATATAGATCTAAACATGAAATTGTGAACTTGCATATATGGATTATGGGTCTCACCTAACTTGCATATGTGAATATAATTTTCACCCAAAAATGTGAATATAGTTTTTCACCTAAACTTGCATATGGATTTCTACAACTTGCATATGAATTTATCACATGTTTTTGCATATAAATTAGCATATGTATATACTTGATTCATATATAAACTTGCGTACAATTCACATATAGACTTGCATAAGATTCATATTCAAACTAGCATACGATTTAACATCCTAAACTTGCATAAAATTCACATACGAATTAGCATATGATTTAACGTCCCAAACTTGCATAAAATTCACATACGAATTAGCATATGATTTAACATCCCAAACTTGCATAAGATTCACATATGAATTAACATATGATTTAACATCCTAAACTTGCATAAAATTCACATATGAATTAACATATGGTTTAACATCCCAAACTTGCATAAGATGAATCAAGTTAAATATGAAATAGATCTGCCAACATAAGATAACAAAGTTAAACAACATCATGTGATTCAACAGACATGTTCTCTACAACCCATCATAATTAATTTATCAATTATATTATGAAAGAAATAGTACTCACAAAGATAGGTTAGAGAAGAGAATGATTTGTTCGTCTTTTGAATTGGAATTCTGACTTGCTAAATCCTAATCTTTAGGAAGGAGAACTATCCTAGCAGCAACAATGGTGGCCATGAGACAAATTTTGTTTTGATTTAGGGTTTGAGTCTAGGAACTCTTTTGTAGAAGTTTGAATTAACCTAAGCCATTAGATTATCATAGGAACAATCCCAACCATCCACGACTAGATAGAGTTATCTAGAACAGCCACATCAGCCCTAATGACTCAGTACAGAGTCAGAAATCGTCACATTTCAGATCTGCCCGGGGGGGGGGGGTGTAGGTCGAACCCTGGTCGACCTAGACCTTGAGCGGGAGAATTCCCGCCCAGCCTGCTCCCCTGTTTGAATTTTGAATTTTGAATTTATTATTCTGAACTGTTTTAATTTATATAAAATTGCTGAAACTTCTGAAGGCCATAACTTCCTCATACGAAGTCCGATTTATGAAAACTTGGACTCTATTCCAAGTAGAATTTCGAGTCGAATGCAATGTCCTAACCCATTCCCCTCAATTATCACTTTATTAAATAAGTATTCCTTGGATTGTTAGTTTTAATATTCACAGAAAATTCAGGGTGTTACAATTATATTTGAAATATTAATGCTTTTAATATTGAGTTCGTTTATTAAAACGATGATTTAACGTTTATATTTATATTTAATATAAAAAAATGAGCTCATAATGGCGCGGTAGTTTGTAATATTTTGTTTTGAACTTAATTGAATATACAGAATTCGTTTTAATTTGGAATTCTGTGAAACAAGAAATGTTAGGATCTGTTTGTTTATAATTTTCTAATGAAAAAGAAAAATCGAGATTTTGTCTTATAGATTGTAAGTTACATCCAAATAAAGTTTTCAAATAGTCGTTGTTGAATCATTTATAAGCCATAACGATTTATTTAATATAATTAAATATTGGTTTGGAATTTGGATGAGATTTTGAGACAGCTATAATTTGATTTTTTGAATTTTACTATAATTTTTAATTTGGAAAATAAACAACTTTATATTTGGAGTAATTTACACCCTATATCAGTATTTTGGGGTTTCACAGAATTAGCTAACTAGTCTATTTTATTATATGGTTGTGATCGTGACACACTATTGGACGCGACGATATTTTTATTTTTGTCGATAGCAAGTCATATGCGGATGGAATTTTATATAGCAGGGTACGTTTAGTTTTTAAAAATAGTTATATGTTCACAAATATATATTTCATTCGTCAACATTGTTCACATTGATTTTTACATGCAAACATGCAACAATGTATCTGAGCAGACTAAAGTTGCCTTAATAATGAAATCTCGTACAAGCTTCCTTTCAAAACACAACATGGCCTAATCTAAGACTTTAAATCAAACATAGGAAATGAAAACGCACTGACGTGCTTTATGTTTTGAATCACATAGTTTTTTATCCTGCGCACTGAATCCATCTGCATGTATAAAATGCACGCATGCTACTCTAAGACAACAAGTTAGAGAGCTACTCTAAGTGTACAGCTATCACATTTTTCTCTCACTTTTCACATTGTCCAATCACACAAGGCACATGTTTTCCCTGAACCAATGCATCTATCCTGTACAAGATGTTTACATAAAGCCTACCCTCCTACTCTATTCATATGTACAAAATACCAGTTCCATCAAAGCGCAGAGACTTACAACAAGCACAGACCAAAATTCATGCTTTAAGTAAAATGAAGCACCTCTCCCCACATGCTAATCAAAATCAAACGCAACAAATAAGGTTGTGCAACCTACCTGTACTATACATAGAAGCTGCAAACCAATAGCTAAGGATAAGTGAAAGAATAATAGTTGGCTATCCTACACCCTACCACATCTAAATGTCGTGACTGCCAAGGCAACTTCGATACCGTGGGATCCAAACTTAAAACCGTGATGGCCAAGGTAACTTGACTGTAAATACTAGACATCACTCTAACTAAAATCAACCAAAATGCATTTCCTCTTCAATTCGTTACCCCATTCAAACTAAAAGACTTCTGTTCTAATTTTATAACACTACCACCTCCACATATAAACAAACGAACACGATTCATGGACTTAGAGAGTCACCGGAACTCAGACACCATGGAGGATGGCGCAGCGCTGGGTGATGTCATGGTTGAAAGCATACAGTAGCACGTTAGTTACAGCGGTGGATGGAGCGGTGCGTTGCGATCTGATGGAGGAGATCGAGTTACGGATGTTGGCGACCGGACGATGGAGTTTTTGAAGAAGAATGCGTTGATGGTTCTGGTTGTGAGAATCATTGATCGGAAAGGAAGAGAGGATGGATAGTGGATACAAACAAGGATAGGTGGTTGAAGCAGCATGGGGAAGTGGGTAGTCGATGGACATGGAGTTTTCTGAGAAGCATGTAGTGGAGTAGGGATGTTTGCACGCAGGATGTATAAAATGAAAAGGGCTAGTGGAGCTTCATAGACAAGGAAGTGAGGAGGAGTGACAACATCCTACAGGCGGTGGTTTTATTCGTTGGGGAAGACATGCAGACGTTGGGGGAAGATCCAGGCGCGTGGGCTTTAGGGGTATGGGCCTCGGCCTTTACCAAAGAAAAAAAAGAATAAAGGGGAAAGAAGGCTGAACGTGGAACCAATGGGAAGGGGTGCTTTCTTGTTTTGTAGCATTGGAGCAAATGGGGAACGTTAGTATGTTTGTGGAAAGGCTGCATGGGATCAAACATGCATGAAGAGGGGGTTGGTTCTGGAGGCCCTGCGTGGAGGCTCAGGTGGTGATGAGGTGGCGGTTGAGGAGACTTACGGTTCATTTTGTTCACAGCAGGGTGGCTGTGTTACTTTCAAAATGGGAAGAATACCCTGCAGCTTTCGGGTATGGATCTTATGCGTTGAAGTGGGCTTTCGATTTTTTTTATTTAAAAAAAAGGGATGAAAAGCCGGAAATGAAATATGGGAGGAAGTGAGGAAGTAGTGAAGCTCCAGAAAGTTTTAACGTAGAGAAGAGATGTTGGAAAAGAAGGACCATAGAGCAAACGGTTGTGAGCTGATTAGGGGTAATTCTTATTTAATTTAATTTAAGCTTCAAGTGAATAAAATACTTAAAAGTGCCTAATCAAATTGATGTAGGAACCAGTCAAACTTGAGGATGCTAGAAATAGTTAGGATGGATCTTGCAGCATATTTGTGAATAATGATTTCAGTGACAAGTTATGTGAATAGTTCAACCACGCACATAAGTCTATTGTTCTGCTATTATAACATGATGGAATTTTACATGTATAGTAAGCTTTAGGATTATTTAGAACTAAATAAGCAATGCCTCGAAATATTAATTATGCCTAACCACTTGAATAAATGTGCCAGATTATACAACGTGGCCAACGAAATGTATAAAGTGATTAACGATAATAGAGATTTTGTTAAAAAATTAATTTGTTTAATTTAAACCGTATAAATTTCGTGACATGCCCATATGTTGTTATAATTCGACAAGACCAGAAGCATGGGAACCATATCGGACAACATGATATTATGAAGCTAGACTGGACGAAGTTGGATTGAACTGTTTTATTCGACGAATGAAAATCCAAGGTGAGTTAAACTCACTCAGTTCTCCCACTTATAATTATATAAGTCGGGTTTATTATTTGGCTGCCATGGTTGCTAATTATTGGTTAATGATGATTATTTGGATGTTGTTAAATATTATTATATTGGTTATTTAAATTAAACATTGTTTAATTTAAATGAAATAACATCGTTATTTTTAATGATGTTTTCCAAACAAGGTAACTTACCTCGTTGGTGACGTTTATAATGATATAAACGTATTTAAAATAAATTGGATACTGAATTATTACTGATTGACCGCTATCAGTTGAGTTGATTATTTATCTGTATATGATCATTATATGAACTGTTTAACCCATATGATTGGATTATTGAATTAGTTATCGATTGTTAAACCCAAATTCAACATTTGTTTGGTCATTAACCAATGGAGATATTGGTTGAAGAATTTATAGCAGATGGCCAAAATACAAACTGTTTTATAAAGATTGACTTATCGGCAGTTGAATCGATAGAAATAGAGTTATGAAATTTATTTATAAGTGAATATAGATTTTTAAATATATTATTTTAATTAGAGTTTAGAAAAGGAAATAAACCAACCACAAATATATAGATTTGTTTAACAACCAATCATCAGTTTTATACCAAAATATGCCGTGTGCGAAGCATGTGCCTAATATAAATTATAAATTGATTTATAAAGATGATTCTTATATTACTTAAATGGATAAGCAAGTGAGTAGGGACTAATGTAAATATTAATAACTGAGAGAAATTGTTTTCATTTAAATTAATAATACTATTAGTAAATGAAAAGACGAGTTAGAGTTGATCAACGAGTTAATCATGTTTTAAAGTTGATCAAGCCAACTGTTTTAACGAAAATTGATTATTAAATTAAATTAATTTGTGCCGATTAATCTAATGGAATAATTTAGTGAATAGTGTTTAACTTAACAAGAATTAAAAAGGGAATTGGATATTTATTCTAGTTAATGATAAAGTAAATTAATAATAATTTAAAGAAATTTATTCTTCAAAGAAGTTCATTTAAGCAAGTAATCAAGGTTAGAATGAAATATAATTGAATTTTCAAAAGTGAATTTATGAACGGATTTATATTTAAATCAAGTTTGGTAAATGAAGTTATAAAAATGGTTTTAAGTAAATACGATAAATATTGCTTAATATTTGAATTAAGTAAAGGAAATCAAGATGGAAAAGGTTTGATATTAAACCAAAGTTGTATAAATGAGTTTATGAAAAGTAATGTGTAGTTAAAGCGTTAATTTTAATTAACGTTGGTTAATAATGACATTAAGTGGAATTGATGAGATTTGAAATAAGATTTCCCAAAATGATTAAAAGCTTTAGAAAAAGGATTCTGGTAATTGAATCTGGTAAAGATCGAGCAACAAGATTTGTAATAAAAATCCGGATGATGAAATAAATAGTTTAAAGTAGGAGTTTAAAAGTTAATGTTTTATTATTACTAAATCAATAAATTTAGTAATAATAATATATTTAAAAAGGAGATTTCAAAATTAAGAAGGTTTTATGTAACCGAATTTCAAATAAAATAGTGAAGTGGTATTGGTTGGTATTAGAATAAATATGGGGCTTTGGTATTACAACTGGTAATTATCTTAAGATAAGAATGTTGTTGATCAAGGTCTGAGAGGTAATTTAAATACCCCAACTTGAACGACTTCAGGATTATCGAAGGATGATATTAGTTGTAGTGATGAAAGTGTTAAAAGTAATTTATTTAGGGAAATCCTTGGGTAACGTTATGTGAAGAAATTTGGAAATATATATAATGGGATTTTGAAATAAAAGAGAATAAGGAGGGGCTTGAGAATATGGAATGATATTTTCCAAAATAAAAGAGAGAAAAAGGGATTTGTGAAAATATAATGATATGTAGAATGAGGGTAAGTGACGATTATTTTGTAACGAAATAAATAAAAGAGATTTCGTAATAATTGGTTACGATTTTGAGTTGAATCGATTTCCAAATTTTAGATGATAGATAATGTAACGAATGTTTCGAAGTGATAGTAAAAAGAAAAATTGGATATGATTTAAGATATTTTTCTAAATATTTAATGATTTGAAAATATTAATGTATTAAAACTGATATATTATTTTTAGTGGCCAAGTGACGCTGTGTGCCCAACCAATGGTTCTATTTTTATTTTTATGGTTGTTTATTTTGATAGTTAAATAACCGACTATCAAAATCAGGCTCAATGCGCTGTTAGTATGGAAAGACCAGGATCAAATTTATATTCGAAAACCATTCCGACCAATAAATACGAATACGTCAAAGATGCTGATCGAGATGGAGCAATTGAAGACCGTAGATCTTCATAAAACGGAAGAGTTACTTACAATCTCTGGCTGATCCCTAGAGATATACTGTGATTCTGTCGTGGTTGAAATTTACGGATTGTAAGGACTACTCGCTACTGATCCATAGGGTGATTCCTAGGACATGGTAGGAGGGTGCCTTCAGTTCATCCTGTTCCTGGATGACTTGTATGGCCGATGTAAACGGTGGCCAGATGTTCCAAAAGTTGATTATAACCTCAAGCCTCATCAACCGGGAAATGACAAAAATCGGGCAGGTAGCATTGCTATGTAGGTCGCACCCATTAGGGTGTATAATCACCTATCTAGAGGTATTCCTTTTGTTTCTTTGATGTATCGATGCTGTCCCTTTTCGGGAAACGGTGGGTAGCTCCCAACTGTTGGTGATATACATTCGATACAGTCAAGCGAAATGAGTGGTCGGTCATGTGTGGGCTGGGTTGCAAGACGTTCATGTTGAACCTAGTGTATTCGTCTCTAGAGATACACAATCGGCAGGTGGTTCCATATCTTGTGGTAGTCGGAATCCAATCTCCAATAAGCGCCCGTGGTTTTGATTGTATACTATATATACGGAGCGTGAGATGCAAGCGTTCCGCTAGATTGATATTTATTTGTATTTAAACACTATTATAATATCAGAATAATATCGATTTCAAGATATTTTGGGTTATCATAAGGTGAAAACCGTTTGTATTTATGTGTGGATTTGGTTTTACGATTATCCTTTGGTTTGAAAAGGATTTTGAACTTTAAAATCAAGATGGGTGATATTATAAACTTGGCGAATTTTTCTCACTTTGGTTCACTAGACTGACTCGGTATTTGTAATGCTCGGGTTAGACCGGGTTGTACCGGCAGGTTATCGGATGCTGTGAAATCCAAAGACGAGCTGAAGGAGTTCAGACGTATGATATCTAGTATTATTCCATTGTATGATGTATAAGAGGACAAATTATTATAACTATCCTAGTGTATTGATGTACTCTGATGATTGTAAGTTTTTATTTCAAAGCTCTAAATAAAGTTTTGTTTCTATATTATATTTTGTTCCGTTGCGATGTGAGACTCTGATGGTGTTGTGTTGTTATTCTTCTTCTTCTATTCTAATATTTCTTTCTTTCTTATCTCACCCTCTAATTTCTTTCTAATAACATTCTGGTGTTTTCGATGCATGAATGTTCGACATGGTGTTTTTGTATCGATTTTCGGGGTCAAAAATCCCTGTTCGTTACAAGTGAATCACTTTAGTGAGCTTGCTAGGTTTGGAATGGATTTGGTAAATATGGTGCATAAAACGTCCATGAGGTTTACGAGGGGACTGAACCAACACCTCTGAGGACTTGTAGTGACCCACATTCCTGTGGGTGCAACATTCAAGGCTCTAATTGAGACGACACTTATGCAAGAAGAAGGGAAGGTTCTCATGAGAGTAATGCTGAGGTTGCTAAGGTTGATAATGGAAAGAAGTGGTTCCCTAAGAATGGTGGTAAGAAAAAGGTGGATAGGCTAGAGAAAGCCCAGATAAAGAAGGACATTAAATGCCATGGATGTGTCATGATGGGAAATTTCGTGAAGGACTGTAGGAAGATGGCCAAGAAACTACAATTATGGACAGATGGGGGAATTATAGCAGGAAGTTCCCTCAGAAGCAAGGACAAAGGCTAGAAGATGGAACATCTAAGCGCATTTGCATGCAATAGAGGCGGCTCAGACCAGTGGAGGTTAGGATATAGGTAGGAAGGTCATAGTTTAAGGTTTGATCTCTCTTTCTTACTATGATGTGTGAGGGTCTGAGACTTTCTATATTAGGCTTCGAGTTTGATTGTGACGCATAAGTACTGGGATTTACGGGGTACGATATTATACTAGGGATGGATTGGATGGTCATGCACGGTGCTATCCTTGACTCTGAGAGGAGAGCTGTGAGGTTGATGACTTTTCATGGTAGGACTCCTGAGATATCTTGCAACCCGCGAGGGTCAGTAATGTTGAGCTTCTTAAATTCCCTAGACACTTCTATTGATGATCTTAGCTTGGTACCTATCATGGGGAACTTTCTGGTCGTATTTAAGTAGGTGGGAGGACTACCTTTGAGACAAGAGATCGACTTCCGAATTTATCTGATAGAGAACACTAAGCCTGTTGCATTACCAGTGCATTATATGGCTCCGAAGGAAAGAAGGAAGCCGAGTAAGCAAGTGGGTGAACTGTTGGAGAAAGGCTTCATTAAACGGAGTATATCTAAGTAGGGAGAACCAATCGTCTTCGCTACTAAGGCAGATGGATCACTCCATTTACGTGTGGGTTAAAAACAGTTGAACAAGCTCACAAAGAAGATTCGCCACCCACTCCCTCAGACAAACGATTCATTTTATCAGTTGGTGGGCGCATCCGTTCTCTTAATATGCATTTACCGATTGGGTTTCATCAGCTTTTGGTTGCAGATGAAGGCATAAATAAGGTTGGATTTAGGACTCCAAATGGGTTTTTCTAGTGGTTGGTTATTCCCTTTGGGATAAGCAATGCATTGGCATACTTTGTTGATTTGATGAGCTGGGTATTTAGGGAGGTCCTAAATAAGTTTGTAGTGGTGTTTGTGGACGACATCTTGATATTCTAAAGAGATGAGGACGAGCATGCCTTCCACTTAGGAGAGGTACTCCGTACTCTCTTTGCACATCAGTTGAAGGGAAAATTCTCTAATTACCATTTTTGGTGAAAGGATATGAGATTCTTGGGGAATATAGTTTCTAGAGAGGGTATACCCGTGGATCCCGTTAAGTTGGTTGATGTGCAAGACTAGATAGCCCAACAAGTATGTGACTGAGTTAAGGAGCTTTCTAGGCTTGACGGGGTATTATCGGAAAACCATCAAGGACATTGCGCGGATTTCAGCTCCGCTTACCCACTTTACTAAGAAGAACCTAGTATTCTCATAGGACGTGGATTGCAAGGATTCCTTTATGAGATTGAAGAAGGCTCCGACAACAGCTCTAGTGTTGACTCTTCCAGACGGATCTAAGATGTTCAGATTTATACTAGTGCTTGCGGCACAGGGTTGGGCGCGGTCCTAATGCAGAATGGCAGGGTTGTTGCTATGGAAGTAGACAACAAACGGTATGTGAGGGGAATTACCCTACCCATGATTTGGAGCTAGCATCCATTGTTTATGAACTTAAGGCTTGGAGACATTAATTTTTAGGTGAGAGATTTGTGTTGTGTACTGACTATAAGTCTCCCAAGTACTTATTTCCCTAGAAGGACCTTAACTTGAGGCAGCAGCGTTGGATAGAGTTTCTAGCACCCTATGATTTTTAGATTTTATATATCCTAGGGAAGGGGAATGTGGTGGTGTGTGCTTTTACTAGGAAGAGGATGACATTGAGCCCGTTATTCATAGAGTGGTAAAGTTTGGAGTTTATCTCATCTTTTGATTTTAGACCATTTGCAGATTATGCACCGGGATTGTTAACATCATTAGAAGTGTAACCTACTCTTTTGGAGCGTATTGGATCCATTCAGCGTGAGGATCAACAACTAGTATAGATTTTGGACCAACCTAGTGGAGCGAGACCTCTAGGAACCTTTCTAGTTATTCCGTGGATAAAAGAGGCTGGCTACGATGTGATGGTAGACTATGTGTTCCCCGCAAGTGAGAGGTGATAAGTGTGGTATTATCGAAGGCCCATCACACTCAGATGACTATCCTTTTGGGAGTAGATAAGATGTACAGGGACATGAAGAGGGTCTTCTATTGAATGGGGATGAAGAAGGAAGTTGCTGATTATGTGGAAAAATGCATGACGTGCTAAAGAGTTAAGGCAGAGCAAAGGAAGCCCAGTGGATTGCTTCAGCCCCTTAATATGCAAAAGTGGAAGTGGGAGAGCATCTCGATGGATTTCATAGATGATTTTCCTAGATTGAGGAAAAGCAATGCTAGCAATTTGGGTGATCGTCGATAGGTTGACTAAAAGTGCCCATTTCATCTCAATTAGGAGTAAGAGAACCGCAACTTGGTTAGCTTTGATATATTTGAAGGAGATTGTACGACTTCATGGAGATCCCACGAGCATTATTAGTGATTGTAATGACCTGAAATTTAAACCAATTTAAAGACAAGAATTTAAAAAGGATTTAAATGGATTTTTAAATATATATATGTAGTTTTAAATAGTAATATACCATTTAAATTTCAATTTAATTAAATATTGGATTAACAAAATATTCGACTTCAAAAGTATTTGTCGATATTGAAATTTGTTGCAGTATTTAGCTAAGTATTCTAATTAGTAATATTAGCAAATAAATTTAGTACTTAAGCTAAAAGTTAAGTAAAACTAGTGGAAACAATTCCTAAGCTAATAAAAACAAAACAAACCATGTGCTATACTTTTGAAGTGTCACCTTCTTTCCATCCTTCCTTCCTTGCTTGAAACATCACTAGTTCATGCTTAAGGAAGAAAACAAGTCCATGTGCTTGCCTTTTGAGGTGTCATCTTCTTCCCTTTCTCTCCTTCCTTGTTCAACACCTCACCTCTTCCTGCTTAAGGAATGGAAACAAGTCCATCTGATAACTTTTGATTTATCTTTCTCTTATACTTCTCCTTTTTCCTAAAACCAACACCTCCCCTCTCCTTTTATTTCATTTTTCTCCATTTTCCTTTTCTTTCCAAGCTCCTTTAATGGCTTCTTCCTCTCCCCTTTAATTCGTCCAAGCCTAGTTCTTCCCCTTCTCCACCTTAAAACACTACCAAGCTACTCCATTTCTCCTCCCCTACCTCCACATACTACAATCCGTAGCTTTCTCCCCTTCCTTGCTAAGGGCGTGCCCCATTCTCCCTTAGGCCGAACCACAACAAGGCAAAAAATGCCACCTTTCCACTTTAAAACCATTTATATACATCTTCCCTTTAAGTAACAAGTCTTATACCTCATAAAAGTCAAAGCTTTAACATTTTAAAGTAAAAGTGTTGCCTCATTTTTAATTTATTTGTCGAGTTAGTAAGCATCGAAAAGTTAAGCTAAGATCTTGAGAGAACGGTAGCTTGTGATGCAGAATTCTGCTGGATAAAACCTATAGCTTTAAAGAATGGTGGAGTGGATAGCGATGATGAGAACTCTCCTGTAACAAACTGGGATTTTCGACTCCGAAAATCAACACAAAACTACCATGTTGACTATTCAGACATCGGAAATACCTGATCATCAATAGAAAGAAGTTAGGGTGTGAGAATAGATAAGATAGAAAATTAGAATAGAAGAAGAAGAAGATCACCACAGAACAGAATCAGAGTAATACGAATCTCACAGCGGAACAAATAAAATATAATATATAACATAACTTTGCAATAAAACAATATTTATATATATAATAACATTATCAGAGTACGACCCTTACACACAGCGGACATAACAATAGCTATATAATCCTGAAGCCTCCTGCTTCAAGCTCCTCCAAATATATCTGTAAAGACCTGAAATACTTGACTGCCCGGACAAATTTGGGCACCCAAGAGTTTAGGGAAACAAAATAAAATAAACTCTGGGTCAGTCATGGGACTGGTGGGGGTAAACTCAAATCATTTGGTTTAACTTTCCAAAATCCATTTCAAAAGAAAAGGTAATCGTAAGACCGATCCACACAGAAACAAGGGCGGTTTTTACCTTACGATAACCCAAAACAGTACTGGAAATCAATACTTCTCTGATATTATAATAATGTCTAATCACAAGTAAATAACAATCTAGCAGAACGCTTACATCTCACGTTCCACGTATATAGTATACAAACAAAACCGCGGGCGCTTATTGGAGATTGGATTCCAACTATGACAAGGTATGGGACCACCTGTCGTTAGTGTATCTCTAAAGGCGAATACACTGGGTTCAACAAGAACGTCTTACAACCCGGCCCACACATGACTGACCACTCATTTCGCTTGAGTGTATCGAATGTATATCACCAACGGTTGGGAGTTACCCACCGTTTCCCAAAAAGTGACAGCATCGAAATAGATAAAAGAATGAAATGGATTTTCTCTAGATAGGTGATATACACCCTAATGGGAGCGACCCACCTAGCCATGCCGCCTGCCCGATTTCTGTCATTTCCCAGTTGATGAGGCTTGAGGTCATAACGTATCTTTGATACACCTGACCACCATTCATTTTGAATGCCACATCGTCATACCCCCCAAATCACAAATTGATTTCCCCAAAAATACCATGGGTATAAAGCTAAGAGAAAAGAATTCCTCTACCACCAAACGTAAGTACGTTTGAAGAGATCAAATTACGGGATCCATTAGATATACTTTTTCAAGCATTCGTCCATTCACGTTTGTCCGGAGATTGGACAAACCGAAGGCACTATTCTGTAAACAGGATAGACCTTGCATAACTCCATCTTCACTTATTTACATCATATTTGATCGCAATGCTAACGTCCATACAGAGTGGTTTTCAGATAATGAATCTGATCTCGGTCTTTCTGTATTGACGACGAAAAATGGTCAAAAACTTCGATAGTCGGTGATTTAACTATCAAAGAAAAATAAGCGTACAACCAACGATCTTATTTCCAGATAGAAATTTGATCGATCAATCATCAATCAACACTGATCTCCTTTAATTTAATTTATCATTAATTTATCTATTTACCCATTTCTATATATTTGTAAATTCTTATTTTCTAAATTTAGAAAATATACTTTATAATCATTTGAAAACATCTCCATATTTACTCCCATTTCTTGTTTTCTATGTTAGAAAATATTTCTGATTTCTTTTACTTGGAAAAACATTTCCAAAACTCCTTTATTGGATTTAGTAGATGTTTAAATAAAACATCACTAAGCCAATTCAAACCATTACATTCATTAACTAAATTCACTTAACTAATCTTCACTATCGAACCTTACCCATCCCTTAGTTAAAAACGAAGTCAATCAAGTTAGGGTATAATTACCTCTCAGACCTTAACTGAACAACAATTCTAACCTCGAAATAGAAAAAGTTCACCCTTCAAATCTTTAACAAACTTCCTTACCACCTTTCGGATTTTATTTACGGATCCACTTCTTTATTTTAAAACATTGATTATAACTATAGCATTATAATCCCTTCTTCTTAAATATCTAACTTCAAAATATAACTTTTCTAATTTAACTAAATAACTAAATAGACAATTTATGAAGAAATCATTAAATCTTGATTAAAAACGGAAAGTGTACTTTCCCGAATTCGATATAATCGAATTTCAACGGATAACTCTCTTTCGAATAATCTCTATTAGATAATTCCTTTTCGAATAAACTATATTCGATTAACTCCCTTAATTCTATTCGAATAAACTATTTCGAATAACTCCTTTAATTCTATTCAAATAAACTATTTCGAATAACTCCTTTGGATTAACTCCTTTGGATTAACTTGGTTTTATTAACTCATCTTGACTAACTCAACTCGATTGACTCAACTTAATCAACATACTTGATTAACTCAACTTATTTAACTCCTATCGAATAACTAATATTCGATTAACTTATATTCGAATAACTATGTCTGTTTAAATTTATTTCGAATGGCTAATATTCGATTTAACTCCATTCGCTTGACTCTAGATCGCAGCGATCACAATGGTTACCCCTGATTCCCTCAGGAAACATCCGACCGCCGTAGGCTACCTGCAGCCCTGCGAATTGCGCTAGCAGTCGTACGAAACGTCAACTCATCCTAAATAACTATGTTTGACTAACTCTATCTCAAATAACTGTATTCGATCAACTCTAATTGAACAACTAATATTCAATTAATCCTAATTCGTTTAACTATGTTCAATTTACTCCATCTGGTTAACTCTTACTGGTTAACTTTATCTAATTAACTCTAACTGGTTACCTCTAACTGATTAACTCTAATCAATTACTCTAATTCGATTAACTCTAATCGATTACTCTAATTTGATTAACTCTAATCGATTACTCTAATTCGATTAACTTTAACCGATTAACTCTTAATCGACTAACTCTTCGTATTCAGTTTCAAATATCGATGTTGAAATCGATTCTCACTTCTCTATACAAGTCCTGACTTATATATTCTATTTATCCAATGATAAACATTTTATTTAATTTATAAAACCATATTTATAAATTTATCTTCTCAATCTATCGGTTAGAATAGATCCAATTTAAAATCTTTGCTTTAAATCCATATCATGTTATACCCGTGTGCGAAGCACGGGTCTAAACCTTTCAAATGTAAAATTCTCTTTTTATACAATTCTATTCATTTTTCAAGTATTTTCTTTTATAATCTATTTATTTACCAAATAAACCCCTTTTTGATAATTCTATTTATTTTATAAAATATTTTCTTTTTATATAAAATCCATTGATTTTATAAGTAATTCCTTTTATAATCTAACTATTTCCTTTTCTATTTGTTTTACAAATATTTCCTCTTTCTATTCTATTTATATTTCAAATAAATATTCCTTTTCAATTCTATTTGTAAATGGTTTACAAATATTTCTTTTTCAATTCTATTTGTAAATCTTTTACAAATATTTCCCTTCAATTCTATCTATTTGGTTAACAAATAAATATTCCTTTTTAATCTATTTATTTTCTAAATAAATATTTTCTTTTTATAAAATCTTTTGGTTTTATAAATATTTCTTTTTCAATATAACATTTAAAAATTTCTTTTTAACATTCCTGTATTCCTTATGATATTTAATGTACCATATAATAATGATCGGTATCATTCCAACATACAAAATCAACAACAGATTTCATGTCACATCATATAACACAATATATGAAAAACAGTAAAATAAATGTTGAGGAATCCAATCGGATTCCTCTGACCTGTTTCCGTGCATCCACAGATGTTAATCACATGAATAACACGAATATGAAATATACTGATAAACAGAATCAATATTTGATTTACGATTTATATCATATCGTTATCTATACTTTCAACCAATTAACTGGCAGTTCAACCAAACAGCTAACACACAGTAACCATCATTTACCAGTTATAAAAATACGTTATAAAAATATAACTGAGAAGAGTTAGTGAGTTTTACTCACATTGGTCGGTGATTGTTAAATAATGATTATCGGTCATTGATTTGATTCAGGCGTTTAATTCCACCATAATCCAAACGAGCTCCAATTCACTCCCAGTCAGTTCCATGGTGTAGCTACCGTCCATACAATCCTAATGGATCTGACCGTTCGAGATTATGATAATGTATGCAGAACTTATGGGTTTAACAAGTTAATGTACTATTTTAAATTAAATTAAACTAAACTATAATTTACTTTGGGCCTTACTTCCCTTGTTCCAGCGGCCCACCACGCATTTGAAGCCCATAACTCACTACCATCTTCTTCTTCTTCCTCGATGACAGTGCCATCACCATTTCTGAAACTTCACCCAACTTGTTATTCACCACTTCTTAGTAAAAACTCAAATTAAATATACTAGTGTTTTTCCCATAACTGTCTTCATCACTCAGCCCCATTCCCATGAAATCTGACGTCCCCTACATCTCGCGTATGAACAGCTCAAACCCTCTCAACTTGACGAAACCGGAGCCCTAGACGGCTGTTTCAAAAAGTCGCACAAATATACCTGCATCGAACCATCTAAAAAAAAATACCAGTGGATCGAGCACTTGATGAGGATCTCACATATGTGTATCTCATGATTTATAAGAATTGATTCAAATTGTTTTTGATTTCTTTTGAAGAGGGTTCTTCACATTTTAGTGAATGCTGGTGGCGTCGTCCCTTTTTGACCATGAAGTAGTTTTGGTTAGGGTTAGAATATCCTAGGGTATTTATAGAATAGGTAAAGTAATTTTTTTTTTCGAGTATTTTATTAATACTTATGCTATCGCTACTTATATTTGACATTTAAAAATCCTTATGATCACATACAATACCCAAAAATCACGAAAATTGACAGACAGCTACAGTTTGACATTATGGTTCCAACGAAACTGGTTTCGTCGAATTCCGACTCCGTTTGCTCACACAACATATTTTTAAAGTTAGAAAATTGACTGTTTTTCACGTTAAAATCCCATACGGCCACATACTGACTTCAAAAATCACGGAAATTGAAATCTAACAATAATTTGACATTATGAATCCAACAAAATTGGTTTCGTCGAATTTGGAGGTCATTTGAAAAACTGGCTATTTTTAAAGCTCAAAATAAACCATTTAAATAAATAATTATATTTAATAATATTTAAATTTAATATTAATAAATTAATATTATCGTATATATTTACATAGAATGTCATACAGCTCCAGAATAGTCCTATACGAGTTTCTAACTCGATATTTCAAATCCCGATTAAATCGATATTCGATTTATAATGAAATTCCTTTTATATATATTATATCGTTATAAATTATAAAGGAATTCCATAGCGACTTTTCTAAAATTTGATTTGGACATAAATCAAAATCTACACGACAAAATCCTGATTTTTCTCTTCCATTGGAAAAATATCGTTCAACTGATTCAAACGTTTCTTGTTTCACAGAAATCCGATTTAAAATGGATTCTGTATATTCGTTTAAAGTTCAAATTGCCAAATTACGAATTGCCGCACCATTTCGAGCTCAATTATAATTATATTATAATTATACGTTCAAACCTTGTTTAAATAATATATTCATTATTATAATTCAATTCTAAATTGAATTATATCTTATAAATGATCTAATTCACAAAATATTGGGAATTCAGCTATTTTCGACCATTTTGAAAATAAATATATTATTCTATCATTAATATTAATTAAATATTCAAAGTTATTTTATTAAACGACCATTAAATTCTCTAAATCACTATTTAAATAATTAAATTAATTAATTATTACACCGTAAAAATACGGGACATTACATTCTTCCTCCCCTTAAAATAATTTCGTCCTCGAAATTGTTAAAGTAGAAAACAAACCCTATTAACTGGGTTAAAAATTATTTATTTGTTTACTTATTAACTTCAGTTTTAACTAAACTAATTTGATTTCAATTAATTATTAATTTATTTTGATTAATGAAAATTTTCAAAAATTCTGAAAAGTTTCTAACACCCGAAATTTTCAAAAAATTTCGCCAGCACCTCCTTTGTACCGGTCAATAGTTCAAACCCCAACTCGCCTCTCTAGGCCTTCTCCAATCTAAAAGAAAATCAAACAGCCAAGCGGCTTGCCAAATCGGCCCATAAATCACCAAATCCATAAAAATAAACGTGTACCTTTTTGTCGGGCATATCATTAAATCCTTTCCATCTGTTACCAATTCAACATATACCAATATTATTTCAATCAAATTCCAATCTTTTTTATCCACAAATCCAACCATTCGCTTATAACTAAGCCAATTTCCATTCTGAACTCAAATTCCATTTTCAATTCCAAATTCTTGCGACATCAATCCAACCTACTTGATATCATTATAATCTAATTCAATTCAATTTTCACATAATTGACTTCAATTTAATTCCAATTTGCTTTTGCAAGTTTCTGTTTAAAATTTTTTTATTCAAACAATCGCTCCTGGGAATTTTCAAATAGTTTAGCTCTTTCAAAAATCAAATAGTCCATTTCAGGATTCAAAACAAATTGTTTTCTCAAAACAATTCAACACAAAATCTTTGGTAGTAATCCATCAGTTACAACTCGAAAATGAACACTGATGATGTGGCCAGCATCATCAGAGTTACTTCCCAGCTATCGAAGTGAGTTCAATACTATATCACTTTTCAAAACCCATATTTAAACATTTCCATTTTGAAATACATTTCAAAATATCATATACAAAGCTTGTAAAACAATTTAAAATCTCCTAGGATTTTAAAATTCTCTTATATTTAATCCAAACCCATTTATAAACACTCGGATTTCCAGAGTTTTAGTTTCAATCTTGATTTAAATTCAGATTTAATCCATCTGATTTCATATATTACACTTATATGAATTCTAATTTGTTATATTTAACCATTTCACCTTTTATAATCTCATTTGATTATAATAACAACCAACACATCCAACATACTATAATATTTCCAATATTAATCATTCGTTTATACCAAAATATAATTTGGGTAAAATTATTTCATTTACCCTCTTTCAAAACATACTGTGTCGGTTCATCGTATTCGAGTGTTTAGAAACTCCTACCATACAGTGGATCAAACTGATCGATCAGAACCCATAAACCACTCAACCAATAAATCTCCATAATATAAAACCATTTTTATATCAAATAACAAATACGTTCACTCGTATATATACACTCAACTCAATCTAGGGTATTACTAACCCCATCTCTACTGAGTTACGCCATAGAGCCAAGGTAATCACTTAATCTTCAGCTCTGGTACCACTGTAACGAACTGGGATTTTCGACTCCGAAAATCAACACAAAAACTACCATGTTGACTATTCAGACATCGGAAATACCTGATCATTAATAGAAAGAAGTTAAAGGGTGAGAACAGATAAGATAGAAAATTAGAATAGAAGAAGAAGAAGATCACCACAGAACAGAATCAGAGTAATACGAATCTCACAGCGGAACGAATAAAATATAATATATAACATAACTTTGCAATAAAATAGTATATATATAATAGCATTATCAGAGTACAACCCTTACACACAGCGGACATAACAATAGCTATATAATCCTGAAGCCTCCTGCTTCAAGCTCCTCCAAATATATCTGTAAAGACCTGAACTACTTGACTGCCTGTACAAATTTGGGCACCCAAGAGTTTGGGGAAACAAAACAAAATAAACTCTGGGTCAGTCATGGGACTGGTGTGAGTAAACTCAAATCATTTGGTTTAACATTTCAAAATCCTTTTCAAAAGAAAAGGTAATCGTAAGACCGATCCACACATAAACACAGACGAATTTTACCTTACGATAACCCAAAACAGTTTTGGAAATCAATACTTCTCTGATATTATAATAATGTCTAATCACAAGTAAATAACAATCTAGCAGAACGCTTGCATCTCACGTTCCACGTATATATTATACAAACAAAACCGCGGGCGCTTATTGGAGATTGGATTCCAACTATGACAAGGTATGGGACCATCTGCCGATAGTGTATCTCTAGAGGCGAATACACTGGGTTCAACAAGAACGTCTTGCAACCCGCCCACACATGACCGACCATTCATTTCGCTTGAGTGTATCGAATGTATATCACCAACGGTTGGGAGCTACCCACCGTTTCCTGAAAAGGGACAGCATCACAATAGATAAAAGAATGAAATGGATTTTCTCTAGATAGGTGATATACACCCTAATGGGAGCGACCCACCTAGCCATGCTGCCTGCCCAATTTATGTCATTTCCCGGTTGTTGAGGCTTGAGGTCATAACGTATCTTTGATACAGCTGACCACCATTCACTTTGAATGCAACATCGTCATACCCCCCAAATCACAAATTGATTTCCCCAAAAATACCACGGGTATAAAGCTAAGAGAAACGAATTCCTCCGCCACCAAACGTAAGTACGTTTGAAGAGATCAACTTACGTGATCCGTTAGATATACTTTTTCAGGCATTCGTCCATTCACGTTTGTCCTGGGACTGGACAAACCGAAGGCACTATTCTGTAAAAAGGATAGCCCTTGCATAACCCCGTCTTCACTTATTTACATCATATTTGATCGCAACGCTAACGTCCATACAGAGTGGTTTTCAGATAATGAATCTGATCCCGGTCTCTCCGTATTGACGACGGAAAAATGGTCAAAAACTTCGATAGTCGGTGATTTAACTATCAAAGAAAAATAGGTTTGCAACCAACGATCTTATTTCCAGATAGAAATTTGATCGATCAATCATCAATCAACACTGATCTCCTTTAATTTAATTTATCTATTTACCCATTTCTATATATAGTAAATTCTTATTTTCTAAATTTAGAAAATATACTTTATAATCATTTGAAAACATCTCCATATTTACTCCCATTTCTTGTTTTCTATGTTAGAAAATATTTCTGATTTCTTTTATTTGGAATTTTTTCCAAAACTCCTTTATTGGATTTAACAGATGTTTAAATAAAACATCACTAAGCCAATTCAAACCATTACACTCATTAACTAAATTTACTTAACCAATCTTCACTATCGAACCTTACCCATCCCTTAGTTAAAAACGAAGTCAATCAAGTTGGGGTATAATTACCTCTCGGACCTTAACTGAACAATAATTCTAACCACGGAATAGACAAAGTTCACCCTTCAAATCTTTGACAAACTTCCTTACGTAACTTTCGGATTTTATTTACGGATCCACTTCTTTATTTTAAAACATTGATTATAACTATAGCATTATAATCCCTTCTTCTTAAATATCTAACTTCAAAATATAACTTTTATTCCTTAATTTAACTAAATAACTAAATAGACAATTTATGAAGAAATCATTAAATCTTGATTAAAAACGGAAAGTGTACTTTCCCGAATTCGATATAATCGAATTTCAATAGATAACTCTCTTTCGAATAATCTCTATTCGATAATTCCTTTTCGAATAAACTATATTCGATTAACTCCCTTAATTCTATTCGAATAAACTATTTCGAATAACTCCTTTAATTCTATTCGAATAAACTATTTTGAATAACTCCTTTGGATTAACTCGGTTTGGTTAACTCATCTTGACTAACTCAACTTGATTAACTCAACTTGATTAACTTACTTGATTAACTCAACTTATTTAACTCCTACCGAATAACTAATATTCGAATAACTATGTCTGTTTAACTTTATTTCGAATGGCTAATATTCCATTTAACTCCATTCTCTTGACTCTAGATCACAATGGTTACCCCTGATTCCCTCAGGAAACATCCGACCGCCGTAGGCTACGTACAGCCCTGCAAATTACGCTAGCAGTCGTACGAAAAGGCAACTCATCCTAAATAACTATGTTTGACTAGCTCTATCTCAAATAACTATATTCGATCAACTCTAATTGAATAACTAATATTCAATTAATCCTAATTCGTTTAACTATGTTCAATTTACTCTATCTGTTTAACTCTTACTAGTTAGCTCTATCTAATTAACTCTAACTGGTTACCTCTAACTAATTTACTCCAATCAATTACTCTAATTCGATTAACTCTAATCGATTACTCTAATTCGATTAACTCTAATCGATTACTCTAAATCGATTAACTCTAACCTATTAACTCTTAATCGACTAACTCTTTGTCCGTATTCAGTTTCAAATATCGATGTTGAAATCGATTCTCACTTCTCTATATAAGTCCTGACTTATGTGTTCTATTTATCCATTGATAAACATTTTATTTAATTTATAAAACCTTATTTATAAATTTATCTTCTCAATCTATCGGTTAGAATAGATTCTATTTAAAATCTTTGCTTTAAATCCATATCATGTTATACCCGTGTGCGAAGCACGGGAATAAACCTTTCAAATGTAAAATTCTCTTTTTATACAATTCTATTCATTTTTCAAGTATTTTCTTTTATAATCGATTTATTTACCAAATTAACTCCTTTTTGATAATTCTATTTATTTTATAAAATATTTTCTTTTTATATAAAATCCATTGATTTTATAAGTAATTCCTTTTATAATCTAACTATTTCCTTTTCTATTTGTTTTACAAATATTTCCTCTTTCTATTCTATTTATGTTTCAAATAAATATTCCTTTTCAATTCTATTTGTAAACGGTTTACAAATATTTCTTTTTCAATTCTATTTGTAAATCTTTTACAAATATTTCCCTTCAGTTCTATCTATTTGGTTAACAAATAAATATTCCTTTTTAATCTATTTATTTTCTAAATAAATATTTTCTTTTTATAAAATCTTTTGGTTTTATAAATATTTCTTTTTCAATATAACTGTGAAAACCCGTAACTTCCCCGTAAAGGAAAGCGCGGATAGTTCGAGAACAAGCCACAGAATAACGCAGACGGAAGAACATTTCATTGTATATTACAACAATGCATCAGATTACAAGAATATACAGAGTATAAATGAATATTACACAGAAATATCAGAGATTTAAATTACATTTAAATACATCGCAGTGGAAAATAATACAATACTCAACTAGAAGAGATATACGGATACAAAGCTTTCCGTATATCATTCCAGCTATAACCAGGATCCTGTGAATATAAATCTGCAAAACCAAAACTACTAGCTGCCCGTGTCGAAAATAGGGGCACCCAGAGTTTAGGTTAAAACAATAAACTCCAGGTCAGTCATGTGACTGGTGTGAGAACTAAAATAGTTGTAAATCTTTATTTTAAAGTTAGGTAAATCAAGGGACCACGCCGTATAACACGGAACGGGTTTCCTCCCAAGAATACCAGTGCATATAAGTAAACAGCGTAATGCTTTGCTAAAAATGAAGCTATTATAAGACCCAGGTCCCATCACACAATGCAACGCAGCCGGAGGATAGGGTTTTCCCTTATAATAGCCAAACATGCTTGGTACGTTTTAAAAATCAAATCATTTGATACTATAATAAGTGTATAGTGTCAAAACAATTTCAATCATAAATATCAATCATAGACGGCGTGTGTACCATATATCATGTCGCCATACTAGTTCTACAATTAAAACCGCAATACACGTATTGGAAATTGGATTTCCATCATGGTGGCTCCTGACTCGAAAGATCGATCGCGTAATGCAATTCACCACGGCTTACGTCCCAGCGAGAGAAAACATCGTCTGCATCCGCACATTTGGGACCAGAGTATCACCACGGCTTACGTCCCAGCGAGAGAAAACACCGCTTACTCTATATATCCCTGAGCACTAAGCTCATTTCGGTCGACCAAATCCACGACACCACTAAGGTGCCCATCCACTAAAAAGCATACTGATCAAACCATCAGTTTACCACCATACCGGGATGTGAGGCTCGCGAATCAACGCTATACACAAAGCCATGCTATATCAGCTGCGCTTTGATCATCATCCACCAAACTTTGCTTTTCAACAAAAGTCTGGATCACTGCATCTCAACATGCCACACTATCAATCCATATCGTACCACTGATTTCTGCCAATATATAACCTCTGAGCTCGTATGTCTCAGAGAAGGGCGTTAAGCAAGAGAATAAATTCTCCGCCACCAAACAGATATATATTTAGTAGAGATCAACGAATACAATATAAAGGAATACAGTGTCAGACACACCATCCATTTACAAGTTCGTTATGGGTCTGAACGAAACCGGAGGCACTTTCCTCGCATATCCATCCGTCTCCAAGTACGTCTGGACAACCACCAACTATTTCCATCCTCTTGGGTGTACAGCCCAATCAGGATCGTCAGTAATTATCCCAACGATGTGAAGACTTCCGGTCTTCAACCACCGTCTTCATCTTCGACATATCGTCGAATCGGTTATTCAGAATGGGTATAAACCCGGCCTTTCCGAACAACCCGCGTATATTAAAAATAAATGTTACACAAACACAACATACGCCTCATTCCAATTCATTAGTTACTAACCGTAAATCAGTAAGAGAGCAATTCCCCAAATATTAACCCCGAAGGCCGAAACCAACATCAGATCAATATCCAGGAAACCATTCTTCTTAACTAACCTTCAGCTAGTTTCTAAATCTCAATTCTTAGGGAGAGGTCCCCATTAATTTTATCCAAGATAAATTCTTTAAAATTTATCCTTTAATCTTCCTTTGGATGTCATTTCAAACCAAATTATGGTTTTCCAAACTAGTCGAGATTAGCGAATCATACCGAAGTAATTATTTAATTTATTTCCCAATCCCAACCTATTCATCCCATGAAGCAAAACTGGTAATACTCCATATTTAACACAACAGTGTTATCGGTAAAA
The DNA here is from genome assembly GCA_030737875.1 of Allium sativum. Taxonomy (NCBI): domain Eukaryota; kingdom Viridiplantae; phylum Streptophyta; class Magnoliopsida; order Asparagales; family Amaryllidaceae; genus Allium; species Allium sativum. The sequence goes on along the minus strand of CM060919.1, from coordinate 486,890,576 downwards.
TTAATTACCATTTCACGTTCAAATCTGATTAAAGATTTAACTATCGCGTTGGAGAAAAACTGGTGATACTCCATTCTCGCTCATTTTCTAAAGTTGATAATTTAAATTATCAATCCACATTTCAATTTAATTGAAGATCCATTAAAACTCTTTTTACTGGGTTAAAGGACTAGTGTCATTTAAAACACAGTTCACGATAAACCCAAATCGCATTCTATTTATCATCGGGTTAAAGAACTAGTGTTATTTAAAACACAGTTCACGATAAACCCATGAATCAATTCTATTTAAACCCATTTCAAATCCAATTTATTTATTTAAAAATAAATGGGTTTTAATTTCAGTTCAAAACTAGTTCATTTCGATAAAAATCTATTTTTATCTTTTCAAATATGGAGTTTTCATCCCAATTTTTCCCAAATCATTTCTTAAGATTTTACATTAATTATTACTATTTTTAATAATTTTATCAAGGCCCGTACAGTCGATTTCCAACAACGACCCTCGAACTGCACTTACAACGACCTTTTCCAAATTTGATTTGGATGTATCTCCAAATCCAACCGTTAGATTTCAAATTTCTAATATTCGTTAGAAATCTCTTTTCGATACGAACCCAACGGTTCCGGTTTTAGGAGAATCCGACGGTCGGATCTCCCGTAATGTCCGTTTGAAATCAATGGTCGAAATTCGCGAACTGCCGCGGCGCGGCGCGTTCTATTCAGGTCATTATATATATAATATATATATATTATATATTTCGTCGATTACTATTTAAAACGAATTTTATAAATCGTTTTAATTTCGTTTCAAAAACAATTTCAACTTCCATTTCAAATTCAAATCAAAATTGAATTTTTCCTTATAAATTCGTTTTAAAATTCATTTCTATTCAATTCAAATTTCAATTCAATTTGAATTCATTTCAATTCGTTTTCAATTCAATTCGAATTCGTTTTCAATTCAATTCGAAATCGTTTTATATTCAATTCATTTCGAAATTGTTTTATATTCAATTCATTTCGAAATCGTTTTATATTCAATACATTTCGAAATCGTTTTATATTCAATTCATTTCGAAATCGTTTTATATTCAATTCATTTCGAAATCGTTTTATATTCAATTCATTTCGAAATCGTTTTTCAATATTCATTTTAAAACGAATAAAATCGATATAAATATCGTTCACGTCAAAATGGCGTAAATCTAATCAACACGGCTTCATATATTTCTATTTTCACATATTCTATTTCAAATATTTCTTTTTCAAATAATTCCTTTTCAAATATTTCTATTTCAAATATTTCTATTTTTAAAATATTTCGTTCAACACATGACTAATCTCAACGGATAAGGACAGTCAACACATGAACCTTTACTTTATAGTGATAAAGATATAAATTTTATTGTTAAAATATTTCGTTCAACACATGACTAATCTCAACGGATGAGGACAGTCAACACATGAACCTTTACTTTATAGTGATAAAGATATAAATTTTATTGTTAAAATATTTCGTTCAACACATAACTAATCTCAATGGATGAGGACAGTCAACACATGAATCTTTACTTTATAGTGATAAAGATATAAATTTTATTGTTAAAATATTTCGTTCAACACATGACTAATCTCAACGGATGAGGACAGTCAACACATGAGCCTTTACTTTATAGTGGTAAAGATATAAATTTTATTGTTAAAATATTTCGTTCAACACATGACTAATCTCAACGGATGAGGACAGTCAACACATGAACCTTTACTTTATAGTGATAAAGAAATAAATTTTATTGTTAAAATATATCGTTCAACACATGACTAATCTCAACGGATGAGGACAGTCAACACATGAACCTTTACTTTATAATATTCTTTATCTTCTAAATTGGAATGAGGCCCATTCAATTACCATATAGCGTTAACTATATGGATTTCCATACAACACATGTATATAATAGCATTGAAAAATAATCAAACATCAACCAAAGTGCACTACACTGTATAAGCATCAAATATAGATATCTAACGCTTATAACAGCCTGTCAATCAATCGATCGACATATTCAATCAATCAGGATGAGTGAACTTCAAATTTCATCCCAACACCCGTGTGGGGTTTCAAACATTCAAACACAGATTTTAGTTGTGCAGTTGGGCGATGTGTAAAATTTATCGACCCAATCAATATCAGTCAAATCAGTGTATATAAACAAATCGGCCGATTTGTTTATAAATATTTATTTATTCACTTTCACGTTAAAAATTATATTTTTAATGATAAAGCATTTTATTCAACCTATGAAAATATTCTATTCAGTTCATTTATTCAATAAAATGATATTTTTATTTTTCTAACATATTTTAGAAAATTTTGGCGGCATAACGGCACGATACTAGAAATGGGACAATGCCTAGCCTTATCCCCGGTCTAGTGAAGGCCCACGCCATTCACACATCAATCAAATTCACCAAAAAACCAAATTCAAATCAAATCATCTAACTAATCTATGCAACCAAACAAACAAGTCCATGGTCTGTGGACGATTGTGTCGGGTGCTACTAAGCACCGTCTGCATCCTAGTATATATACATAACTAGAAAAAGAAATTGAAAGGTGAGAAATTATCAACGAATAGCTAATCCAACGTCACGACTCTTCATATGTAGGAATCTTCGCCTTTCTCGCCTTTTGTCATTTTCGTTGCCCGTATTCTCTACATATATAAAAATCACATTTTTACTTCGTTATTCAACATATAAAAATCGAATTCTAGTTCGTACCTTTCAAAAACAAGGTACATTTTCATTTCGAAAACACATTTTTAGTCATGTTATATGTTTATATAAACAACCTTTTTAAACAGTGTTATATTCATATTAAAAACTACTTCTTTATATAATGATATATACACAAAAATTCAGCTTTTTCATATAATGATATCTATGCAAAAATTTAGCTTTTTCTACATTTTAAAACCAGATTTAAAATACTGTTTATACATATATATTAATACTATTATTTTTAAAACTAATTTTATTATTTGTTTCAAACAATGTCAAATTTGTTTCAAACAATGTCAAATTAGTTTTTCAAAACAAGGTGATATATACTCAGGACATTTAACAATGTGAATCAATGTGAAATATATGTGTATATATTCATATAAGAAACCACCTTTTCTCCTTTTGTTAATTATCTGGACCGACAAAAATTAAACCCCGTCGAAACAAGCTCGCACCAGAAACCCACCATCGCCCGTTGATTGGAGCAGCCGACTGACCATCAGGCGGCGGCGCCACCTCCGCCTCTGGCTCGTCTTCCCTCGGCCACAGACCTGGCCCACTCGTCCTCCCCTGGACCTCGCAAATTGGGCACGAACACGGCCTGTTTGAGGCGCAGTATCGAACGATTCAGGATACTAAAGTTGATCAAACCAATATGCTTTCGAAGCTGCTTAAATCCTCTTTCATTTTCGATTTGGAAATTTCTGAAATTATAAATCGACATCGGATAATTTTGGAGAATTAAAATTGGCCCCTTTTTGGCCCTTGAAATCGAACTGACGGCGGAAGTTAAAGTGGCCTAGGGTTTGGAAATGAAAGAGGCTTTTATTTTAAATATTAAATATTATTTTATTTCTAACTTGTCTTTATATTGAAATTTTCATCCAAACTCCAAACGAGACCGAACGAATGTCGCCCCTAGCTAAATACCCCCATTCCGAACACAATGGGATATGTCATGTAAGCCAATTCTAACGTTTCGATTAGTTTTCATCAAATTTAGAATATAAATCAATTTAACGTTCAAATTTGATTTCAACGTACATTTTAATTTACCGGGGCCACATACTGACTCTAAAAATTCCCGAAAAATTATTTCTAAATTCGTATTGACGATACAGTCCTAACAAAACTACTTTCGCCAAATTCTGAGACCGTTTGCAAAAAGGCCCATTTCTGGTCGATCCAATTTAACTATAATTGACCAAAACACGTTTTCCTTTGCCACGCTCACATACTAGCTTCAAAAATTATGAAATTTGAAACCTAGCAATAACTTTACATCCCGGATCCAACAAAAGTGGTTTTGTCGAATTCCGAGGTCGTTTGCAAAATGGCTAATTTCACGGGCTATATAAATTCCATAGCGACTATTCAGAATTTTCATTTGGACATATCTTTTGATTCCCGCTATGAAATCTCGATTTTTCAGAATCGTTGGAAAGATATTCCCAAATAGATTCCATTATTTTTGGTTTCACTAAAATCCGGATTGTTTTGCACCCGGTATGTTCATTTGAAGTTTGAAATCGAATTTTCGGACTACCGCGCCATTTTCAATTCCTTTTATAATTATATATAATTATTTATATTCTAACGACGACGTATATAATATATACGTCGAATTCTATTCAAAATAAATTTCTCATCGTTTTTGTTTAAAATAATCTATTTCAAATGTTCAAAACTCGCTAAAATTGCCAAAATAAAAAATTTAAACTGGCCCAGATTTTCGGGTTGTTACAATCTCCCCCACTTAAAACTTTTCGTCCTCGAAAAGGAACAAAGTCAAAAGTGGTTTGATTAATCAACTCTACGTTCGGTCTGGCTTCCATTCTCCAACTTTTCAGTTTCTGAGAATTTTCAAATTTTCAAAAATTTGGCTAACACCCTAAATTTTCGAAAAATTTCGCCATAACCTCCCCTGCACCGGGAGCCACGGGAAAATCCCGAAATTGCCATATAGGCCTTCTGATCTCAAAAAGAAAAAGAAAAAGCCAAGCGGCTAGCCAATAGGCTCATAAAATCATCATCACCCAAACAAAATAGGAAATTATGTAGTAAACATGTACCTATTTGTCGGGCAAACAAATTTTATTCTCTGCTCTAGCCTCCTTGCTATGACCTGTTCAGTGTAAGTACAAGTATATGCAAGAAAATGCGACCAATTTTCAATATTATTCAATATTTAATTCAATTAGGCATAATGGTTAAAATTTCAACTAATCAAAACAGTAATCAAACAACACAACCATCAATCAATTAGTTGACTAGCTTTTCAAATTCATAACTTTGATATATAGTCAAAATCACATTTTTGATGCCAAATCACAACAATAAGCCCTATCTAATTTTGGTTCTCACACCAGTCAATAGGAAATATATAGAAATCTCACTTTCGTCACTCGAATATAAACACTGATAATGTGATCACAATTATCAGTATCATCCCCGGGCAACTAGAGTAATTCTATATCTATCCAGTATATTAAAACTTCAAATATACGCGGATCAGACGTATACGCAAAATCTGTATATACTGCATTGTCCAAATCAATATAAATAAATAATCAAATACGAATAATTGATTTAAATTTTCAAAACAAAGATTGTTTTCACTTTCAAAAATATACTCTTCACACTCATTCTAGGATACTACTGATCCCATCTCTAACGAGTCATTCTCGTTGGATATTACTAATCCAATTCTGATGAATTCTTTCGTATGGTTCTAATATGTCTTGTTCTCTGAGCTTTGTAAACCAAAGCTCTGATACCAACTGTGAAAACCCGTAACTTCCCCGTAAAGGAAAGCGCGGATAGTTCGAGAACAAGCCACAGAATAACGCAGACGGAAGAACATTTCATTGTATATTACAACAATGCATCAGATTACAAGAATATACAGAGTATAAATGAATATTACACAGAAATATCAGAGATTTAAATTACATATAAATACATTGCAGCGGAAAATAATACAATACCCAACTAGAAGAGAAATACGGATACAAAGCTTTCCGGATATCATTCCAGCTGTAAACCAGGATCCTATGAATATAAATTTGCAAAACCAAAACTACTAGCTGCCCGTGTCGAAAATAGGGGCACCCAGAGTTTAGGTTAAAACAATAAACTCCAGGTCAGTCATGTGACTGGTGTGAGAACTAAAACAGTTGTAAATCTTTATTTTAAAGTTAGGTAAATCAAGGGACCATGCCGTATAACACGGAACGGGTTTCCTCCTAAGAATACCAGTGCATATAAGTAAACAGCGTAATGCTTTTCTAAAAATGAAGCTATTATAAGACCCAGGTCCCATCACACAATGCAACACAGCCGGAGGATAGGGTTTTCCCTTATAATAGCCAAACATGCTTGGTACGTTTTAAAAATCAAATCATTTGATACTATAATAAGTGTATAGTGTCAAAACAATTTCAATCTTAAATATCAATCATAGACGGCATGGGTACCATATATCATGTCGCCATATTAGTTCTACAATTAAAACCGCAATACACGTATTGGAAATTGGATTTCCATCATGGTGGCTCCTGATTCGAAAGATCGATCGCGTAATGCAATTCACCACGGCTTACGTCCCAGCGAGAGAAAACACCGTCTGCATCCGCACATTTGGGACCAGAGTATCACCGCGGCTTACGTCCCAGCGAGAGAAAACACCGCTTACTCTATATATCCCTGAGCACTAAGCTCATTTCGGTCGACCGAATCCACGACACCACTAAGGTGCCCATCCACTAAAAAGCATACTAATAAACCATCAGTTTACCACCATACCGGGATGTGAGGCTCGCGAATCAACGCTATACACAAAGCCATGCTATATCAGCTGCGCTTTGATCATCATCCACCAAACTTTGCTTTTCAACAAAAGTCTGGATCACTGCATCTCAGCATGCCACACTATCAATCCATATCGTACCACTGATTTCTGCCAATATATAACCTCTGAGCTCGTATGTCTCAGAGAAGGGCGTTAAGCAAGAGAATAAATTCTCCGCCGCCAAACAGATATATATTTAGCAGAGATCAACGAATACAATATAAAGGAATACAGTGTTAGACACACCATCCATTTACAAGTTCGTTCTGGGTCTGAACGAAACCGGAGGCACTTTCCTCGCATATCCATCCATCTCCAAGTACGTCTGGACAACCACCAACTATTTCCATCCTCTTGGGTGTACAGCCCAATCAGGATCGTCAGTAATTATCTCAACGATGTGAAGACTTCAGGTCTTCAACCACCGTCTTCATCTTCGACATATCGTCGAATTGGTTATTCAGAATGGGTATAAACCCGGCCTTTCCGAACAACCCGTGTATATTAAAAATAAATGTTACAAAAACACAACATACGCCTCATTCCAATTCATTAGTTACTAACCGTAAATCAGTAAGAGAGCAATTCCCCAAATATTAACCCCGAAGGCCGAAACCAACATCAGATCAATATCCAGGAAACCATTCTTCTTAACTAACCTTCAGCTAGTTTCTAAATCTCAATTCTTAGGGAGAGGTCCCCATTAATTTTATCCAAGATAAATTCTTTAAAATTTATCCTTTAATCTTCCTTTGGATGTCATTTCAAACCAAATTATGGTTTTCCAAACTAGTCGAGATTAGCGAATCATACCGAAGTAATTATTTAATTTATTTCCCAATCCCAACCTATTCATCCCATGAAGCAAAACTGGTAATACTCCATATTTAACACCATAGTGTTATCGGTAAAATTATTTACCATTTACGTTCAAATCTGATTAAAGATTTAACTATCGTGTTGGAGCAAAACTGGTGATACTCCATTCTCGCTCATTTTCTATAGTTGATAATTTAAATTATCTATCCACATTTCAATTTAATTGAAGATCCATTAAAACTCTTTTTACTGGGTTAAAGAACTAGTGTCATTTAAAACACAGTTCACGATAAACCCAAATCGCATTCTATTTATCATCGGGTTAAAGAACTAGTGTTATTTAAAACACAGTTCACGATAAACCCATGAATCAATTCTATTTAAACCCATTTCAAATCCAATTTATCTATTTAAAAATAAATGGGTTTTAATTTCAGTTCAAAACTAGTTCATTTCGATAAAAATCTATTTTTATCTTTTCAAATATGGAGTTTTCATCCCAATTTTTCCCAAACCATTTCTTATGATTTTACATTAATTATTACTATTTTTAATAATTTTTTCAAGGCCCGTACAGTCGATTTCCAACAACGGCCATCGAACTGCACTTACAACGACCTTTTCCAAATTTGATTTGGACGTATCTCCAAATCCAACCGTTAGATTTCAAATTTCTAATATTCGTTAGAAAGCTCTTTTCGATACGAACCCAACGGTTCCGGTTTTAGGAGAATCCGACGGTCGGATCTCCCGTAATGTCCGTTTGAAATCAATGGTCGAAATTCGCGAACTGCCGCAGCGCGGTGCGTTCTATTCAGGCCATTATATATATAATATATATATATATTATATATTTCGTCGATTACTATTTAAAACGAATTTTATAAATCGTTTTAATTTCGTTTCAAAAACAATTTCAACTTCCATTTCAAATTCAAATCAAAATTGAATTTTTCCTTATAAATTCGTTTTAAAATTCATTTCTATTCAATTCAAATTTCAATTCAATTTGAATTCATTTCAATTCGTTTTCAATTCAATTCGAATTCGTTTTCAATTCAATTCGAAATCGTTTTATATTCAATTCATTTCGAAATCGTTTTATATTCGATTCATTTCGAAATCGTTTTATATTCAATTCATTTCGAAATCGTTTTATATTCAATTCATTTCGAAATCGTTTTATATTCAATTCATTTCAAAATCGTTTTATATTCAATTCATTTCGAAATCGTTTTATATTCAATTCATTTCGAAATCGTTTTATATTCAATTCATTTCGAAATCGTTTTATATTCAATTCATTTCGAAATCGTTTTATATTCAATTCATTTCGAAATCGTTTTTCAATATTCATTTTAAAATGAATAAAATCGATATAAATATCGTTCACGTCAAAATGGCGTAAATCTAATCACACGGCTTCATATATTTCTATTTTCAAATATTCTATTTCAAATATTTTTTTTTCAAATAATTCCTTTTCAATTATTTCTATTTCAAATATTTCTATTTTTAAAATATTTCGTTCAACACATGACTAATCTCAACGGATGAGGACAGTCAACACATGAACCTTTACTTTATAGTGATAAAGATATAAATTTTATTGTTAAAATATTTCGTTCAACACATGAATAATCTCAACGGATGAGGACAGTCAACACATGAACCTTTACTTTATAGTGATAAAGATATAAATTTTATTGTTAAAATATTTCGTTCAACACATGACTCATCTCAACGGACGAGGACAATCAACACATGAACCTTTACTTTATAGTGATAAAGATATAAATTTTATTGTTAAAATATTTCGTTCAACACATGACTAATCTCAACGGATGAGGACAGTCAACACATGAACCTTTACTTTATAGTGATAAAGATATAAATTTTATTGTTAAAATATTTCGTTCAACACATGACTAATATCAACGGATGAGGACAGTCAACACATGAACCTTTACTTTATAGTGATAAAGATATAAATTTTATTGTTAAAATATTTCGTTCAACACATGACTAATCTCAATGGATGAGGACAGTCAACACATGAACCTTTACTTTATAATATTCTTCATCTTCTAAATTGGAATGAGGCCCAATCAATTACCATATAGCGTTAACTATATGGATTTCCATACAACACATGTATATAATAGCAATGAAAAATAATCAACCATCAACCAAAGTGCACTACACTGTATAAGCATCAAATATAGATATCTAACGCTTATAACAGCCCGTCAATCAATCGATCGACATATTCAATCAATCAGGATGAGTGAACTTCAAATTTCATCCCAACACCCGTGTGGGGTTTCAACAATCAAACACAGATTTTAGTTGTGCAGTTGGGCGATGTGTAAAATTTATCGACCCAATCAATATCAGTCAAATCAGTGTATATAAACAAATCGGCCGATTTGTTTATAAATATTTATTTATTCACTTTCACGTTAAAAATTATATTTTTAACGATAAATCATTTTATTCAACCTATGATAATATTCTATTCAGTTCATTTATTCAATAAAATGATATTTTTATTTTTCTAACATATTTTAGAAAATTTTGGCGGCATAACGGCACGATACTAGAAACGGGACAAGGCCTAGCCTTATCCCCGGTCTAGTGAAGGCCCACGCCATTCACACATCAATCAAATTCACCAAAAAACCAAATTCAAATCAAATCATCTAACTAATCTATGCAACCAAACAAACAAGTCCATGGTCTGTGGACGATTGTGTCGGGTGCTACTAAGCACCGTCTGCATCCTAGTATATATACATAACTAGAAAAAGAAATTGAAAGGTGAGAAATTCTCACTGAATAGCTAATCCAACGTCACGACTCTTCATATGTAGGAATCTTCGCCTTTCTCGCCTTTTGTCATTTTCGTTGCCCATATTCTCTACATATATAAAAATCACATTTTTACTTCGTTATTCAATATATAAAAATCGAATTCTAGTTCGTACCTTTCAAAAACAAGGTACATTTTCATTTCGAAAACACATTTTTAGTCATGTTATATGTTTATATAAACCACCTTTTTAAACAGTGTTATATTCATATTAAAAACTACTTCTTTATATAATGATATATACACGAAAATTCAGCTTTTTCATATAATGGTATCTATGCAAAAATTTAGCTTTTTCTACATTTTAAAACCAGATTTAAAATACTGTTTATACATATATATTAATACTATTATTTTTAAAACTAATTTTATTACTTGTTTCAAACAATGTCAAATTTGTTTCAAACAATGTCAAATTTGTTTTTCAAAACAAGGTGATATATACTCAGGACAATTAACAATGTGAATCAATGTGAAATATATATATATATATAAAAGAAACCACCTTTTCTCCTTTAGTTAATTATCTGGACCGACAAAAATTAAACCCCGTCGAAACAAGCTCGCACCAGAAACCCACCATCGCCCGTTGATTGGAGCAGCCGACTGACCATCAGGCGGCGCCGCCACCTCCGCCTCTGGCTCGTCTTCCCTCGGCCATAGACCTGGCCCACTCGACCTCCCCTGGACCTCGCAAATTGGGCACGAACACGGCCTGTTTGAGGCGCAGTATCTAACGATTCAGGACACTAAAGTTGATCAAACCAATATGCTTTCGAAGCTGCTTAAATCCTCTTTCATTTTTGATTTGGAAATTTCTGAAATTATAAATCGGCATCGGATAATTTTGGAGAATTAAAATTGGCCCCTTTTGGCCCTTGAAATCGAACTGACGGCGGAAGTTAAAGTGGCCTAGGGTTTGGAAATGAAAGAGGCTTTTATTTTAAATATTAAATATTATTTTATTTCTAACTTGTCTTTATATTGAAATTTTCATCCAAACTCCAAACGAGACCGAACGAATGTCGCCCCTAGCTAAATACCCCCATTCCAAACACAATGGGATATGTAATGTAAGCCAATTCTAACCTTTCGATCAGTTTTCATCAAATTTAAAATATAAATCAATTTAACGTTCAAATTTGATTTCAACGTACATTTTAATTTACTGGGGCCACATACTGACTCTAAAAATTCCCGAAAAATTATTTCTAACTTCGTATTGGCGATACGGTCCAAACAAAACTACTTTCGTTGAATTCTGAGACCGTTTGCAAAAAGGCCCATTTCTGGTCGATCCAATTTAAGTGTAATTGACCAAAACACGTTTTCCTTTGCCACGCTCACATACTAGCTTCAAAAATTATGAAATTTGAAACCTAGCAATAACTTTACATCCCGGATCCAACAAAAGTGGTTTCGTCGAATTCTGAGGTCGTTTGCAAAATGGCCAATTTCACGGGCTATATAAATTCTATAGCGACTATTCAGAATTTTCATTTGGACATATCTTTTGATTCCCGCTATGAAATCTCAATTTTTCAAATTCGTTGGAAAGATATTCCCAAATAGATTCCATTATTTTTGGTTTCACTAAAATCCGGATTGTTTTGCACCCGGTATGTTCATTTGAAGTTTGAAATCGAATTTTCGAACTACCGCGCCATTTTCAATTCCTTTTATAATTATATATAATTATTTATATTCTAACGACGACGTATATAATATATACGTCGAATTCTGTTCAAAATAAATTTCTTGTTGTTTTTGTTTAAAATAATCTATTTCAAATGTTCAAAATTCGCTAAAATTGCCAAAATAAAAATTTTAAACTGACCCAGATTTTCGGGTTGTTACAATAACATTGAAATTTTCCTTTTTAACATTCCAGTATTCCTTATGATATTTAACGTACCATATAACACTGATCGGTATCATTCCAACATACAAAATCGGCAACAGATTTCATGTCACATCATATAACACAATATATGAAAAACAGTAAAATAAATGTAGATGAATCCAATTGGATTCCTCCAACCTGTTTCTCTGCATCCACAGATGTTAATCACATGAATAACACGAATATGAAATATACTGATAAACAGAATCAATATTCGATTTACGATATATATCATATCGTTATCTATATTTTCAACCAATTAACTAGCAGTTCAACCAAACAGCCAACACGCAGCAAACAACCATCATTTACCAGTTATAAAAATATAATTGAGAAGAGTTAGTGAGTTTTACTCACATTGGTCGGTGATCGTTAAATAACGATTATCGGTCATTGATTTGATTCAGGCGTTTAATTTCACTATAATCCAAATGAGCTCCAATTCACTCCCGGTCAGTTCCATAATGTAGCTACCGTCCATACGATTCCAGCGGATCTGACCATTTGAGATTCTGAAAATGTATGCAGAACTTATGGTTTAACAAGTTAATGTACTATTTTAAATTAAATTAAACTATAATTTACTTTGGGTCTTACTTCCCTTGTTCCAGCGGCCTACCACACATTTGAAGCCCACGACTCACTACCTTCTTCTTCTTCTTCTTCCGTGACGACAGTACCATCACCATTTCTGAAACTTCACCCAACTCGTTATTCACCACTTCTTAGTAAAAACTCAAATTAAATATACCAGTGTTCTTCCCATAACCGTCTTCATCACTCAGACCCATTCCCATGAAATCCAACGTCCCCTACATCTCGCGTTTGAACAGCTCAAACTCGCCGAACCCAGTAAACCATCGTCCCTTTTATTTTTAGAAAATTCCTAAATTAATTCAAATTGAAGCTATTCTCCACTACACCTCGAATCCGTGCTTTGATTCAACCAAAACCCACTTAACTAGACGGAAACCGGAGCCCTAGACGGCCGTTTCAAAAAGTCGCACAACTGTACCTACATCGATCCATCTAAAAAAAATACCAGTGGATCGAGCACTTAATGAGGATCTCACATATGTGTATCTCATGATTTATAGAAATTGATTCAAATTGTTTTTGATTTCTTTTGAAGAGGGTTCTTCACGTTTTAGTGAATGCTGGTGGCGGCGTCCCTTTTTGACTATGAAGTATTTTTTGTTAGGGTTATAATGTCCTAGGGTATTTATAGAATAGGTAAAGTAATTTTTTATTTGAGTATTTTATTAATACTTATGCTATCACTACTTATATTTGACATTTAAAAATCCCTGTGATCACATACAATACCTAAAAATCACAAAAGTGGACAGGCAGCTACAGTTTGACACTACAGTCCCAACGAAACTGGTTTCGTCGAATTCCGACTCCGTTTGCTCACACAGCATATTTTTAAAGTCAGAAAATTGACTGTTTTTCACGTTAAAATCCCTTACGGTCACATACTGACTTCAAAAATCATGTAAATTGAAATCTAACAATAATTTGACATTATGAATGCAACAAAATTGGTTTCTTCGAATTTGGAGGTTGTTTGAAAAACTGGCAATTTTTAAAGCTCAAAATAAACCATTTAAATAAATAATTATATTTAAAAACATTTACATGTAATATTATTAAATTAATATTATCGTATATATTTACATAGAATGTCATACAGCTCCAGAATATTCCTATATGAATTTCTAACTCGATATTTCAAATCCCGATTAAATCGATATTCGATTTATAATGAAATTCCTTTTATATATATTATATCGTTATAAATTATAAAGGAATTCCATATTGACTTTTCTAAAATTTGATTTGGACATAAATCAAAATCTACACAACGAAATCCTGATTTTTCTCTTCCATTGGAAAAATATCGTTTAACAGATTCAAACGTTTCTTGTTTCACAGAAATCCGATTTAAAATGGATTTGTATATTCGTTTAAAGTTCGAATCGCCAAATTACGAACTGCCGCGCCATTTCGAGCTTGATTTTAATTATATTATAATTATACGTTCAAACCTCGTTTAAATAATATATTCGTTATTATAATTCAACACTAAACTGAATTATATCTTTTGAATGATCTAATTCACACAATATTGGGAATTCAGCTATTTTCAACCATTTCGAAAATAAATATATTATTCTATTATTAATATTGATTAAATATTCAAAGTTATTTTACTAAACGACCATTAAATTCTCTAAATCACTATTTAAATAATTAAATAAATTAATTATTACACCGTAAAAATACGGGACATTACATCTCCACTCACATTTCGATTGTTAGCCTTTAAAAAAATTAGTTACTCATGTTTGTTAATGATATTTCATAAGTTTTTTATGATGTTATTAGCTTGCTAATGCTATTCTGTGGTGACTAATGATGGTTATGTTTGTTATTAATGTAATTTGAGTTGGTTTGAATGTTAATGAGTGCTAAAGTTTGTGAACACTTAGTTTAATGTGTTAAAAATGTTGCCTTTTGGTGTTAACTATGTAAACACTTAGTTTAAAGTGTTAAAAATGTTGCATGTAGGTGATAACTATGTAAACACTTAGTTTAAAGTGTTAAAGATGTTGCATTATGTGTTAACAATGTGAACACCTAATTTTAAGTGATAAAAATGTCACCTTTAGGCAAATATTGTATGAAACATTGTGTAAATAAAACCCTATGATGTTATTGGATGTTGTATGATGTTATTGGATTTTGTATGATGTTATTGGATGCTATGATGGTTAGTGATTGGGTTATTGGATAGGTTATAAGTTTGTCCATTTTAAGTGTTAAGTGTATTAAGACTTATGCTAAAAGATACCCATTTGAAAATTAAGTACTAATAATATTAACACTTAAATTAATGACACATATGCATGGATACATATATATTTATGAAGTCTCTTTCGAAAAAAAGACCGTACGATCTAGGATGATAGAGAGGATTGTGTTTAGATTTGGGTTTGGAAAATATAGTTTCCTGCTCTCCATGGTTATCCCTAATTGATCCGGCGGACAAGATAGTTAATTCGAAATTTATTTGAATTTAAAAATGATTTAGAATGAAATTTAATTTGAAATTTATGTGAATTTAATAATGATTTAAATTGAAGTTTAATTTGAAATTTATTTGAATTTCAAAATGATTTCAATTTAAGATTTAATTTGGAATTTAATAAAATTTTAAGTGAAAAATAAAAATTTGAAATTTAGATATGAAATAAATTGTAAAGGTAGTTTAAATAATTACGAATTGTTTTCGTAAAAATAAGAATTTGATTTGGACTAGTTTTAAATTAATAAAGTCACATTTTAAAAAATTTAATTAAAAACGAATAGTAACTTTAAAAACTGAAGTTTGGTTTGGGTATCCAGAAAATGTTTTAACAATTTTTTTTTTCCAAACTATCTTATTTTTTTATAACGGACTGCAGGAGAATTTGGGTTTCAAACAATAAGTATTGAAACTAATATTATTATAATGATTTAAATATTATTAAAATGATTAAATAATGGGATATTTGATTTTAAAGAGAAATAATTGAAATTTAGTTTCCAAAAGCAATTATATATGTTTTACATAATTTATAAACTATTTTGGAACTAAATTATATTTAATTTTAATTATAAATCGAAATTTGATCTGAATAGGACTAGTCGTGCAATGGTAGTCTGCAAAGTTCGACCATTAACTTTAAATTGACTTCCGGGAGATCCGGCCATCCGATTTTCCCAAAACGAAAAACATTAGGTTCAAAATGAAAAGAGTTTTCAAATGAAAAATAAAGTACTAAGATCCGACTGTTAGGTTTTAAGATAATTCCAAATCGGATTTTCCTAAAAATCATGATTTGGTAGTTTAAAGGTCAAAATTGGGTTCTACCTAAAATGGTCAAATAAAAATTATTAAAAATAGGAAAAAATTATGATAAATCATAATAATTGAATTAAAGTTATTTGAATTTAATATGTCAAGTTTTTGGATGATATAAAGCTATTTTGTGAAAACCAACTATTTTTGGAAATTGGTTTTGGGTTTGTCATGGATGATGTCTTTGATAACATCATCCTTAACCAAGCAAGTCTAAGTTATTTGCTTGTCAAATTTAAATATTGGTATGTTTTGATAAATCTTGTAACTAAGGGAAAGGTTTTCCAATTTTTATTAATTGGATCTGGATAGAACTAAATCCTCGGATATTCAGTATGGAATTCTGGTATTTAGACTTACACTATTCAAGGAATATGGAAGATATTAATATCATTATTCCACTTATAGTATTTGTTGATTTTGGGAATTGGTATCGAATATAAGCTGATATAATTTCTGTCTAAATCTTATATTCGATATCAATTGAAATTTTGGATTTGTTGTGAATGATATCTTGAATAACATTATTCTTTAACCCAACTATGATTAAGAGATGATTTGGAATAAAAAGTAATCATAAATTTTTAAATTAAGATTTGATGAAATTTTCTGGAGATAAGTTACTAAAATTAACGAATAAAAATTGAAATTGGATGGGAATCGAGTTGGTTATGATTGATATGAGTATCTAAAGATGGAGATAAATACTATTTGAGGAATTTATAAGGCTTTTCCGTTATTCCATTTCTATTATTGGTTGGACACGGAAATTTATATCGATGGTTAGCAGATATGATTTCCGTGAAGATTTTATTACAAATGGAAGAATGTCTTTGGGTTAGTTGTGACCAATGTCTTTAATAACATTGTATAATACTCATTTAAAGAAAAGAATGATTTTGAAGATTAAAACTAAGTTAGAGTTTTAATAAATCTTTAAGTAAAGATTTGAATGAATGAGATGAAAAAGGGATTAATGAAGGTAATTATAACTTATCGAAATGAATGTTGATACGAATTAAGGGCAGGGAGCTAGTCACATTCTATCATAGGTAGAAATTGCCCCAGACTGATAGAGTGGGAATGATGTCTTCCTCTGTGTTCCATTAAGTGGATGTGAATGGGATTTTGACTTAGGTAATAACCTTTGTGTTAAGGTTTGATTGAAATCAAAGAATAATGCAAAATAGAATGAAATTTATTATATCCCTATATATTCTCCACATATTTTAAAGACATGTTAGTTATACTGAAAGATCGGTTTCAACCAATTTTGGATAGCTATACGACGTGATAGAGCAATTAAAGATGGTGATGACTGTGATTGAAGACCGGAGATCTTCACATGGACAGTATGCTTGTTGATGTCTCATAAGGTTGATCCCCTATTATGAGGTTATATTGTGACGAGCGATGTGGTCGTAGATGAAGTTATTTGGATTGCAAGGGCTTTCACACTTGGGCGGGGTCATGGAATAAAGCGTCTTTGGTTTCGTTCAGACCTAGAACGGACTTGTAAATGGATGTGTGCAAACGTTGTATTTTACGACATAACCAATTGATTTCTATTGATGTTATATCGGTTGGTGTAGGGAATTTATTCTCTTAACTTAACATCCTCCTCTGAAACTTATGTACTTAGAGGGTTATATATTAATAGACACCAGTTATATTTGTGAATTAACAATGTGACATGTTAAGTAATGAGCTACTGATGATCAAAGCGTGGCTTGGTTAAGCGTAGCTTTGTGTAACGTGACTTCAGCAAGCCTCACATCCTAGAAATGACCGAAACAGTAAAAGATGTGGCAAGGTTATGGGGTTTGCGACTGTAACAACCCAAAATTTCCGAAACCAATTTAAAATTTTAACTTAATATATTTCAATGGATTTTGAATATAAATTGGTTATTTTTGCTTGATAAAATTTAAGAATACTTTTTAAATTAGTTTTTATATTTTATTTGATGTAAAGCAGGGTCAATAAAATATTTAAATCCATTTATTAGTCTTGAATTTGAATATCGATATTTAAAAGCTATATCGATCGCTTATAAAAGGACCATTTTTCAGATAGTCCCGGAATTCGACGAGACCACTTTTGTTTGATCCGAAATGTTGAAATATTTCAAGATTTAATTTTTCAAGTTCAACGGAGTTCGTATGTAGAAGAACGACCTATGAACGTACGTTGAAACTCACTTTGAATTCGAATTTAACTCAAAATAAGGCATTTTTTCAAACGGTCCCCAAATTTGATGCAGATAGATTCGTTGGAACTGCAATTCCTTAACGTAACGAGATTCCATATTTCGTAATTTTTGGAGTTAACGTGTGGTCGTGGGAGTAGAACGAAGTTTGCATGTAGTAATAAATACATCTCAATTTTTGGTCATTCGATGAATAGTATTAAGCCAATGATAATTAGTCATCTAGGCTCCTCCCTCCTCCACATGGCTTGCTCTCCTCATTCGGTGCCTACATGAGAAGGTTTAAGGCTAATTGGGCTAAGTTAGGAGCTTAAAATAAAAAGAATGGAGCCAATCTCTCTGCCTTCCTTCACCTCCACCACCGTCTAACCATGCCAGCCACCTGCCAAGTCGGCCGAGACTCCCCCTCCCATGCCACGTCAGGCCTTGCCCTCTTCCCCCCTCCTATCCTCTCTTCACTTCTACAAATAGCTTCAAAACATGGAAAGGTGCTTTATTTAAGGGTTCCTACCACTCATACTACCCTTAGCTACCCATTTGTGGACCCTACGTGCCACGTGTCACCTTGTGGACCCCGCTAATCCCTCCTTCTTCGCTGGACAGCGAAGCCCCATGCTCCGACGACCTCCGTTTTGCCAAAGATTATCACTATCTTGCTCCATTCACTAGTGTAGACATGTACAAGGGTTGCCGGAAAGTTTGGAGCCATTTCGAGCTAAAAAGGCGACATTTTTAAGTCGTAGCGAGAGCCGAAAAGTCCAACATTGTAATGCGTTGTTATCTGATAGCTAGGGAAAGAGATTCTCACTTTAGTTAGTGTATTTAAGTAGCTTAATTAATTATGAAAAGTTAATTAGTTAACCGTTTTACATTAGGAATTAATGCGACAAATTTAATGAAGTTGTAAGTTAAAAAACAGTTTATGCACAATTAGAACGACATTAAAATATTTTGCACAGTTATTTTATCTATTACATCCGATATCCCTTGAGTTAAACACATGAACTATTCACTAAGTTATTTATTATTAGGGGTTGTTTTGAATATATGAAACTCATATTACAAACAACGTGGATGGACACTTTGTGGCGCCGTAAATGGCATTGGATGACTGTTTATGATATGATGTGAATGTGGATTGGAAATAATTAACATACTGAAAACGATGTTAAATTATTTGTGATAGTAGAAGTTTGAGTAAAAATCCATTTACAAGTCGAATGGCTTGTTTATGTTCACCCATTTTAAGTGATATTGATTGAAATAAATAAAAAATTTATAAAATAATTGTTTGTTGGTTGAAAATCCTGCACGGGACCTGGGATGATTTTTGATTTACACATCTCCCTTGTTTGCAGTTCACGTGTTAATCGATTGATTAACAAAATGAAATAAGCTTTGATAAATTATTTTGAAGCTTGTATGAAAATAAATGCACATTGGATGTCATTTGAATGTTAAATAGCTGTTCGCAATTATTATTGGATGGATTGGATTCGTATGAATTGAACTGCATGATATTTGGTTGAATTTCATTTCAATCCAGAATAAAGAAGAATATTTTAATAATATAAAATATGAGGTGAAAATGAAATAAAAGTTCAATGTTCGATTTTAGATGGACACGCTTATGTCGAAATATATGGTGAATATTCGTAACAGTGGTGGATGATTTTGATGTATTTTTGATATACTTATGTCTAGTTAAAGTATTTGAATTTTAAATGAATAGTAACTTTTCAAAGTGAAGTTTAGTTAGGATATGTACTAGAAGTTTGAAAAAAAGTTTTCTTTTAAACGTTTCTCGTTTATTTTTATTTTGACTATAAGGAAATTTTGAGCTTAAATAGACTACTTTCGAAAAATAATATTATTTTATTCATTAGAATAATATAAAAATTTGACCAAATAGTGAAATATTTGATTTTGAAGCTAAATGACTAAAATAAATTTTATAAAGTTATTATATAAATTTTAAATAATTAATAAAGGAAGCTTAGAAACATTTAGATTTATTTATAAGTAATAAAATCGATTTGGGCTTGAATAGAATATGTCACACAGCGACAATTCGCGAATGTCATCCTGTAACTTCGAACTGACGTAGTGGGAGATTCGACCGTTGGATTCTCCTGAAACCGGAACTATTGGGTTTGTATCGAAAAGGTCTTTCCAATGAACATAAGAGGTTCAAAATTAAATAGTTAGATCTTACAATATATCCAAATCAGTTTTGGAAAAGGTCACTATGGTTGTAGTTCGATGGCCGATATTGAAAACCGACTGTAAGGTCCTTAATAGAATTATTAAAAATATAAATAAATTATGATAAATCATAATAGATGATTTAGAAAGAGTTTCGGTAAAATACCATGATTTCTAGGATAGATATTATTTTTATCTGAAATTGCCACTTTTCAACTACGGGAAGGTGTATTATTTGAACATAATAAATTGATTTGAGGTTCGTTCTGAACGATATCTTCAATAATATAGTTCTTGAACCCAGTTGTGAAAGGATAAATCTTTTAAACAAGATTTTATGAAATTTTCCAATTTATTCAATCAAATTGGAATTGAGTGGAATTCGATTAACAATAATAGAAATGAACTTCAGTAAAGGTGGGCCTTTACTATTGATGTGATTTAAAAGGCTTCGTCGTTATTCCACTTATAGTATTGATTTGACGTAGGAATTCATATCGATTATGGATTGATCGAATTTTTGTTAAAATTCCATAATAAATGGAAAATGATATTTTGAGGTTTATAGTGAACAATGTTTTTAAATGGTAGTTTCTCTTTAACCCAGTTAAAACGAGATTAATTTCTAAATTTTGGATAATCATTGAGATATGATTTTGAGATTAAAAGAATTGTATCTTTAATAAAACTATTGAGAACCTTTTTCAAAAGGTAATGACTATTTAACTAAAAAGAATATTCTAGAAGAATGAAAAAGTGTTATCTTTGTGTATTTGGCACATGATTATAAAGATACGCACGTTATTCGGAAAGACTGGGTTTAACCCATTCTGAATAATTATTACGATGACTAAAAGTCAAAGATGAAGACGGTGGCTGAAGACCAGAGATCTTCACTTCGTTTGGGCAATTGCAGATGATTTGATTGGGCCATACACCCAAGACAAGGTAATAAGTGGTGCTGGACTAAAACGTACTTAGACATCGGTTGGATATGCGAGGGCCTCTCTCTTATATTGGACATATGAGATGATGAATAAGGTGCCTCCGGTTTCGATCAGACCCAGAACGGACTTGAAATTGGATTGTATGTCTGACATTGCACTTCGCACTGTATTTGTTGACCTCTACGAAATATGTATCTGTTTTGTGGTGGAGAATTTATTCTCTTTCTTAACACCCTTCTCTGAGACGTACGATCTTAGAGGTTACATATTGGTGGAAATCAATGATATGGTATGGATTGATAGTGTGGCATGCTAAGATGCGATGATCAAGGTTTTATGTTGAAAAAACAGGGCCTTGTGAATGATGATCAAAGCATGACATTAAGTTGCATAGCTTTGTGTATAGCGTTCATTCGCGAGCCTTACACCCCGGCATGAGTCAAAAACGAGATTAGGGACAGTCGGAAGTGCATGCGTTTCTTTCTAGCTAGAGGTAAAGTCATGGTATGGAGCCCATACATTTTACTTATGTGGGTGATGGATAGTGAGGGACCTAGGATATGATTGGTCGACAATGGCCAGATGATAAGTCCGATAGGACCGGGAAATGTATTGTTTAGGAATAACCAATCCACAAAAGTCAGAGTGGACCGGCCCTACGAGATCCAAGGGTGACGTGTGTTGATCCTGGGCATCCTGCTAGAGATGGCCGAAACCGGTGAGGAACATCATTTGCTTTGACTCATAGATGGAATCCAATCTCCAGTACGCGACTTTTTTGGTTTTAGTTATAAACTATATGGCGACATAGTAGGATGGGATACTATGCCATCTATGATTGATACATTTATATTCGAAGTTGTTTTATACACTAAGCACTTATAATAGTTTCATTTTTTTAAAAAGCATCGCATTGCTTATGCTTTAAACTAGTATTCATGCGGAGTAAACCCATTCGGTGTCATACGACGTAGTCCCATGATTTCCTAACTTTTGAAGTAAGTTTTAATAACTGTTTTTTTGCTCTCATACCAATTCCATGACTGATCTGGAGTTTATCGTTTTCAACCTAAACTCTGGGTGCCCCTATTTTCCACATGGGCAGTCAGTAGTTTTGGTTTTGCAGATTCTTTCTTTAACAGGACCCTGGATTATGGCTGGAGCTATATTTGGAAAGCTCTGTATCTGTGTTGCTTTCAGCTGTGTTGGTTGATGTATTTCCGCTGCATTGTATATGTTCAGATATTACATTTTCCGCTGCTATGTAATTTATTTATTCTTTAACAATTGTAATTCCGCTATCCGTATTATTTTCCGCACTCTGATATTCTTGTACTAGGATGTAATTTTATTGTATAAACAATGAAATGTTCTTTTTTTGTGTTCTGATGCATTGTGTTCTCACATAACCCACATTCTCATTCGGTTTAGGTCGACCGAGGATATATCGGATGTGACAAGGAAGTATCAGAGATTTGGTTTACAGATCTCGAGAACAAGACACATTAGAACCAAACGAGAGAATTCATCAGAGATAGAATTAGTAATATTCTATTAAAGAATACTCATTAGAGATAGGATCAGGAGTATCCTAGAATGAGAGTACTCGTTAGAGATGAGATTAGTAATACCCTAGGATGAGTTGAGAGTTGCATGTTTATGAGAAACTATAAGCGTGACTATTGTTTATAATTTGATTTTCAATTACATACTATAAACGTATAGGAAATTTATGTTTTTTGTGGAAACACATGATTTAAAATTTAAATAATCAATGGATTGCTTTGTTGCTTGATTTCTAGTTTTGAAATACAAAGTGTTTTAATTAGGCTAAGTTCAAAGGGAATCTTCGGCGATTTTGGATAGTCGATGAATTCTAAAGTAGTTTAGAAATTGAAAATATAATGTATTGATTTATTGAGTGCCTGATAAGGCCATATTTATTTGTCCAGATCACCCGTACAAAGAAGGTAATGGAAAATTTTTCCAGAAATTTAAGGCATTAGCCAAATTTTAGGAGAATTAGAAAGTTTTTAGAAACTGAAAAGTTGAAGAATGCAAGCCAAAATGAAAGTAGAGTTAGTTAGTAAAATAACTTTCGGCTCTGATCCTTTTTTGGGATGAAAAAGTTTTAAGTAAAGGAGAATGTAACAACCCAGAATTTCGGAACTAATTTAAAATTTTAATTTAATATATTTTAATGAATTTTGAATATAAATTGGTTATATGTGCTCGATAAAATTTTAGAATAATTTTAGAATTAATTTTTATATTTTATTTGATGTAAAGCAGGGTCAATAAAATATTTAAATCCATTTATAAGTCTTGAATTGGAATATCGATATTTTAAATCTATATCGATCGTTTATAAAAGGACCATTTTTCGGACAGTTTTGGAATTCGATGAGTCCACTTTTGTTGGATCTGAAATGTCGAAATATGTCAGGATTTAAATTTTCAAGTTTAATGGAGTTTGTATGTAGAAGAATGATTTATGAACGTTCATTGAAAATCAGTTTGAATTCGAATTTAACTCAAAATAAGGCCATTTTTAAACGGTCTCCAAATTGGACGCGAATATATTCGTTGGAACCACAATTCCATAATGCAGCAATATACCAAATTTCATGATTTTTGAAGTTAACGTGTGGTCGTGGGAGTGGAACGAAGTCTGCATGTAGTAATAAATACATCTCAACTTTTGGTCATTCGATGAATAGTGTTGAGCCAATGATAATTAGTCATCTAGGCTCCTCCCTCCTCCACATGGCTTGCTCTCCTCATTTGGTGCCTACATAAGAGGTTTTAAGGCTAATTAGGCTTAGTTAGAGCACTAAGGATATCATTCATTTTGCAAATTAGGTTTTACGGGCTTAAAATCAAAAGAATTGAGCCACTCTCTCTTCCTTCCTTCACTTCCACCGCCGCCTAAGTGGGGCCCATGCCAGCCTCTTCTACCTGCCACATCGGCCAAGACTCCCCCTCCCGTACCACGTCAGGTCGTGTGCCTCCTTCCCTCTCCTCTCCACTCTTCTCTTATACAAATAGCTTCAAAACATGGAAAGGTGCTTCATTTAAAGGTTTCTACCACTCATACTACCCTTAGCTACCCATTTGTGGACCCTATGTGCCATATGTCACCCGGTGGAGCCCGCTAATCCCTCCTTCTTAGCTGGACAGCCAAGCCCCATGCTCCGGAGACCTCCGTTTGGCCAAAGATCATCACTTTTTTTCTCCATTCACTAGTGTAAACGTGTACAAGGGTTGCCAGAAAGTTTGGAGCCATTCCAAGCTAAATAGGCAACATTTTTAAGTGGTAGCGAGCGCCGAAAAGTCTGACATTGAAGTTTGTTGTTATCTGTTGGCTGGGTTGAGAGATTCTCGCTTTAATTAGTGTATTTAAGTAGCTTAATTAATTATGAAACCATTTTATGTTAGAAATTAATGCAACAAAATTAAGTAAGTTGCAAGTTAGAAAACATTTTATGCACAATTAGCGTGACATTAAAATATTTTGCACAGTTATTTTATCTGTTACATGCGATATCCCTTGAGTTCAACACATGAACTATTCACTAATTATTTATTATTAGAAGCGTTGTTTTGAGTATATGACACTCGTATTTCAAAAAATGTGGATGGACACTTTGTGCCACCGTAAATGGCATTGGATGATTGTTTATGTTATAATGTGAATGTGGATTGGAAATGATTAACATGCTGAAAACGATGTTAAATTATTTGTGGCAGTAGAAATTTGAGTAAAAATCCATTTACAAGTCAATTGGCTTGTTTACGTTCACCCATTTTAAGTGATGTTGATTGAAATAAATAAATAATTTATAAAATAAATGTTTGTTAGTTGAAAACTCCATATGGGTCTTGGAATGATTTTTGATTTACACATCTTCCTTTTTTGCAGTTCACGTGTTCATTGATTGATTAACAAAATGAAATAAGCTTTGATAAATTATTTTGAAGCTTGTATGAAAATAAATGCACATTGGATGTCATTTGGATGTTAAATAGTTGTTCGCAACTATTGTTGGATGGATTGGATTCGTATGAATGGAATTGCATGATATTTGGTTGAATTTTATTTCAATCCAGAATAAAAATTAATATTTTAATAATATAAAATATGAGGTGAAAAATGAAATTAAAATTCGATGTTCGATTTTGGATGGACATGTTTATATCTAAATATCGATGAATATTTGTAACTCTGTAGGATGATTTTGAAGTATTTTTGATATACTTATGTCTAGTTAAAGTATTTAAATTTTAAATGAATAGTTACTCTTCAAAGTGAAGTTCAGTTTGGATATGTAGCAGACGTTTGAAAAAAAGTTTTCTTACGAAAGTTTCTCATTTATTTTTATTTCAATTGTAAGGAAATTTTGAGCGTAACTGGACGACTTTCAAAAAATAATATTATTTTATTCAATAGAATGCTATAAATATTTGACTAAATAGTGAAATGTTTGATTTTGACGCTAAATGACCGAAACGAATTTTGTGATGTGATTATATAAATTTTATATAATTAATAAAGAAAGCTTAGAAACATCTCGATTTGTTAATAAATTATAAAATCCATTCGGGTATGAATAGAACGCGTCATGCAGTGACAGTTCGCGGATGTCAACCCGTAACTTCGAACTGACGCAACGGGAGATCCGACCGTCGGATTCTCCTGAAAACGGAACCGTTGGGTTCGTATCGAAAACATATTTCCAATGAATATAAGAGGATTAAAATTGAACAGTTAGATCTTACAATATGTCCAAATCAGTTTTGGGAAAGGTCGTTATAGATGCAGTTCGGTGGCCAATATTGAAAACCGACTGTAAGGGCCTTAATAAAATTATTAAAAATGTAAATAAATTATGATAAATCATAATAAATTATTTGGAAAGAGATTGCTTTAAATATTCCATGAATTGAAAGATAAATATTATTTTTATCTTAAATTTCCATTTTTCAACTACGGGAAGGTTTAATATTTGAACGTAATAAATTGATTTGAGGTTCGTTGTGAACGATATCTTCAATAATATTGTTCTTGAACCCAATTGTGAAAAGATAATTCTTTCAAACAAGATTTAATGAATTTTTCCAATTTATTCAATCAAATTGGAATTGAGTGGAATTCGATTAACAATAATTGAAATGAACTTCAGTAGAGGAGGGCCTTTACTATTGATGGCATTTAAAAGGCTTCGTCGTTAATCCACTTATAGTATTGATCTGATGTGGGAATTCATGTCGATTATGGATTGATCGGATTTTTGTGAAGATTCCATAATAATTGGAAAATGATATTTTGGGGTTTGTAGTGAACAATGCTTTTAAACGGTAGCTGCTCTTTAACCCAGTTAAACCGAGATTAATTTCTAAATTTTGGATAATCATTGAGATATGATTTTGAGATAAAAAGAAATGTATCTTTGATAAAATTAATGAGAACCTTTTTCAAAAGGTAATGACTACTTAACTGAAAAGAATACTCTAGAATGGAATGAAAGAGTGTTATATTTGTGTATTTGGCACATGACTATAAAGATACGCAAGTTATTTTGAAAGACCAAGTTTAACCCATTCTGAAAAATTATTACGACGACTAAAAGTCAAAGATGAAGACGGTGGTTGAAGACTGGAGCACTTCGTTTGGCCTATTGCTGATGTCTATATTAGCCCGTACACCCAAGACAAGGTAATAAGTGGTGGTAGTCTAAAACGTACTTGGAAATCGACCGGATATGCAAGGGCCTCTCTCTTGTATTGGACATATGGGATGAGGAATAAGGTGCCTCCAGTTTCATTCAGACCCAGAACGAACTTGAAATTGGACTGTATGTCTGACATTGTACTTCGCGGTATATTTGTTGATTTCTGCTAAATATGTATCTGTTTGGTGGCAAAGAATTTGTTCTCTTGCTTAACACCCTTCTCTGAGACGTACGGGCTCAGAGGTTATATATTGGTGGAAATCAATGATATGGTATGGATTGACAACGTGGCATGCTAAGATGCAATTATCAAGGATTTTTGTTGAAAAGCAGGGTCATGTGAATGATGATCAAAGTACGACTTTAAGTAGCATAGCTTTGTGTATACCGTTGATTCGCAAGCCTCACACCCCGGTATGAGTCAAAAACGAGATTAGGGACAGCAGTGAGTGTATGCGTTTCTTTCTAGCTAGAGATGATGTCATGGTATGGAGCCCAGACATTTTACTTATGTGAATGATTGAAAGCGAGGGCCCTCGGATATGATTGGTCGAAAATGGCCAGATGGCAGTTCCGATAGGACCAGGAAACTTATTGTTTAGGAATAACCAATCCACAAAAGTAAGAATGGACCGTCCCTGCAAAATCTAAGGGTCGTGTGTTGATCCTGGGGATCCCGCAAGAGATGGCCCAAAAACGGTGAAGAACGTCCTTTGTCTCGATTCAGAGACGGAATCCAATCTCCAATCTCCAATACGCGACTTTTTTGGTTAAACTTATATGGCGACATAGTAGGATGGGGTATTATGTCATCTATTATTGATACATTTATATTCAAAGTTGTTTATACAATAAGTACTTATAATAATATCAAAAATATTTGTTTTAAGTGTATCAAGAATGTTTGGCTATTATAAGGTAAAACTCTATCCTCCGGCTTGCGTTGCATTATGTGATGGGACATGAGTCTTATAATAGCTTCATTTTTCAAAAAGCATCGCGTTGCTTATGTTTTAAACTAGTATTCATGTGGAGTAAACCCATTCCATGTCATACGGCGTGGTCCCATGATTTTCCAACTTTTAAAGTTAGTTTTAGTAACTGTATTTTTTGCTCTCATACCAGTTCCATGACTGACTTGGAGTTTATTATTTTTAACCTAAACTCTGGGTGCCCCTATTTTCCATACGGGCTATCGGTAGTTTTGGTTTTGCAGATTCAATCTTTAACAGGATCTTGGATTACGGCTGGAGTTATATCCGAAAAGCTTTGTATCTATGTATTGCTTTCAGCTGTGTTGGTTGATTTATTTCCGCTGCGTTGCATATGTTCATATGTCACATTTTCCGCTACTATGTAATTTATTTATTCTTTAATAATTTTAATTTCGATGTGTGTATTATTTTCCGCACTCTGATATTCTTGTACATTGATGTTATTTTATTGTATAGACAATGAAGTGTTCTGTTGTTTTGTGTTCCGATGCATCGTGTTCTCACACAACCCGCGTTTTCGTTCGGTATAGGCCGACTGGGGATATATGGGATGTGACAGCGACCCTTAGGGGATAACCATTTTCTTCTAGATTTTTGAAGCAACACTACGGTATGGAGCCCAGGTGTTTGCTATGCAGCTTTTATGAGGTAGTGTTATCATATGGAGCCCTGGCATTTTACTGATGTTGTTTTGTTGGAACGAGAGTCCGTAGAAAAGGTCGATAATCACCAGGAAATGGCATACTCGTGCGACATGGTTTGGATAGCACCGACGACCTTGTGTTGGCAGAGAAGGGTTTACTTCTCGGGACATTTTCTAGAGGCGTACCCATTCGGTAAAGAAGTTCCTTAGCCTTGGTCATTTGATTGGAAATCCAAACTCATCAGCTACGTGCCCATACGATATTCCATTATAGATCCCGCGTAAAACGCCTAGGTGGTCAATATAATATTATGGTACATATGATGGCTAAGATTCATACATTTATTTGCAAAAGTGGTTTCACACTATGTACTAATAATAATATAAGTGGATTTTCACGTATCAAGAATATTTTGGTTTTTATAAGCGAAACGTCACCCAAGTGTTCATTTTCATTGTGTGTGCGCACAAGATCTTATAGTAGCTTCATTCTTCAAAAGCATTGCAAGTTTTTATGGAGTGGTATTCATATGAGAGGAAAGTCATTTCGTGTTATACAACATGGTCTTATGAATTACCTTTCTTTAAAAAAATGATTCAAAAACTACCTTAGTTCTCACACCTGTTTCATGACTGACTCAGAGTTTATTGTTCTTCCACCTAATTCTAGGTGTCCATATTTTTTCTATACGGGCAACTTGATAGTAAATGTTTTTTGCAGATTTAGTCTTGGAGTCTTTCTATGGTAGGATTCTGGATTATGGCTGAAACTATATTCTGGAGCATTTTCTTATTTTTCCGTTGTGCATTAGTTATCTGTACTATAGTATATTTTTGTACTCTGATGTAAAATTGTTGTAATGATAATGAAAATTTCATTTTGTTTGTTCTGATGTGTAAATACCCCTGACAATCCACCTTTCAGAACGGTTTAAGTTAGTTTAATTACCGGGTTGAACCAGACCCAAAAGCGGACTTTTACATTTTGGTATCAGAGCTTTAGTTTATAAAGCTTTGGGTACGATTCAGTAGATCACAATGAAAATAACTCATCATAGCTAGGATTAGTAATATCCTAGAAGAGAAACTCATTAGAGATGGGGTTAGTAATGCCCTAGAATGAGTTAAGAGTACTACGTATATGAGAGACATGTTCATAATAAGAAATTGGTTTAAAAAATTGGGTTTTAAAGATTTTATTTTGAATATAAAGGATTTTGAAAGGTTAAATTTTAAATATAAAAAGGATTGATTATGACAAGCATAAAGGATAGAGATTAGAAACTAAAATATCAACAATTTTGGACAGCCGATAAGTTCTGAAACCGGATAGGTAAGAAAATTTAATGAGTATGTAGTTACGAATACATTATGAATTTAGTTTCACAATTTTGACTAAAATTATTTGGTAAATGACTAGAAAGGTTATCTAGATGGGATTATAAATAAGTTTACTTACGTCTTTTTTCCTTTTCGAGGACGAAAAGTTTTTAAGTAAGGGAGATTATACGACCTAAAATTTGTACCAATTTAAAAACAAGAGTTTAAATGGATTTTTAAATATATATATATGGTTTTAATTAGTTAATATACCATTTGAATTTCAATTTAATTAAATATTGGATTAAAAAAATATTCAGCTTCAAAAATATTTGTTGATATTGAAATTTGTTGTAGTATTTAACTAAGTATTCTTATTAGTAATATTAATAAATAAATCTAATACTTATGTTAAAAGTTAAGTCAAACTAATGGAAACAATTCCTAAGATAACAAGAACAAATCCAAACCATGTGCAATACTTTTGAAGTGTCACCTTCTTCCCCTCCTTCCTTCTTTGCTTGACACATCACTGCTTCATTCTTAAGGAAGAAAACAAGTCCATGTGCTTGCTTTTTGAGGTGTCATCTTCTTCTCTTTCTCTCCTTCCTTGTTCAACACCTCATCTCTTCATGCTTAAATAATGAAAAATAGTCCTTGTGGTAATTTTTGAGTGGTCTTTCTCTTATACTTCTCCTTTTTCCTAAAACCAACACATCCCCTTTCATTTCATTTCACTTTTCTCCATTTTCTTTTTCTTTGCAAGCTCCTTAAATAGCTTCCTCCTCTCCCCTTTAATTTGGCCATGCCTAGTTTTTTCCCCCTCTCCACCGTAAAACACTTCCAAACCACTCCATTTCTCCTCCCCTACCTCCACATGCTACACTCCATAGCTCTCTCCTCCTCTTTGCCAAGGGCTTGCCCTATTCTCCCTTAGGATGAACCATAACAAGACCAAAAATGTCCCCTTTCCACTTTTAAACCACTTATATACTTCTTCCTTTTAAGTAGCAAGCCTTATATCTCAACAAAATCCAAGCTTTAACATTTTAAAGTCAAAAAGATGCCTCCTTTTTATTTTATTTGTCGAGTTGGAAAGCATTGGGAAGTTAAGCTGAGATCTCGAGAGAACGGTAGCTCATAACGTTGGAAGGCTGCTGGATAAGACCTGTAGCTTTAAGGAACAGTGCAGTGGATAGCAATGGTGAGAACTCTGCACTTACATTACAATTGTTAGCTTAAAAAAATAAGTTACTTATTTTTGTTAATGATGTTTCATAAGTTGTTTATGATGTTAATAGCTCGCTAATGATGTTTTATGGTGACTAAAATGTTTATTATTAATGTGATTTGAGTTGGTTTGAATGTTAATGGGTGCTAAAGTTTGTGAACACTTAGTTTAAAGTGTTAAAAATGTTGCCTTTAGGTGTTAACTATGTAAACACTTAGTTTAAAGTGTTAAAAATGTTGCCTTTAGGTGTTAACTATGTAAACACTTAGTTTAAAGTGTTAAAGATATTGCCTTATGTGTAAACAATATGGATGTAAACACTTAGTTTAAAGTGTTAAAGATATTGCCTTATGTGTAAACAATATGGACACCTAATTTTAAGTGATAAAAATGTCGCTTTTAGGCGAATATGGTATGAACCCTTGTGTAAATAATACCCTATGATGTTATTGGATGTTGTATGATGTTATTGGATGCTACGATGAATATAGTAATTGGGTTATTGGATAGGTTACTGGGTTGTCGATTTTAAGTGTAAAGTATATTAATACTTATGTCAAATGAAACCAATTTGAAAATTAAGTGTTAATTAGATTAACATTTAAGTGAATGACACATATGTATGGATACATATATATTGATGAAGTCTCTTTCGAAAAAAAAACCAGACGTTCTAGGATAACAGAGAGGATAATGTCTAGGCTTGGGTTTGGAAAATATAGTTTTCTGCTCTCCCTGGTAGTCCTTAACTGATCTGACGGACATGAAGGTTAATTTGAAATTTATTTGAATTTAAAAATGATTTAAATTGAAATTTAATTTGAAATTTATTTGAATTTAAAAATGATTTAAGTTGAAATTTAATTAGAAATTTATTTGAATTTATAAATGATTTGAATTTAATATTTAATTTGGAATTTAAAAAATATTAAGTGAAGAATAAAAGTTTGAATTCAAAATCCAAAATAATTTGTAAAGATAGTTTAAGTAATTACGAATGGTTTTCGTGGAAATAAGGATTTGATTTGAACTAGTTTTTAATTAAAAAAGGCATGTTCTTCAAATTTAAATTGAAAATGAATAGTAACTTCAAAAAGTGAAGTTTGGTTTGGGTATCCAAAAAATGTTTTAACAAGATTTTATTTTCCAAACTATCTTATTTTTTTTATAATGGACTTCAGGAAAACATGGGTTTCAAATAATAAGTTTTGAAAAATAATATTATTTTAATGATTTAAATATTATTAAAATGATTAAATAATAGGAAAATTGATGTTAAGGAGAAATAATTGAAATATAGTTTTCAAAAGTAACTATATATGTTTTATATAATTAGTAAACTATTTTGGAAGTAATTCGATTTAATTTTAATAATAAGTCAAAATTTGGTCCGGACAGGACTAATCGTGCAGCGGTAGTTCGTGAAGCTCAACAATTAACTTTAAATTGACTTTCCGGGAGATCCGACCATCATATTTTCCCAAAATCGAAAAACATTGGGTTCCAAACGAAAAGAGTTTTCAAATGCAAAAGAAAGTAGTAATATCCAATGGCTAGGTTTTAAGTTGGATCCAAATCGGATTTTCCTAAAAATCTATGTTTGGTAATTTAGTGGTCAAAATTGGGTTCTGCCTAAAATGGTCCAATAAAAATTATTAAAAATAGGGTAAAATTGTGATAAATCATAATAACTGATTTAAAGTGATTTTTATTTAATATATCAAGTTTTTGGATGATAAAAAGCTATTTTGTATAAACTATCTATTTTTGGAAATTGGTTTTGGGTTTGTTGTGGACGATGCCTTTGATAACATCATCCTTAACCCAGAATGTCTAAGTTATTTAGTTTATCAAATCTAAATACTCTTTAAAGGTATGTTTTGATAAATCTTTTAATTAAGGAAAAGGTTTTCCAATTTTAATTAATTGGATTTGGAGAAATATAAATCCCCGGATAATCTATATGGAATTCCATTGTTTAGACTTACACTATTTGAGGAATTTGGAAGATATTTATATCTTTATTCCACTTATAGTATTTGTTGATTTCGGCAATTGTTATCGAATATAAGCTGATATAATTTCCGTTTAAATCTTATATTTGATATCAGTTTAATTTTTGGGTTTGTTGTGAATGACGTCTTAAATAACGTTATTCTTTAACCCAACTATGATTAAGAGATGATTTGGAATAAAAGTAATGATAAAATTTTAAATTAAGATTTGATGAAATTTTCTGAAGATAACTTTGTCAAATTAACAAATTAAATTGGAGTTGGATGGGAATCGAGTTGATTATGATTGGTATGAGTATATGTAGATGAAGATGTATACTATTTAAGGAATTTAAAGGGCTTTGAAGTTATTCCGTTTATAATATTAGTTGGATACGGGAATTTATATCGATGATGAGTTGATATGATTTTCGTGAATATTTTATTACAAATGGAAGTATGATTTTGGATTTTTTGTGACCAATGTCTTTAATAACATTGTTTTTGACCCATTTAAAGAAAATAATGATTTTGAAGATTAAAACAAAGTAAGCGTTTTAATAAATCTTTGAGTAAAAATTTGAATGAATGAGATGGAAAAGGGATTAATGAAGGTAACTGGAACTTACCAAAGTAAATGTAGATACAGATTAAGGGTAAGGAGCTAGTCACATTCTATCATAGGCAGAAAATGCCCCAGACCGATAGAGTGGGAATGGTGTCTTCCTCTATATTCCATTTAGTGAATCGGAAGGGGATTTTGATTTAGGTAATATACTTTGTGTTAATGTTTGATTGAAATCAAAGTATAATCCAAAATAGAATGAAATTTTTGATATCACTTTATATTCTCCACACATTTTAAAGATACAGTAGTTATTCAGAAAGACCGAGTTTCAACCCATTTTGGATAACTATACGGCTTGATAAAGCAATTGAAGACGGCGATGACTGTGACTGAAGACTGAATATCTTCGCATCGGACGGATTTCTCATAGGGCTAATACCCCATTATGAGGTTATATTGTGACAAGTGATATTGTCGTACTTGAAGTGATTCAAATTGCAAGGGCTTTCGCCCCCAGACAGGGTCGTGGAATAAAGCGCCTTCGGTTTCGTTCAAACCTAGAACGAACTAGTAAATGGATATGTGTCTGACATTGTATTTTACGACATAACCAATTGGTTTTTATTGATATTATTGCAGGATCCAAATTAACCCAATATGGGGGGGTGAATATGGTTTATTGCAGATTTTCGTAGAGTAATTAAATAATAATAACACAGATAATAATCAGAGTAAATACGGAAAATAAATAACACACATATATACCGGCTTCGGCAAAACCCTGCCTAGTGCTGCATTCCCCAAGGTTTCTACTTGGAGTTAAAAAAATCTCTACGATTACAATCCCCTATAAACTCGCGACACTCGCTCCCAACTGTTCTTAACCCTACGCTCAAAACCCTACACTGGTTTCTATCCCCGAAACCAGATTTCCCCAACTTACAAACCCCGTAATTCGTCTCCCTAGTTTTAGAGACAAACTAGAAAACTCTAGACTGATTACTAAGTTGATAAACACTAAAATAAAAACAACTTAAAAAATAAAAACCATTAAAAATTAAACCCTAGTTTATAAAATTCTTTTGCCCCCTTAGTAAATTTGGCAGGCCTCCTTTTACTTTGCTTCACACTTCATCTTTGGCCCGATCTATTTTTCTCTATGGAAATAAAAGTGGCGGCTCCTAGGATTTTCTGGAATCGATTTCTTCAACAAATTTTTGATCGAATTGTTGCTATAATGAATTTAGATTAGAGATATTGATTGCTCCCAAAAACGTATGTGATTTCTTCCCTTTTTCACTCAATTATTGCTTGGTTGTTCGAATTTTTTTCCCTCACTGTCGATGATGATTCTGCGTGTATTTATAGGATTACAATACGATATATTCTCTGATTTCGATGTTGAGACTTGGTTTGATATTTGAGTAATTTTTTGGCTTGAAATCTTTCGTTTTGAACTGGTCTTGAACTTGCAATTTCTCTGGATATTTCCTTTCTGCGAGATTGGTATTGTGAAATCTTTAGCCTTGAATTTTTGGAGCTTGAAATCATCAAACACTCTGGAAACTTGTGTGAGATGTCCATTGCTTTGAATTGGTCCTTAAAAATGATTGTCATATAGAATTAAACTTGAAATCCTTTTTCTGAAACTTTGAATTTGCGAGTACAAATTCTAGACTTTTACTTGATCTTGAATTTCTGGAATTTTGATTCAACTATGCTGGATTGTATCAACATCTTGCCAACAAATTTATTGTTGCTGCGATTTACTCTTTTTCCTTGAAACACTTAAGATAAGAACAATTGTAATACTATTTCCCTTCGAATAGATATTACACTTATACTATCCTGTTTGGAACAGTTGCTTCCCTTGTCCTATTTTCTTTACGCTTGCAAACCATGTTTCTTCATAGTTGCTGCCTTGAATTGTTTGGTTTATAATTCTTGTACATGTGACCTATAATGTCATGTATATATGTTGCTGTAGACTTGTAAATGATGTCCATGCCATTTGCTATGGCCATTCTGTTTGTATTTGTGAACTTTGGTCCATGCTGCTTTGAACCTTGTATATGTCACTATGGTGTTGTATCATCATGTATGTGCTGTCTTGAATGTGTACTTATTTGCTTTGCATCCGTTATTATGTACAAATGCAGACTTGCAGAATGTGTACTTATTTACTTTGCATCCATTATTATGTAAAAATGCAAACTTACAAAATGTGTACTTATTTTCTTTGCATCCATTATTATGTACAAATGTAGACTTGCTTTAACCATGCAGTTGTATGAAAAATGGATACTTGCTTGCACACTTGTCTATTGTAATATCATATCAGCATACTTAGCTGCTGCCATGCATCATTATGCTGATCCATGTATAAAACTGTGCAATTATATTTGTGCCATGGTATTTTAGTTGTTCACCTTGTCCACTTGTGTTGAAATATGCTGGTTTGATGCTTTGAATCATGCACTTGCACATTTGTCTTGGTCTATGCACCACTTTTTCTTGCTGACTTTAGCATGTTGCACTTTTTCTCTTGCCATTTGGACTTGATCACCATTGTGCTCGATTATGATTATAACTTGTCTTCACCAAGTTCACCTATATATTGCTTCACCGTTTGTGTAGATGTGCAGACTTGTCTACACATGTGTATTTCATTGTGGGCTTGACTTTGATCTATGAATGTGATTTTGGTTGCTCCATCACCATGCAGTTATGTCTGTATTGCTACTGTCATGTATTAACCAATTTGCTGTTGTATAAACATTGTCAATTGATCATATGTTGTAGCTCTAGATTTGTATATTGTTGAACTATTGTATCTGTATTCACGTTGATATTTCTATGTACACCCAAGCTCGACCTTTACTGTCCATATGAGCATTGTCACTTTAAACTTTTGTCATGCCTTGTATATATTTTTCTGGAATCAAATTTGTGAATTGATTTTCTGCATTTTGATGATTCTGATTTTTGAACACAACACCTTTGCTTGTGAATCTCTCGGCTTTGTGGTAAACACTATGTCATTGCTACAGTCTTGGCTTGAACTTGTTCGTGTCGCATGTTGATTTTGTTTGATTTTTTTAATGTGCACTGAGTCGAGTTGGTCCATGTGGCTGCACCTCAGTTGCTATACTGCATTTTGATTGACGAGGTAGTGCACACGTGTATATTTATACACGTGTGTACATTCCTGTCCTTGTATATCAGACCAAGTTAGAAAAATGATGAGAAACACATCAAAATTCTAAGGCAAATAAAATTTTAAAAAAAAATTATTTGCTTTTATTTAATTTTATTTTTGTTCCAGTTTACTATGTGTGTGTGTTTGTGACAGGTGTACACGTGGATGGACTGGATTGCAGGATAGGATCTGGAGTACATCAAGACAAGTATACATGTAAAAAAAACTGTATGAGTTAGTATATGAGTAAATGAATGTATATTTACTGAGTGATGAGTGATGTAGTGAGGAACAAATGTACTGTATGAGAAGATTGTACTAATATTTGTAATAAACAAATTTGACTGAAATAAAATATTATTTTATTGTGTTCGAATCAATTTGTCTATCACATTCAAATTAATTCAGTTAGTACAATTCCATATAAAATGTTATAACTGTGAATATACAATAGTGGAGTTATAATGTTGTACTATTTCAGATTTTGAAATAAAATGTTTAATTGAATAAATATATTGTGAATTGTGTATAATAGTATGTTATTCAATAAATATTTATTTCTATGAAATGAAATGAAATATAAAATAGTACAGTTGCAAACACATTTAAATAATATTAAATGTTTGTTATCATCAAACAAAAATCATACAACACATTGTTGTATCCAATAATCTCCCCCTTTTGATGATGACAAACATACACAAGATTTTGAATGTGTTAAACGTGTTTGAACGTGAAATATATTACTCCTCCTATTTGTTTGCTCCCCCTACAACTGAACTCCCCTATATATGGGTAAAATACGAATAATGAAATTCAATTGACCATTATCCCTCTAGATATTTAATTTCCTATCTAAAAATATTCTTGAATTAAATACTCATCAATCAAAATCTTGACCATTCTCCCCATCAAAAGAATAATAGAGATCGAAATAGTGACGAATTTAGGCCATAAATATAAATTCAAATTCAGAAAGAGAATATATATCGCAAATCCCATTTAATCAAACAAAAATCATAATAATCTTTAAATCCGAAGAAAATTTCACTTTCAGAATGAATGGATTTACGATGGATTTTATAGAATGAGGAGAGTTCAATAAAAATTGAATATTTGAATATGAAATTTGAAGATTTTAAATATGCTCAAAAAATATGTTAAGCACTTGTTAACCGCGCATGGTCCAAAGGTCTTTTAAATGGGGTTAGTAGTAATTTAACTTTATCCTCTCTAATGAGTTCCATCCATGCACATCCCAAAGGTCTTTTGAGTGAGAATGGAAGCACATAGAGATTAAGGTAATTCACCCGCGCATAACTGCGAGGACTTTTAAATGGGAGTGAATACCAAGGATAAATTATATATATATATATATATATATATGTATATTTCTTTTTCTTTAATTTTATTTTATTTTATTTTTATTTCCAAGAATAATTAGAATTCCCCAAATTAAATAAAACCATGATGAATGACAGAAATATGGTAGATATAGAAGATGGTCTTGAAATAAGCTCTAATTCAAAGATATTATAAAATCTGTACAATCATCATGAGATTTAAAATAACATCTCCTCTAGTTATGAATTATACCAGAGTCATAACTCATCATAATTTCATAAATCTATTAATAATTTTGATGAGTCACAAAACAGTTCAAATCAATCAATAATTTCAATTTTTGAATAAATAATCAAAAATAATTTTAAAACTAAAAATACCAATTTCATGAGGGGTTTTAAAAATATCGATGCAAGTTGAAAATCAATTTCAAAAATCAATCAGTAGAATGTGAAATTATCTAATATTTCTAATGCTGATTGCTCTTAGACAATTTTAAAACCACTTATATATTTAATTCAAATTGCCTATGAATTTTAATTAAATGCAGTCACTGGTTTTCCAACCCATCGTTCAATCACCAAGATACTTAAATGAATCAAAGCAATTTCCTTATCAGAGCAGCACAAGATCATTTTCAAAGCAAGAAACACAAGTGACATTTTCAGAGAATTTTTAAACAAGCACAAGAAACATTCAACGATCAAATCTGAAGATAATTATTTGAAATCACTTAAGAAAAAAAATCAAAATTTTATAATATAATCAATCACGAATGATTTCAAAATCAATACAATCAAGTCAAGTAAAAAATGAAAATTTCACAACTAGCCAATCATGGCTTTCAAGTAGTCTGCAGTATTGAGTTCGATTTTTCAATATTTTCCAAAGTGAATAAGAAGAAACTCAAAACAACAAAAATGTGTGAAAATTCATTAGCATTCGAGAACATCATAAATTTCAAAATTCTGATTTACAGTGTTCAAGATGTGCTCAAAATGTTATGACCCGGTCAACATAAATCATCATAAAATAAAAAAATAAAATAAAATAAAAATAAAATAAAAACAAGAGTTTAGAGATCACACCTATCTTACCATAATCAGTGTGAACCAATCAATCTCCAACTCAGAATCTATGGCTAAAGAACTCCAAATAATTTGATTATATGAATCAATATGAATTTTATCTCTCTTAAGCACAGCTTCCTTAGCCTCCCTTGGTACCTAAACGTTTATAGAATCGAGTAGCCTAACAAAAGTTCTTTTACCACTCTTATCATTGTTTACACGTTTTGGTACCCAAACACGTCTATATAACAATCCATTACTATCCACTACAGTACCCTTTGGAACCCAAATTTGTTTAGACTTATTCAAAATCATTTTGTTATTTTTTGGAATCCAAACATGTTTAAATGAATTGTTTTTAAACGAGGTATCATTTCGTTTACGATTTAAAAACCCTTTGAAATTATTAGATTTCAAAATTCTAATTTGATCGTTTTCAAAATCATTTAAAGGATTTTTAAAATCATTAGGATTTAGTTTTTCAATTTGATCAAATCCAAAACCAAGTCCCTTTTTATTTTGAACACAAAATTGGTTTTTTAACAAAATATTCAATGATTTCTCCCCTTTAGAAAATTTAGTCAAAGTTGACTTAAGTCGTTGTATTTTAAATTTAAGATCATTATTTTCTTTC
This sequence comes from Allium sativum, assembly GCA_030737875.1. Lineage (NCBI taxonomy): Eukaryota > Viridiplantae > Streptophyta > Magnoliopsida > Asparagales > Amaryllidaceae > Allium > Allium sativum. The sequence goes on along the minus strand of CM060919.1, from coordinate 486,850,345 downwards.
ATTAAATTTGAACAACGATTTATAGCGATTTTCCTCTTTTCAAAATCAGTTTGTTTTAAAACCAAATTTTCGTTTTCAAGTGCTTTGATTTTAGCATTAGACTTAGAAATTTCAATTTCAAATTGTTTTCACTTTTCAAAATCAAGTTTTTCAGATTCTCTAAGCTTTTCAATCTCCCTCTCAAAATCACGATTTTCGTTCTTCAAATTCACGTTTTCACTTTTAAGTAACTCTAAATCAACTTTGAATTTCAAAAGATCATTACTCAAAAATTGACATTTTTCACATTCTGAAAACGATGAATTCTTAACTTTTTAAAGTTTTCTTTCTAAACTGTTATTTTCTTGAACTAGTTTTGATCTATCAGATATCAATTTCTTAACTTTTAGTTAAGGAGAATCAATGGTTTTTGTGAGATCGTACAGATTAACATTAAATCTTTATAAGTAAAATTCGATACCTCCCTTGAATCCTCTTCACTACTTTCCAAATCAGATTGAGCCATAAGATACAAGTTAGCTTTCTCTTCGTCACTTTCAGAAACTTCTTCTCCTTACTCGTCATCCCATGTAGTAGCAAACGCCTTCTTCTTTTTTTCTGAATTTCTTCTTCTTTTCATTCTTGAGCCGTGGGAAATCTGGTTTGATATGTCTGTGTTTCTTGCAATTGTAGCAATATACTTCATCGTCTGAACTATCTAAACTTTCGGACTTGTTGGTTTTTGAATTCTTCTTTCGTGGCTTGTAATTTTTTTTGGCCCACTTTCTAAAAACCATGGCCAGCTCTTCAGCAGGATCTTCGTCATTACTTTGAACAAAATTATTTAGAGCAATCATCTTTTTCTTTAATTCAGAATTCTTTTGTTCTTCCCTTGCTTTTAACTCCATCTCGTGAGTGATGAGATTTCCAATCAACTCCTCCATGCTTAATTTATTTAGATCTTTCGATTCTTGAATCACTGTTACTTTAGCTTCAAAATTGATTGGTAGCGCCCTCAATATTTTTTTAATCAATTCCACTTCAGTATAAGTTTTGCCAAGAGCTTTTGCATTGTAGACTAGTGATGAGAAGCATCCATACATCTCTTTTATATCTTCGTCTCTTTGCATAGAGAAATTTTCATATTCGTTGCTGAGTAGAGCGAGACGAGATTCCTTCACTTGAGATGTTCCATCGTGTGTGACCTCCAACGTATGTCATATTTCCTGCGTACTTTCACAATGAGAAATTCGATTAAATTCTGTTTTATCAAGAGCACAAATTAAAGCTTTCATCGCTTTGGCATTACTTGAAAATAATTTTTTATCGTTAGCAACCCACCTGTCTTTCGATTTAGGAACTTAAACATTATTAACAATAACCATGGGAGATCTATAACCCATTTCGATAATATCCCACACATCATAATCGATTGAACTCAAATAAATTTTTATCCTAGCTTTCCAATAAGCATAATCAGTTCCATTAAACATTGGTGGCCTAACTATGGACTGACCTTCAGAAAAAGCATTATTAGACAGATTCATGACTCTAGAGTTAAAATAAAATAAAAAATACCTGCTCTGATACCACTTGCAGGATCTAAATTAACCCTAGAGGGGAGGTGAATAGGGTTTATCGCAGATTTTCGCAGAGTAATTAAATAATAACAACACAGATAACAATCACAGTAAATGCAGAAAATAAATAACACACAGATATACCCAGCTTCGGCAAAACCCTACTGCTGCATTCCCCAAGGTTTCTACTAGGAGTTAAAACAATCTTTACGCTTACAATCCCCTGTAAACTCGCAACACTCGCTCCCAGCTGTTCTTAACCCTACACTCAAAACCCTTCACTGGTTTCTATCCCCGAAACCAGATTTCCCTAACTTACAAACCCCATAATTCATCCCCATAGTTTTAGAGAAAAACTAGAATACTTCAGACTGATTACAAAGTTGATATACACTAAAATAAAAACAACCTAAAAAATAAAAACCCTTGAAAATTAAACCCTAGTTTATAAAATTCTTTTGCTCCCTTAGTAAATTTGGTCGGCCTCCTTTTACTTTGCTTCACACTTCATTTTTGGCCCGATCTCTTTTTCACTGTGGAAATAAGAGTGGCGACTCCTAGGATTTTCTGGAATTGGTTTCTTCAACAATTTTTTGATCGAATTATTGCTCCAAGATTAGAGATATTTATTGCTCCCAAAAACGTATGTGATTTCTGCCCTTTTTCACTCAGTTGTTGCTTGGTTGTTTGAACTTTTTTCCCCACTACCGATGATGATTCAGCATGTATTTTTAGGATTACAATCCGATATATTCTCTGATTTCGATGCTGAGTTTTGGTTTGATATTTGAGTAATTTTGGGCTTGAAATCTTCCGTTTTGAACTGGTCTTGAACTTGTGATTCCTATGGAAATTTCCTTTCTACGAGATTGGTATTTTGAAATCTTTAGCCTTGAATTTTTGGAGCTTGAAATCTTCAAACACTCTGGAAACTTGCATGAGATGTCCATTGCTTTGAATTGGTCCTTAAAAATAATTGCCGTATAGAATTAAACTTGAACTCCTTTTTTTGGAACTTTGAATTTGCGAGTACAAATTCTGGACTTTTACTTGAATTTCTGGAATTTTGATTCAACTATGCTGGATTATATCAACATCTTGCCAACAAGTTTATTGTTGCGGCGAATTACTCTTTTGCCTCGAAACATTTGAGATAAGAATAGTTGCAATACTATTTACCTTTGAACAGATATTACACTTATACTATCCTGTATGGAACAGTTGCTTCCCTTGTCCTATTTTCTTTGCACTTGCAAACCATGTTTCTTCATAGCTGCTGCCTTGACTGGTTTGATTTATAATGCTTGTACATGTGACCCATACTGTCATGTATATATGTTGCTATAGACTTGTAAATGATGTCCGCGCCATTTTCTATGGCCATTCTGTTTGTATTTGTGAACTTTGGTCCATGTTGGTTTGAACCTTGCATACATCACTATGGTGTTGTATCATCATGTATGTGTTGTCATGAATGTGTACTTATTTGCTTTGCATCCATTATTACGTACAAATGCAGACTTTCTTTAACCATGTAGTTGTATGAAAAATGGATACTTGCTTGCACACTTGTATTTTGTAATATCATATCAGCATACTTAGTTGCTGCCATGCATCATTATGCTGATCCATGTATAAAACTGTGCAATTATATTTGTGCCAAGGTATTTTAGTTGTTCACCTTGTCCACTTGTGTTGAACTATGCTGCTTTGATGCTTTGAATCATGCACTTGCACATTTGTCTTGGTCCATGCACCTCTTTTGCTTGCTGATTTGAGCATGCTGCACTTTGTCTCTTGCTATTTGGACTTGATCGCCATTGTGCTCAATTATGATTATAACTTGTCTTCACCAAGTTCACCTATATGATACTTCACTATTTGTGTAGATGTGCAGACTTGTCTACACATGTGTATTTCATTGTTGGCTTGACTTTGAACTATGAATGTGATTTTTGTTGCTCCATCACCATGCAGTTATGTCCATATTGCTACTGTCATGTATTAATCAATTTGCTGCTGTATAAACACTATCAATTGATCATATGCTGTAGCTCCAGATTTGTATATTTCTGAACTATTGTATACGTATTCACATTGATATTTCTGTGTACACCCAAGCTCGACCTTTGTTGTCCATATGAGCATTATCACTTGAACCTTTTTTCGTGCCTTGTATATATTTTACTGGAATCAATTTTTTGAATGGATTTTCTGGACTTCGACGATTCTGATTTTTGAACACAACACCTTTGCTTGTGAACCTCTCGGCCTTGTCGTAAACACTATGTCATTGCTATAATCTTGGCTTGAACTTGTTCGTGTCGCACGTTGATTTGGTTTGATTATTTTAATGTGCATTGAGTCAAGTTGGTCCACGTGGCTGCTCCTCAGTTGCTATACTGCATTTTGATTGATGAGGTAGTGCACGCGTATATATTTATACACGTGTGTACATGCAGTCTTTTAGAATAATTTTCCTGTCCTTGTATATCAGACCAAGTCAGAAAAATGATGAGAAACACACCAAAACCATAAGGCAAATAAAATTTAAAAACAAATTTTTATTTGATTGTATTTAATTTTATTTTTGTTCCAGTTTACTGCATGTGTGTGTTTGTGACAAGTGTACAGGTGGCTGGACTGGATTGCTGGACAGGATCTGGAGTACATCAAGACAAGCATATGTGTAAAAAAACTGTATGATTCTGTATATGAGTGAATGAGTGTATATGTACTGAGTGATGAGTGATGTAGTGAGGAACAAATGTACTGTATGAGAAGATTGTACTAATAATTGTAATAAACAAATTTGACTTGAATAAAATATTATTTTATTGTGTTCAAATCAATTTGTCTATCATATTCAAATTAATTCAGTTAGTACAATTCCATATAAAATATTATAACTGTGAATATACAATAGTGGAGTTATAATGTTGTACTATTTCAGATTTTGAAATAAAATATTTAATTAAATAAATATACTGTGAACTGTGTATAACAGTATATTATTCAATAAATATTATTTCTATGAAATGAAATATAAAATAGTACAGTTGCAAACACATTTAAATAATATTATATGTTTGTTATCATCAAACAAAAATCATACAGCACATTGTTGTACCCAACAATTATATTAGTTGGTGGCGGGGAATTTATTCTCTTAGCTTAACACCCTCCACTGAGACTTATGTACTCAGAGGGTTATATCTTAATAGACACATATTATATGTTGTGAATTGACAATGTGACATGCTAAGTAATAAGTTATCGATGGTCAAAGCATGACTTGGTTAAGCATGGCTTGGTTAAGCATAACTTTGTGTAACGAGACTTCGGCAGGCCTCACATCCCAGAAATGACCGAAACAGGAAAAGATGCGGTAAGGTTATGGGGTTCGCGACCCTTAGGGATGGCCATTTTCTTCTAGATTTTTGAAGCAACACTATGGTATGGAGCCCAGGTGTTTTCTATGTGGATTTATGAGGTAGTACTATGGTATGGAGCCTTGGCTTTCTACTGATGTGGTTTTGTTGGAAATTTGGACGCCAATAGAAAAGGTTGGTAATGACCTTGTGTTAGCAGAGAATAGTTTACTTCTCAGGACGTTTTCTAGAGGCTTACCCATTCGGTAAGGAAGTTCTTTAGCCTTGGTCATTTGATTGGAAATCCAAACTCACAAGCTACGTGCCCATACAATTTTCTGTTATAGATCCTGTGTAAAACAGATAGGAGGTCGGTATAATATTATGGAAATTATGCTAGTTAAGAATGACACATTTATTTGCGAAAGTGGTTTTCACACTATGCACTAATAACAATATAAGAGGGTTTTCATATATCAAGCATATTTTGGCTATTATAATAGAAACCTCGCCCAAGTGTGTGTTTGCATTGTGTATGTGGCGCGAGATCTTATGGTAGCTTCATTCTCCAAAAGCATTGCGTGTTTTTATCCACTGGTATTCATATAAGAGGAAACCCGTTCTGTGTTGTGCGACGTGGTATGATGAATTACCTTACTTTAAAAAATGATTTAAAAACTGTTTTAGTTCTCACACCAGTCTCATGACTGGCTCGGAGTTTATTGTTCTTCCACTTGAACTCTGGGTGCCTATATTTTTCTACATGGGCAGCCTGGTAGTAAAGATTTTTGTAGATTTAGTCTTGGAGTCTTCCTAGAGCAGGATTCTGATTATGGCTAGAGCTATACTCTGGAGCATTTTCTTAGTTTTCCGCTGTGTTTATTTTTCCATTGTGCATTAGTTATCTATACTCTGATATATTCTTGTACTCTAATGTAAAATTATTGTAATGATAATGAAAAGTTCTTTTTGTTTGTTCTAATATGTAAGTATCCCTAACAATCCACCTTTGAGAATAGTTTAAGTCGGTTTAATTATCGGTTTAACCATACCCAAAAGCAGACTGTTACCGTGATAGAGACACAATATTTACCAGCGAATTTTGGAGGAGCCTGCAAGAGGCGTTGGTGACAACTTAGATTTAGTACCGCATATCACCCTCAGATAGATGGACAAACCGAAACAATTAATAGGATTCTTGAGGACATATTGCGGCTGTGTGTACCGCATAGTATCGCATATCTTCCCTTAAAAGAGTTTGCTTATAATAACAGCTATCTGACTAGCATCAGTATGGCTTCCTTCTATGCGTTGTATGGACAGCCCTGCAGGTCACCTTCTTATTAGTGGGAGCCCACAGATAGACTTCTACTTGGGCCAGAGATGATTAGGGAGACCTCGAATAAGATCGATCTAATTCGAAGGAGGATGAAGGCATCTCAAAATAGGTAGAAATCATATATGGATAAGAGGAGGACATACATTGAGTATAGTGTAAGGGACATTGTTTTTAATCAAGGTGTCGCCCCCAAGGAATGTAGTATGGTTTGTCTCAGTAGGGAAGTTAGCATTGAGATTTGTAGGGTCGTTCCCTATATTGGAGAGAGTAGGTCAGATGGCCTATATAATTCGACTACCGAAGAGGATGTCGGGTGTTCATGATGTATTTCACGTCTCACACTTGCGAAAGTACTTGCATAATTCTACAATAGTGGTGGAACTTAGTACCTTGGAAGAGGTTGAGATTGAGAGGAAGGCATTTAGGTGAGTACTTATACAGATATTAGGATATGAGGTAAAGAAGTTGATAAACAAGGAGATTAAGCTTGTCAAGGTTCAATGGGGAAAGGATAACGATGAGGCGACATGGGAACTGAAGTAGAGGATTCGCACTTCATTTCCATTTCTTTTTTTTTAGTACGCTCTCAATCCTTTCTTTGCTTTAAATTTGAATCTTATCTATATCTTATCAGTAGCATTAGTGTGTCTTATGATAAGCCTATGAATGGTTGGATGGGGTTTAAACATGTTAATAGAATTATGTTTGATTGGGTTCACGCGGATGCAAGTGTTTGCAAGTGGATGCATATACACACTAGGCACTAATTAGCGATCATCAATTAGGGCACTAACATAATTGCATATGGATTGTGTGAGCATTTTTAATTTACTTTTAAATTATGGATGAAATAATGAATGATTATCACTTTGATGTTGCATTTGTAAGGTGGTTGTAGCATGCATATAGAATTATTTGTTATCATTAGGATTTTTGCATACGTGTAGATGCAATGCACAAACATCTTTTCATGAAAAAGAGGTCAACTGAATCAGTGGACCGCCTTATTTCTTGTATTACTTAGGGACATATACACTACAATAATTGCATAAGTTCATAGAAAAGAATTAGAAATCCTAAGGAAAATGGATGCCAATGATTGATGGATGAGTAGATGGATCTAGATAATTGTATGATAATACTTATATTATTCTTCCACCTTGGAAATTTCGGGGACGAAATCAATTAAGGAGGGGAGAATGTAACAACTCAAAATTTTAATGAATAATAATTAGTTAATAAATTGATTAATTAAAGAATAAGTTAAAAAATAATGGGAATAGGGCAGCAGGGTTTGAGCCATTATATATCCGTTATAATTTCCTGCTTCAGATTGACTTTTGGTTTGTGTAAAATGGACTCAAAACGATTAAGTTATGGTAGTTTGAAGTTTGAAGTCCAAAATAAAAATAAAAATAAACACACCAAATTAAAATAAAAACACCGAATTAAAATAAATTAATAACGTTTTATAACGTTAGAAATGGGACGACCTATGACGACCCCAAATCCCGTACTGACGGAGACAAGGGTTATCTTTGGAATATAACACAGAAACAGATAATAGCAGAACAGAAATAAATAAGTACACCAGATAATGAACAATAGAATATACTATATAAGAGTAATCATCAGAGTTACACGGTATACAGGATCATACTTAGTACAAATACAGTTCAACTATACATATATGTCTACAGCGGAAAAACAAACATAATGTACAATAGGAGCTGAACAGCATAAAAAGAGATAAATGATAGAATCCATCTTCAGCTCCAGCTATCTAGAAAGAACCAGCTAAACCTAAATACAAGGCTGCCCGTGTAGAAAAAGGGGCACCCGAGTTTGAAAGTGAAACAAACTACGAGTCAGTCATGGGACTGGTATGAGAAATCTACTCAACACATATATAATTTGGCTAATCACAGGACCACGCCACTTTCGTGGAACGGGTTTACTCCATTGGATTGCCAGTGCTTTAGAACAAATCTTTCTTTTAAACAACACAATGCATTTTATAAAAATGAAGCCATTATAAGACTCAGTTCCCATCACACAATGCAACGTAAACCGGAGGATAGAGTTTTTTCCTTATAACGGCCAAGATATGCTTGATACGAATAAAACAAAGGCATTTGATATTATTGCTAGTGTTTATATGTTTTGAAAACAATTTCAAATCATAACTATCAATCATAGACGGCATTAATGCCCCATACCACTATGTCGCCATATATAGGTATACAATCAAAATCGCACGATGTCGTATTTGGAAATTGGATTTCCGTCCTGAACCAAGGCAAAAGATAGTCCTTACCGAGTTCGAGACTGCCTAGCCCGATCCTTAGGAACAGCCGCAACTGCCCCTTGGATCGTCAGGGCCGGTCCACCGATGTGGATTATTATGCCTTAACAATGCGTTTCCCCGCTCTTTGGGGCGTAAATGAGCCAACGAATGACTCCATCGGACCCGGATCGTCCGATCAAACCGAGGCGCCTTGCAACAACAACAACAACACAGGTGAAAAGTATATAAATGTCAGGGCTGGTAGGTCACTGACACCACCCTAGCTAGGAAGAAACGCATGCCCTCCCTGAGGTCCTTCTCCCGTTTCTGGTTTATACCGGGGTGTGAGGCTCGCGAATTCACGTCATACACAAAGCTACGCCACACAGACGGTGCTTTGATCATCACCACGAGACTTTGCTTTTCAACAGAAGTCCTGATCATTTGCCACTTAGGCATGCCACACTAGCAATTCATGCCATGCGACTGATGTCCATCGATATACAACCTCTGAGCTCGTGCGTTTCAGAGAAGGGCGTTAAGCAAAAGAATAAATTCTCCGCCGCCAAACAGATGTATATTTAATAGAGATCAATCAACACAGAATAAAATCCAATGTCAGACACACAGTCCATTTACAAGTCCGTTCTGGGTCTGAACGAAACCGGAGGCACTAAATACCTCGCAAACCCATCGATCACCACTCATTATCCATATTTCGGGATGCCTCCCAATCAGGACCTCGGTTACCATCCAAACGAGGTGAAGATCTCTGGTCTTCGACCACCGTCTTCATCTTCGATTTCTTATCGTCGATTCAGTTATTCAGAATGGGATAAACCCGGTCTTTCTGAGCAACTCACATATATAATAAACAAGTGCAACACTAACATATACACACATCATTTCAATTCATTAGTCACTAACCGTCAATCAGTAAGAGAACGATTTCCCCAATATTAACCCCGAAGGCCGACACCAACATCAGATCAACACCTAGGAAACCATTTGACTTAGCCAACCTTCATTTAATTTCTAAATCACATCCATATCGTTTATAATATTTTATAACGATTTATCGCCATTTTTATTTATTTGAAAATAGCCATTTTATTCAAAACGACGCTTCGGGCCATAACGCGGCCATGGCACTGTTTTTCTTCAGTTTGATTTACACATATCTGAAAATCTAACCGTTGGATCTTCACAAAATTTACATCATTAGAAAGATCTTTTCAAAACGAATCCAACGGTTCCAGTTTCGGGAAAATCCGACGGTCGGATCTCCCGGTACAATCGTTTGAAGTTTCGATTTCAAAATACGAACTGCAGCGTCGTTATTCGATTTTATATAATTATATTTATGTATATATATATATATATAATCGATTCTGGCGCTGTTTTTCTTCATATTTGAATTAAACATTCCAGACAATCCAACCGTTGGATTTTTACAAAGTTGGTGCCGTTGGAAAGATATTTCCAAGGCGAACCCAACGGTTGCGATTTCAGGAAAATCTGATGGTCGGATCTCCCGTACTAATCGTTTGAAATCACGGTTTCAAAACACGAACTGCGCGGCCACGTTTCGTTTTAATTTTATTTATATTTATATATTTATATAAATATAGTTCATTCAAAAATTCCTACATTGATTCCACTTCAAATATTTCACTAACGCCTTTAAATTTTGGAAAATTTCGCCATAACCTCCTTTGTACGGGAGGGGCTGGGAAAATTCCCAAATAGCCACACGGGCGTCTCATGTCAAAAATAAAAAGGAAAAGCCAAGCGGCTAGCCAACAGGCTCATAAAATCATCACCCAAACAAAAAAGTAAATGTGTACCTATTTGTCGGGCACAAAATTTTATTCCTCTTCTCTAGCCCCTTTTGCTATAACCTGTTCAATAAATATGCATGTACATATATACAGTTCTTATCACTTATCATTTTCCATTCAACTTCATATTTGATTCCATTTGGTTTAAAAACACCATTCATTCTAATGTTACATGCATAGGAAAAAAAATCATATCATTAGCTAATTAATGAATATTTCGACTCATGCATATTTATTTGAACGAGTTGCTATTTTTAACACTTCACATTTCAACAATTCATGTATATAATAAAAATGTGATTTTTATTGTAAAACAATTCATTTCAAAACACTATTATTTTATATAGTTTATATAGGTGATAAAAATAGGATTTTTATTGTAAAACAATTTGTTTCAAAACAGGATTATTTTATACATTTCATATTGATGTTAAAATTGGGATTTTTATTATAAAACAATTTCTTTCAAAATATGAATACCATTCAACACATGAATTTCAATTCAACGAATGAATATCGATTCAACACATGAAGGTTTTCTATAGTTTATATATATAGATAAAAATGTGATTTTTATATTTAAAACACGAAGACCATTCAACACATGAATTTCAATTCAACGAATGAAGATCGATTCAACACATGAAGGTTTTCTATAGTTTATATATATAGATAAAAATGTGATTTTTATATTTAAAACACAAAGACCATTCAACACATGAATTTCTAATCAACGAATGAATATCGATTCAACACATGAAGGTTTTCTATTCAACGAATAAATATAGTTTCAGCAACTGAAAATAATTCAAACACATGAATATTATTCAAAATTTCGGCAGCATAACGGCAGGGTAGTTAAAACCGGGACCGTCCCTAGTACGGCTCCTCGCTCTACCTTAAAAACTCGCGGTTTTTGACAATGGGGATCATGCATCTAGTTCGCACGCAGGCGACATGTATATATTTATTTCATTTCCACAAATTAATCCTATGTGGTTTCAACCAAATATTTCTCAACCACAAACGGGTATTTTTCAACCACAATCAATCAATATCAACCAAAAACAATCCCAATCAACCATTCGCTATCAATCAATTTTCACACCAAGCACAACCAATAAATATCGTCCATGGTTTGTGGACGAGAGGCATATATATATAAATACATATACATATATATATATATATATATATATATATAGCAATTCCCTTCTATTTCAACACATATATAATTTTTACAACGCATATATAACTTATACATCGAACGTACAACTTATACAACGCTTATACAAGAGGTGTACAACGCTTATATAACTCATACATCGATCATATAATTTATACATCGTCGTTTCCATATCGTTTATAAATTAGAAATATCTCATTGGGTTCCACTCCACCAAAAATAGCAGAAGGCTCAGAAAAAATATGCGTTCTCTTCTAAAATGTAGAAGACGTCCACACGGTCACGATGTTTCCTGTTTCATCGAATTTCGACAAGAAACGAAAAAGATATGATTTTTCAAAGTTTGCAACGGTTTAAAGGTGTTAAAACTGTTGAAAATATATATATAGCCGTATACCTCTATTTTCTTCAAAACTAGGTTTTGATCTTTCGCCCAAACCGTTGCACGATATTGGAATCGGGTTGCATGAGGTCGAAGAGGGAGGATAGAGCTTCCAACGCAGGGGGGTGCGGTGGCGTTCGATCGCCTGAGGCGGCGGCGGCGGTGACTTGAACGTCGTGACTTCGGGGACCCGTAACTCGAAGAATACTCAATGAAAAAAAATCCAAACTTGCTATGGATTTGAAGGTCTTGTCTAGCTCTACAAAATCCTCAACAGGATGGAGGTCTAATTTTGAGCGGATTGAGGGAAATCGAGGAGAGAAGGGATTGAAGAAGTTCCGCCTGCTATCGACGACGGGGAGAGAGAAAATAGATTTTCTGACCAATGATATTTTTTTGTTTATTTATATATTTTTAAAAATCCGAAAATACCCTCTTTCACACATGAACTCTAATCCAAACCCAATGACTGTCGTCCCTAGCGTTTTACCCCCATTCCGAACACAATGGGATATGTTTCGTAGGCCCATTCGACTGTTTCAGTCAGTTTCCATTCAAATTAAAATATAAAACATTCAATATTTAATTTGAACGTACATTTCAATTTGCCAGGGCCACAAATTGATTTGAAAAATTCCATAAAAATAAATCTAGCTATGTTTTGATGATACGGTCCTAACAAAACTAGTTTCGTCGAATTTTGAGACCGTTTGCAAAAAGGCCCATTTCTGGTCGATCCAATTTAACTATAATTGACCAGAACACGTTTTCCTTTGCCACGCTCACATACTAGCTTCAAAAATTATGAAATTTGAAACCTAGCGATAACTTCACATCCCGGATCCAACAAAAGTGGTTTCGTCGAATTCCGAGGTCGTAGGCAAAATGGCCAATTTCTCGGGCTATATAAATTCCATAGCGACCTTTCTGAAAATTCATTTGGCCATAACTTTTGCTTCCCGTTATGAAAATTCGATTTTTCAGATTCGTTAGAAAGGTGTTCACTAACAGATTTAAATATTTTTGGTTTCGCTAAAATCCGTTTTGTTTTGCACCCGGTACAGTCAGACAAAGTTTGAATTCAATTTTTGAAACTGCAGCACCATTTCAGGCCTTGTTTATAATTATAATTAATTATATTCGTTTTCAATTGTCGATTCAAACTCAGTTTTCATCGCTATTATTTAAAATATTTAAGATCCATTATTTTAGCCAATTTAAAATTTTTAAATTGGTTCAGATTTTTTAGGTCGTTACAATCTCCCCCACTTAAAAATTTTCGTCCCCGAAAAGGAACAAAGTCAAAAGTGTTTTGATTAATCAACTCTACGTTCGATTTGGCTTCTATTCTCCAACTTTTCAGTTTCTGAGAATTTTCAATTTCTTCAAAAATTTGGCTAACACCCGGAATTTTCGAAAAATTTCACCATAACTTCCTTTGTACGGGGAGGGGTTTGGAAATTTATTGGGCCGTATTAGGTACCCAATAAATCCTAATAAGCATACACATATTTATAGTGATATATTCTGGTGTTTACAGGGGAGCATGTATTGATAATAACTCCAGAGAATAAATTCTCGTCACCCTGTTCCGTGTGGATAATAAATAGTCCATGTGCCTTATCTAATAACTAGAGAGACGTGATTATTGTCAACTCCAGACCCGTGTGGGGTTTTTATTAATCTGGCAATTTTATCGTTACAATTAAACAGTCCATATCAGTCATCAGTTCAACCTGTAAAATATAGTCATCGCCATACAAGCCTCTCGCTCGTATGGTAAATCTTCCACCTCGTCACACCAGCTCCAAATGCTTATGTGGTATATGATGAAGTATGCCTATCTTCCATAAGTATGCTATGCAATGTAGTTCAAAATTAATTGTTATTATCCTATGGCGACATTTATTATTTCACACAGAAAAACCAGCACTCCGCATCCAATGGCATTCACAGGAGTTGATATAATAATATTTCGCATCCAACTCATTAAGGTTTACCTATTTGTCGGGCACGCAAATAAAATCTTTACTCAACAGCTAATCCATTTACCTGTTCAGACATATATAATACATATATATATATATATATATTTCTATCTATTTCCTAATCAGTTCAGTGTGTGATATAATCGAATAAATTCTACCATTCAATCTCTTATTGTTGATTAAATTAACTATCGTTTCAACAGTTTTAATTAATCAAATCTACAATTATGCAACACAACCAACAATCAAATTGTTTTTAACTTTTCAAAACCATACAAATTAATTCCTATTATCTTTTAAAATCATTCAGACTATAGAGTTAAAAGTGCACATCCATGGAAAGAAAATAACAGCAAAGTAGAGAATTAAATGGTAATGCAAAGTATGGTAAATATACCTTGCACCGGAGTCAATCAGAGATATCCACTCGGCATCTAGGATAAGCTTTCTGAATGCTCTCCTCAGTTTCCCAAGTACAATCTCGCGGATCTCCACTCCATTGCACTTTGACTAAGTGAACCTTCTTGTTCCTCAGTTCTTTGGTTTCTTTACCGATGATCTTGAGCGGCTCTCGTCTCACAGCTAGTTCTGGAGTAATTTCAATATCCTGCTGAGCTGCTTCTTCCACGATCAAGTCTAGATCATGAACGTGCTTTCAGAGTTGAGATATGTGAAATACATCATGAACTCCAGGCAACCAATCAGGCAATTTAACCCTATAAGCGAGAGTTCTGATCCGTTCCAGAATAGGAAACGGACCAATGAATTTGGGCGCCAACTTTCTAGTTTTACCGAACCGGATAACTCCTCTCATCGGCGTTACTTTCAAATATACATAGTCGCCAATAGCAAAGGATATATCTCTTCTTCTCCTATCGGCATAGCTTTTTTGTCGGCTTTGAGCGGCCAGTAATCGTTTCCTGATAAAATCGACTTTGTCGGCGGCTTCTCGAATCATGTCTGGCCCTCACACAAGTCTATTTCCAGGTTCGACCCAACAAGCAGGAGATCGGCACGGTCTACCATACAACGCTTCAAATGGCGACATTGTCAAACTCGCCTGGTAGCTGTTGTTATATGAGAATTCAGCCAAATGCAGATGGTCTTCCCATGATCCACCGAAATCTATAACACAAACCCACAATAAATCTTCTAAAATACGATTCACCCTCTCAGTCTGACCGTCTGTCTGAGAATGATAAGCGGTGCTTAAGTTCAACTTCGTTCCCAGCTCGACTTGAAATGCTTCCCAGAATTTTCTAGTGAATATTGTATCTCTATCACTGACTATACTGCGCAACACTCCATGTAGTCTAACTATTTCCTTGAAATATATCTACGCCAGACTCTGAGCAGTTCTGTTTGATCTGACAGGTATGAAATGGGCGGTCTTCGTGAAGCGATCTACGATCACCCAAATACTGTCATTCCCTTTTCTGGTTCTGGGCAGACCATCAATGAAATCCATAGAAATATGTTCCCACTTCCAACCAGGAACGTCTAGCGGTTGTAACAATCCAGCCAGCTTCTGTTGGTCGCTCTTGACTAGTTGGCAAGTAGGGCATCAACTAACGTATATTGAAACATCCCTTTTCATAGCCTTCCACCAGAACGTTCGTTTGAGATCGTTATACATTTTGGTCACACCAGGATGGATACTCAGCTTCGACTTGTGACACTCGTCTAACACTTCCCTTTTTAACTCTGGGATATCAGGAACTCAAATCCTTTCAACCTCAAGGTCTCGTCGTTATCTATTTGAAAACACGAGGGTTCACCTTTCTGAATCCTTTTAATCATGTCCTTAATAAAGTTATCCTCCTTCTGAAGAATAGATATTTTTTCAATCAAGGAAGTCGTGATAATAAAGCTGACGATCATTACATTCTTTCGGCTCAACGCATCGGCACGACATTTGCTTTCCCTTGAGTGTATATAATTTCAAAGTCATATGCTGCAAGAAACTCCAGCCAACGTTGCTGCCTCAGATTCAGGTCTTTCTGAGTGAACAGATACTTTAACGACTGGTGATCTGTAAACAGTTCAAATCTCTCACCCAGAAGATAGTGCCTCCAGATTTTCAAAGCGAACACAATAGCCAATAACTCAAGATCATGAGTTACGTAGTTCTTCTCGTGCGGCTTTAGTTGACGGCTAGCATAAGCAATCACTTGACCCCTTTGCATTAACACTGCGCCAAGGCCTTCTCTAGAAGCATCAGTCCAGACTTTTTAATCTTGGTTGCCATCGATGATGGTTAACACTGGAGCAGTCGTTAGTCTTAATTTTAGCTTTTCGAAAGCCTCCTCACTTTCTGGAGTCCATTTGAATTTAGAGTGCTTCTTCGTAAGCTTCGTTAAATGAACAGATATCTTCGATAAGTTTTTAACAAACTTCCGGTAATAGCTAGCCAATCCGAGAAAACTGCGGACTTCAATGGGGGTACTGGGCTGTTTCCAATTTTGAATAGTTGTGATTTTGCTTGGATCCACAACAATTCCTTCTTTCGATACGACGTGGCCTAGAAATTTTACTTCATCTTGCCAGAAGATACATTAGGAAAATTTGGCTTTTAATACATTCCGTCTCAGAATTTCTAGAACCTGTTCCAGATGCTTTTCATGTTCGGCCTTTGATTTAGAGAAGATTAGAATATCGTCAATAAAAACCAGAACAAATTTATCCAAAACTCCTCTGAACACTCTATTCATCAGATCGACGAAGTAAGCTGGAGCGTTACATAAGCCGAACGGCATTACTAACCACTCGTAGAATAAGTCGGGACCTCTGAATGCTGTCATTGGAACACACTCTTCAGCAATTCGAAGTTGATGGAAACCTGTAGCTAGGTCCATTCGTGAAAATACTTGTGCGCCATTTAATCGATCCAACAAATCATCAATCCGCGGCAATGGATATTTGTTCTTTATGGTCTGCTTGTTCAAATCACGATAATCCACACATAGACGTAGAGTACCGTCAGATTTTGGGACAAACACCACTGTTGCACCCCAACCAGAGAAACTAGGCCTGATCAGACCCTTCCACACTAGCTGTCGTGTTTGATTGTCAAGTTCTTCTTTCTCTTTCAAGGACATTCTTCGAATAGCGTGAACTACCGGCCTTGCATTGGGAATCAAAGCGATCTTGAAATCAATTTCTCTCTGCGGAGGCAAGCAAACAACTTCTTCAAACACATCCGCATAATTTTTGACGACAGGAATGTCTTTGATGAGGTCAGGAATATTCTCTGTGACTTCTGGGATATTTTCTATTTGAGCTGGAGAAACATCTAGAGCTGCCCAGAAGTCTTTTCTATTAGCATTCTGACCTTCACAGGGAATGGTTATATAATCACCTGATTTAATCTTCGCCTTTACGACTCTGTCGGCGCATTTAACTTCAGCTTCATATTTGATCAACCAGTCTAACCCCAAGATAAGATCAAACTCTTTAAAATTCATGACGACCGCGATGGTAGGAAACCGAAAACGAGAAAAGGAAACCGGCACTCCACAAACCCAACTGAGATCGATGGAACCCCTAACCGGATTCTGGACAGTCATTGGTTCTTTGAGCTTCTTCAAATTCAAATCCAGCTTTTTAGCTGCACTCTTGGCAATGAAGCTTCGTGACGCACCTGTGTCAAATAGTACTTTAACTGGGATGTCTTTGATAGTTAGCGTGCCTTCTAAAACATCTGGCCTTTCCTGAATAGTTGAGGGCTCAGAAATTTCTGCCACTTCATTCACTTGAACTATTTCAGTCTTTTTCAACTGCCAGCAATCTTGCTTTACGTGACCAGCCTGATGGCAGAGATTGCATTTTCTATTTTCTTTAACCTTGCTCTTTGATTTAGATCCCTCCTTCTTTTGCAATTTCAAGGACTTATATTTCCTGGACAAATGACCTTCTTGATTGCAGTTTAAGCACATAGCGGTCATTACTGATTCTTTCTTAGGTCTGGCCCTTTTCCGATTTACTTTGGGCTTCTTACTGACCTCAGACAACGTACTGCCCTCAGGACGATCAGTTCCAGACTCATTTTTATTGGTGGAACTGACTTCCTCTTCGTCGCGCAACATGCCTTTCTTATGGTGATCTTCATACTGATAAGCCATATAAATCATTTCTGAAAAAGGAAGCTTCACATGCCCCATTACTTTATTATGATATTTCCTTTGAAGCCCGTAAATAAATCTCAGATTCTTTCTCCTCATATTCTGAATTAGATGGGGAGCAAAGTGAGAAAGTTCGTTGAATTTCTTATGATATTCTGGGATGGTCATATCTCCTTGTATCAAATAAGAAAATTCATCACATAGTCGCTCAGTCGCTTCTGGAGGAGTAAATCTTTCCAGGAAAATCACTTTGAATCTGTCCCAGGTGATATCACCTTCTGGATTATTCTCTATAACCGAATCCCACCAGAACAAAGCTTCGTCTTTGAGTGCCCAGGAGGCCAGTAATCTTTTCTGGTCATCCCTCAGCTTTAAACCATCAAAGATATTTTCAGCCGAACGAATCCAAGCCTGTGTCTTCATAATAGATTCTTCACCTGAGAGCGGTATTCCACCCATATTTCGATATTTGATTAATAGGGCCTCAATATCCAGTTCTTCATTCCTTCTGTTTCTGACACTCATTTTCTAGTACTTCTGCAAATGGCAGATCAAGTGTTAGATCACAGAAAAGGTATTTTAAAATATAGAAACACATACTTCAAATGTAAATGTGTCTATCGAGGTGTAATTTCATTCTGCTTTACTCATACTAGGATATTACTGATCCTATCTGTATAGAGTTACCCGTCCTAGAACACTACTGGTTCTATTTCTGACGAGTTCGTTAATATGTTATATTCCAGCACTAAGCCTAACCAAAGCTCTGATACCACGTTGTGACGACCCCAAATCCCGTACTGACGGAGACAAGGGTTATCTTTGGAATATAACACAGAAACAGATAATAGCAGAACAGAAATAAATAAATACACCAGATAATGAACAATAGAATATACTGTATAAGAGTAATCATCAGAGTTACAAGGTATACAGGATCATACTTAGTACAAATACAGTTCAACTATACATATATGTCTACAGCGGAAAAACAAACATAATGTACAATAGGAGATGAACAGCATAAAAAGAGATAAATGATAGAATCCATCTTCAGCTACAGCTATCCAGAAAGAACCAGCTAAACCTGAATACAACGATGCCCGTGTAGAAAAAGGGGCACCCGAGTTTGAAAGTGAAACAAACTACGAGTCAGTCATGGGACTGGTATGAGAAATCTACTCAACACATATATAATTTGGCTAATCACAGGACCACGCCACTTTCGTGGAATGGGTTTACTCCATTGGATTGCCAGTGCTTTAAAACAAATCTTTCTTTTAAACAACGCAATGCATTTTATAAAAATGAAGCTATTATAAGACTCAGTTCCCATCACACAATGCAACGCAAACTGGAGGATAGAGTTTTTTCCTTATAACGGCCATGATATGCTTGATACGAATAAAACAAAGGCATTTGATATTATTGCTAGTGTTTATATATTTTGAAAACAATTTCAAATCATAACTATCAATCATAGACGACATTAATTCCCCATACCACTATGTCGCCATATATAGGTATACAATCAAAATCGCACGATGTCGTATTTGGAAATTGGATTTCCGTCCTGAACCAAGGCAAAATATAGTCCTTACCGAGTTCGAGACTGCCTAGCCTGAGCCTTAGGAACAGCCGCAACTGCCCCTTGGATCGTCAGGGCCGGTCCACCGATGTGGATTATTATGCCTTAACAATACGTTTCCCCGCCCTTTGGGGCGTAAACGAGCCAGCGAATGACTCCATCGGACCCGGATTGTCCGATCAAACCGAGGCGCCTCGCAACAGCAACAACCACACAAGTGAAAAGTATATAAATGTCAGGGCTGGTAGGTCACTGACACCACCCTAGCTAGGAAGAAACGCATGCCCTCCCTGAGGTCCTTCTCCCATTTCTGGTTCAAACCGGGGTGTGAGGCTCGTGAATTCACGTCATACACAAAGCTACGCCACACAGGCGGTGCTTTGATCATCACCACAAGACTTTGCTTTTCAACAGAAGTCCTGATCATTTGCCACTTAGGCATGCCACACTAGCAATTCATGCCATGCGACTGATGTCCATCGATATACAACCTCTGAGCTCGTGCGTTTCAGAGAAGGGCGTTAAGCAAAAGAATAAATTCTCCGCCGCCAAACAGATGTATATTTAATAGAGATCAATCAACACAGAATAAAATCTAATGTCAGACACACAGTCCATTTACAAGTCCGTTCTGGGTCTGAACGAAACCGGAGGCACTAAATACCTCGCAAACCCATCGATCACCACGTACGTCTGGACGATCACCACTCATTATCCATATTTCGAGATGCCTCCCAATCAGGACCTCGGTTACCATCCAAACGAGGTGAAGATCTCCGGTCTTCGACCACCGTCTTCATCTTCGATTTCTTATCGTCGATTCAGTTATTCAGAATGGGATAAACCCGGTCTTTCTGAGCAACTCACGTATATAATAAACAAGTGCAACACTAACATATACACGCATTATTTCAATTCATTAGTCACTAACCGTCAATCAGTAAGAGAACGATTTCCCCAATATTAACCCCGAAGGCCGAAACCAACATCCGATCAACACCTAGGAAACCATTTGACTTAGCCAACCTTCAGTTAATTTCTAAATCACATCCATATCGTTTATAATATTTTATAACGATTTATCGCCATTTTTATTTATTTGAAAATAGCCATTTTATTCAAAACGACGCTTCGGGCCATAACGCGGCCGTGGCGCTGTTTTTCTTCAGATTTGATTTACACATATCTGAAAATCTAACCGTTAGATCTTCACAAAATTTACATCATTAGAAAGATCTTTTCAAAACGAATCCAACGGTTCCAATTTTGGGAAAATCCGACGGTAGGATCTCCCGGTACAATCGTTTGAAGTTTCGATTTCAAAATACGAACTACAGCATCGTTATTCGATTTTATATAATTCTATTTATATATATATATATATATATATATAAATATAATCGATTCTGGCGCTGTTTTTCTTCAGATTTGAATTAAACATTCCAGACAATCCAACCGTTGGATTTTTAAAAAGTTGGTGCCGTTGGAAAGATATTTCCAAGGCGAACCCAACGGTTGCGATTTCAGGAAAATCCGATGGTCGGATCTCCCGTACTAATCGTTTGAAATCACGGTTTCAAAACACGAACTTCGCGGCCACGTTTTGTTTTAATTTTATTTATATTTATATATTTATATAAATATAGTTCATTCAAAAATTCCTACATTGATTCCACTTCAAATATTTCACTAACGCCTTTAAATTTTGGAAAATTTCGCCATAACCTCCTTTGTACGGGAGGGGCTGGGAAAATTCCCAAATAGCCACACGGGCGTCTCATGTCAAAAAGAAAAAGGAAAAGCCAAGCGGCTAGCCAACAGGCTCATAAAATCATCACCCAAACAAAACAGTAAATGTGTACCTATTTGTCGGGCACAAAATTTTATTCCTCTTCTCTAGCCCCTTTTGCTATAACCTGTTCAATAAATATGCATGTACATATATACAGTTCTTATCACTTATCATTTTCCATTCAACTTCATATTTGATTCCATTTGGTTTAAAAACACCATTCATTCTAATGTTGCATGCATAGGAGAAAAAAATCATATCATTAGCTAATTAATGAATATTTCGACTCATGCATATTTATTTGAACGAGTTGCTATTTTTAACACGTCACATTTCAACAATTCATGTATATAATAAAAATGTGATTTTTATTGTAAAAAAATTCGCTTCAAAACACTATTATTTTATATAGTTTATATAGGTGATAAAAATAGGATTTTTATTGTAAAACAATTTGTTTCAAAACAGGATTATTCTATACATTTCATATTGATGTTAAAATTGGGATTTTTATTATAAAACAATTTCTTTCAAAATATGAATACCATTCAACACATGAATTTCAATTCAACGAATGAATATCGATTCAACACATGAAGGTTTTCTATAGTTTATATATATAGATAAAAATGTGATTTTTATATTTAAAACATGAAGACCATTCAACACATGAATTTCAATTCAACGAATTAATATCGATTCAACACATGAAGGTTTTCTATAGTTTATATATATAGATAAAAATGTGATTTTTATATTTAAAACACGAAGACCATTCAACACATGAATTTCTAATCAACGAATGAATAACGATTCAACACATGAAGGTTTTCTATTCAACGAATAAATATAGTTTCAGCAACTGAAAATAATTCAAACACATGAATATTATTCAAAATTTCGGCAGCATAACGGCAGGGTAGTTAAAACCGGGACCGTCCCTAGTACGGCTCCTCGCTCTACCTTAAAACCTCGCGGTTTTTGACAATGGGGATCATGCATCTAGTTCGCACGCAGGCGACATGTATATATTTATTTCATTTCCACAAACTAATCCTATGTGGTTTCAACCAAATATTTCTCAACCACAAACGGGTATTTTTCAACCACAATGAATGAATAGCAACCACAAACAATCCCAATCAACCATTCGCTATCAATCAATTTTCACACCAAGCACAACCAATAAATATCGTCCATGGTTTGTGGACGAGGGGCGTATATATATATATATATATAGCAATTCACTTCTATTTCAACACATATATAATTTTTACAACGCATATATAACTTATACATCGAACGTACAACTTATACAACGCTTATACGGGAGGTGTACAATGCTTATATAACTCATACATCGATCATATAATTTATACATTGTCGTTTCCATATCGTTTATAAATTAGAAATCTCACATTGGGTTCCACTCCACCAAAAATAGCAGAAGGCTCAGAAAAAATATGCGGTCTCTTCTAAAATGTAGAAGACGTCCACACAGTCACGATGTTTCCTGTTTCATCGAATTTCGACAAGAAACGAAAAAGATATGATTTTTCAAAGTTTGCAACGGTTTAAAGGTGTTAAAACTGTTGAAAATATATATATAGCCATATACCTCTATTTTCTTCAAAACTAGGTTTTGATCTTTCGCCCAAACCGTTGCACGATATTGGAATCGGGTTGCATGAGGTCGAAGAGGGAGGAGAGAGCTTCCAACGCAGGGGGATGCGGTGGCGTTCGATCGCCTGAGGCGGCGGCGGCGACGACTTGAACGTCGCGACTTCGGGGACCCGTAACTCGAAGAATACTCAATGAAAAAATCCAAACTTGCTATGGATTTGAAGGTCTTGTCTACCTCTACAAAATCCTCAACAGGATGGAGGTCTAATTTTGAGCGGATTGAAAGAAATCGAGGAGAGAAGGGATTGAAGAAGTTCCGCCTGCTATCGAAGACGGGGAGAGAGAAAATAGATTTTCTGACCAATGATATTTTTTGTTTATTTATATATTTTTAAAAATCCGAAAATACCCTCTTTCACACATGAACTCTAATCCAAACCCAATGACCGTCGTCCCTAGCGTTTTACCCCCATTCCGAACACAATGGGATATGTTTCGTAGGCCCATTCGACTGTTTCAGTCAGTTTCCATTCAAATTAAAATATAAAACATTCAATATTTAATTTGAACGTACATTTCAATTTGCCAGGGCCACAAATTGATTTGAAAAATTCCATAAAAATAAATCTAGCTATGTTTTGATGATACGGTCCTAACAAAACTAGTTTCGTCGAATTCTGAGACCGTTTGCAAAAAGGCCCATTTCTGGTCGATCCAATTTAACTGTAATTGACCAAAACACGTTTTCCTTTGCCACGCTCACATACTAGCTTCAAAAATTATGAAATTTGAAACCTAGCGATAACTTCACATCCCAGATCCAACAAAAGTGGTTTCGTCGAATTCCGAGGTCGTATGCAAAATGGCCAATTTCTCGGGCTATGTAAATTCCATAGCGACCTTTCTGAAAATTCATTTGGCCATAACTTTTGCTTCCCGTTATGAAAATTCGATTTTTTAGATTTGTTAGAAAGGTGTTCAATAACAGATTTAAATATTTTTGGTTTCGCTAAAATCTGTTTTGTTTTGCACCCAGTACAGTCCGACAAAGTTTGAATTCAAATTTTGAAACTGCAGCACCATTTCAGGCCTTGTTTATAATTATAATTAATTATATTCGTTTTCAATTGTCGATTCAAACTCAGTTTTCATCGCTATTATTTAAAATATTTATTTTAAATATTTAAGATCCATTATTTTAGCCAATTTAAAATTTTTAAATTGGTTCATATTTTCTGGGTCGTTACACGACCCAAGGCCAGGCCGTGTCGACCCAGGCCTAATGTGGGTTCAATCCTTTGTCAACCTACCTGGGAGATGGATAGACTCAGGTCATTTTTAGGGCACGATGTCGTGCTTGGCACAAAATCAGAGATATTCTAGTGATGTGCATGTAAACATGTACATTTATATTCACACATTTTTTGTTTTAGTTAAATAAATGATTATTTTTGGGTATTTTATATGATCTAACCATGTTTTAATTGTTTTCAAAATCATCACTCATTTAGGGGGTTTAACGGTGAATTATCCATGTTCTAATTTGTGATTTCATTTACTTGTTCCTTATAGTTGTCTCTTGTAGGAATTTAGGAGAAAAAATGATGTATGCACATTAAGATATGAAGAAAAACATGCATATACACAAGAGGAGGAAAATAAATAATTCATTCTATGGAAAGTGGAGGACCACACCTCTCAACTAACTTACTTACTCTTAAGGCTTCATATTAGAGACGATTGCACTAATTGGATGAGACAAAAAAGGCATCATGCATTCTACATGATTGATTAGTGGCTAAAGACAAGATTAGAATCTTTATGAAGTGGGCATTTTGGGGAATTCCCAAGAAGAGCGATTAGGGTTTAGATCATGTATATATACCCCCATGTTTCATGTAATTTGCATCCTCTTTTTATCATATGAAAGTGTAAGTGATCAAGTAAATAAAAATGGATTCCAAGCCTCTTTCTCTTATGTCATCCTTATGCATATTTTAATTTCTATGCTTTCCTTTTGTTGTTTATAGCTTTAATTTATTTAATGCAATTAGTGTAGATTTACATTTCATGCAAGTAGATTTGTTTAGTTTATTCTTGTTCTTTAGTTCTCTCATTCTTTTTGTTTTTGTTTAATGTTGCAATCTACTTTTGTTGTTAGAATAACAAGCATGAGAGGCTAATCCCTTTGATTTAGAGGTAATGAAGCCCTCTTGATTATATAGATGCAACATATTTTGATTTTCATGAACTCTTTTTATGCTTAATGGAATGGTTGCAGTGTTAATTACATTGTTTAAGTTTTGGTTTTGATAATCTGTGTTGCTGACAACACATAGACTATGCTTAGTCAATATAAACACAAAATTGCCCCTTCATCTACATATGAATTTGGTAATTATAGTGTGATTAAAATTCAAATTTGATACTCTATGTTACTAAATTAATAGTAAACAGAGTATACTTAAAGTAAATTTTAGTTTCACTTTTATTGTCATTTCATGAAAGTATAATTGTGAATTAGAGAGTGTATTTAACTTTGATAGTTTAATTGTGTTTACTAATAACACAAATAGTTCGTTCTTATGATAAAGACACTAAATAATTACATAAAAGATCAATAGAGAGATCATGTTAGTTATAAGAAGGGAAATCCTTAAGCATTTTCTCTAACATCACTCTCTTTTCTGCATTGCCTTCACCACTGACACTACCATCTTTAAGCTAAGTGCTAATTCTATCAGTGATTTCTAGAATCTCAAGGCATTTATAACCATTTAAGGGCATAACAGTTGTGTCATCATTCATTGTTTGGACCCTAACATCATTATCTAGTTCTTCATCCAGATTGAAATTCAGGAAAAGAAAGTTATGTAGTTCCCATTTTCTCATTGTGCTTGTCTTGAGCTAAAGTGATAACTTGTTCCACTGAAATACATTCAGTAAAGCCTTCAATAGAAGTAGAGACATTTTCATTTTTTTGCATATTTTCCAAAGAAATTCCATCTCCTACTTTCACCTGAATATCATTATACCCTACAACATTACCACTTTCAATAAGAACATTGCTAAATGCCTTTGTTAGTAGATCATTAATCTCTCCTTCTTCAAGAGAAACTCCTTCATGGTACATGTTAACAATATTCGCAGTGTTATGAGGAGGAACCCCATATAATATTTCATCAATACATGGTACATCTTCCTGAGCCACAACATCATTCTCAACAGAACTAAGCACATTAAAGCAATTATAATTAGAGTCGTTAACAAGTGTTGTAGTAGGGCAGGCACCACTGAGTTCATTCCTCGGTTGCTTACCATTGACTTTCTTCCATACTTCTTTTGTTTTGAGCACTGATTTGTCCTTATTTCTAACAGAAATAGAATCTCGTGCTTTATCATTGTTACCAGTTGTATTGCAATCTGAAACAAACTTAGTTCCTTTATCTAAACTAACCCTAATCAAATTCTCTTGTATTTTTTCCTTATTGACAGATTCACACTTAGCAGTAAGATGTCCAATGTAATAGCGCATAATTTTTCCAATATAAATTAATTATTAGAATTTTAAAAATAGGAATTTCTATAAACAGTGGAATTTAAACATTAAACTTTAACCGATGCGTTCATCTCGGAATTTCGGCCAACTTTCGTGTTTGGAGTATCGCGAACGGAGTCCGTATGAAAAGTTACATATGAAATACGAAAATGACGGAAAATAAATAAAACAGAATTTATAATTATATATTACCTTATTTAACCAAGATGACCTGGGCATCTAAGGCCCAGGCGGTCGACCATAGCGGTCGACCTACTGCGCATCAGTTTTCCCAGTTATGGCTAGGTTTTCAGGGTTGGTTTATAATATTTATAAAACAGATGGACGAATATAACTTAAAACTAATGCAATGGTCCTAGGACATTTCCATCTCTGTAAATAACGGGGTAAAGCCTCATTCTTTTCCACATAAATCTGCAGTGGCAGTGGAGCTCTTCCATTTTCCTCCTTCTCCAAACCTAATGTCTAAAATAAAAACATATTCTTATACAAACAAATCAAATCCAATTCATATGAAATTGAGAGAATTAGCAAATCTAATGAAAAAAATGCAAATTGGTGCTCCAAATCAGATTCTCCCCTCTCTCCCTGTTTTCTTACATCTCTATAGATATGGAATTTTCCCCTTTCCAGATAAATTGTAGATTTATAAGAAATTTGGGTTGTACGCCTGAAGGGTTCAAACTTCGGATTTGGAGGCTATAAGGTGAGTGGGAAATTTATGAACACAGTTATAATAACCTATCTATTTCGTTTGAATTAGATCTATGTTTTTATGTCTATAACCTATCAGATCTGCTCAATTAGTTATTGTGAATTTATTAATTGCCTTCAAATTTGATTATAAGTATGGTTAGAACTTGTGAATTGTAAGTTGTGGTTATGCTTAATATCAATTGTAGGATTCTTAAACTTTTTTTGGAAAGGCAAGCTGTTTTTATAGTGGGCATACCACTTTTATTGGAAAAAAAGAAGGTAAGAAGATTCTGCACAGGCACAAAATTCTAATTCTGGTTTGAAGTGCTAGAACACTATACAGTATAGAATGGGAGCTAGACAAAAGCATCTAGACTACAAAATATGACATCCCTAGCCTTCTCCATGGAGGAAGATCTACAAGTTATGCTTGGCGGGAAAACAACACGGGTAAAACTGGAAAAAGCCAAGGCTAGATTTGGCACTTAGAATGGATATAGAGCACTAAAGATGAAGTTCCTATCCCAATAGCGATCATAGAACTCAAGCTTATTATTCTCACCTATTTGACTAGTTTGAATTACCTTAATGTTATCACCAACAATTTGATACATTATTTTCCTCTTATCACTTACATCGTCACTGGTAAATTTGTGGAAAGTATCACTAATTGGACAATACCGCATATAAGAGAAAACACGTGTCCAGACCCTATCAACATCACTCCAAATAATATCCTCAGAATTAGCGATGTCAGAAACCTTCTCTATGACTAAAACGTTAGGAACCACTGCTGTTACAATCACATCTATAGTAGATGGAGACAGTGGTATAATTGTTGGAGAAACAATCTTACTCACCCACATAATAGAAGGAGGCTTTGGAAGGGGAGATCGAACAGCTAGAGGCAATGGAGCTAAAAAGGATTCTTAAACTTGTTCACACATATTACAATGGTTATGTTATGAAATATATTGCAACTATATTGTAAAATGTATTGTGGACATTTCGTAGCACAGTAGTTGTGGAAATTAGTCGCATTAAACACCATTTAGTTGTAGTTACATTCCAGATCTCTAGCTCAGTGCTGAATAATGAAATTTTGGTAAAAATGTGAATTTGGTAAATTGTGTGATTGTAATGTTAAGTGAAATATTCCTGTTTGTATTCAATATTATTGGTTTTTTGCTTAATTTTTGTAAATATGCCATTTCCACCTTTTGCATAAAAAGGAATTATTTCAAAATCACAAAAGGTGCGATAAAAAGATCAAAAAGGGAAAAGTGGTGGAAAGGTATGTATGTATATATATATATATATATATATATTTGAACGTAATTTTCATCAACTATTCCAAATTATATATTTACATATATTTCTTGTGATTCTGAAATATGTCAGTTCCACCAATTAGGCGCAATTTACAATGATTATGGCTAAAAGAAATTTTGTAAGATTTGAACATTTAGGAAAGATTGAATGCAAAAAAGAATGTTTGGTTGTTGATTAAACTAAAATAATTATGTTATAACAATAACAATAAAAATTATAACTACATTGACTACATGAAAACATAAATATAAATATATACATACTATCCGTCCAAATCAGCGTAAAACGGTAAAATATACATTGTATGGAATGATGAATGTTTGGATAAGGTTCAATTATGGTATAATATGTAAATGTAATCCATATTGGATTAATATATTTGTGGTGACCATTTGTGGCAATCAATATAATTAATTGCTATAAATAGGACCGCAAATCAATAAATAACAATTGTAGCCAGTATTGATTGGAGAAAATGAAAATGATAGGGAAATGGTTAAAATTCCTAATTTAATTAGGATAAATGCTGTAGACCCCAAATTAGGGAATTTAAATTATAACCGCATTTAGACACGAGATTAAGCTCAACTTGTGGTATAAACTTGCCCGGAACTGACCGACAAATCCGGCAACCATAGGTAGTCAGCTTAATGTGAGGCGTCTACTGCGTAAATATAAATGTACTAAGGCAAGAGGTTATGTTTAACTTGTGGTAGAAGTCTTCCTAGAACCGACCGGCAAATCCGGCATCCACAAGTAGTAAACTTAATGTTAGAGGCCTGGTACATGAATATATATATATATATATATATATAACAGTCAACTAATAAATAAATAAATAAATAAATAAGAATAGTAATTGTCTGTTGGGGTACAACAAATAGATACCTTGGGATTGATGAATAATTACCATAGGAAAATATGACTGTTATAGTCATAAAGGGCAATAAAAATAGAAACAAAAGAAAATAGGTGTCATAAATGGATTAATGGATATTAATTGTCATTTGAGTACTAAGTCCAAATTAGGGAAGAAATCAAATATATATCCTAGGGGAAAAGGGGATATAACTTTTGTTACTTATGTTAATGAATATAAAACTTATAATTAAAAATAGAGTTGGACTTAGTAGGTTAATAACGGAAAAATATCATTAACCATAAGAACCCGTGACGATAATAAATCATATGGAGAGAGACTAAATAGAAAGGGCGTAATAACATAGCCCACTTATTCCAAATATGGAAAGGTATTAAGGGATAATGGGGGACAAACCTAATAACCTTCGTGTGTAGTCCGCTTCTTGGGTCTTAAGTGGCTGGGGTCGAAGAGTCCACCTGGGGATAGGTCTTTCAAACTAGAGGTATTAAATGATATGTGTGTGTATTGCCAGCCCAAACCTGGAAACTAAAAACATTAGATTTATTAAGCGGCTAAGGAGGTTATCTAATAAGGTCAGCTAGAGGTGTAGAGAGCGATAAAATACCATCTCTCACCATATACGAGGTAAGGGTATATGCATGAATGATGGAAGCCTTAACTAGTAGAGCCTGTAGCTAGTGCCCTCTAGTTATAAGAATATGGAACAAACTATCGAGAGGTATCAAGTAACCAATAATTCCGCCAACCATTAAGTCCGTCTAGGGTCTTAAGTGATCAGGAGAATCCAACCCATATACCATCGATAGTGATGCGGAAATCAAAAAAGGGAAAGTGGATGGAATGGTGTGTATATATGCATGGAATTCCACAGTTAAGGGTTCACTTCTCAGTCTAATAGTCAACTAAATTATGGCTTAAGGGATTCCTAAATATATGCATAAAACGTTCTATCGCGGTATTATATCTTAGAATACCACTTTGTAAAGGGTGGTAGAGTCGGGCATAAGAACCTTCAAGGTTAGGTTAGAATCACTAACCTTGTTAGGCATACATCTTGGGTTGAACCAAACGGGATACATCTGTGTATTATAATTTGTGTTGTACATTTCCTATTCACCAAAATCTTGTTGTTATGACCTCCTACTCGTTACAGCGACCCAGGTTTTTTGGAGAAGGTCGGGTTTCCACGGGTGTTTAAGTTTGGCTTTCAGTTCTTGTTCTCTCTCATGCTCAGTATTGGCAAAGTGACTTACTTGGAAGAAGGTAGTTACTTAAGTTAATACTAGTTATCCTATTTTGTTTCCACTGTGAGTTTTCTTTTATCGTACTCTAATTATGATAATGCTCATTTATTGCAGGTACCTGATATACACGCTCCATGCTTGGATGTGTTTAAGTTTCGATCTTTGTCGAAATTTAGGCACACAAAAGTGTGGGGTGTTACATCCAAACTTTTTGTACTTCTCACAGATTTCTGGTTTCCAAATATAAGTGACAGAGACTGTTTGCTCAGTGCTATCAGGTAGTAAAACAGGAAAGTCATTGGGTAGTTCAGCATTAGGTGAGATCTCTGGCATACACTTAGTGAATTCGAGTCTATCTAGTCTTTCCATAGATAACTCCATACATAAGAAATTACCAATCCTAGTGGCCAACCAACTCACACCTACTTTCGACCAGGCATACGGTGGTAGATTAGAAAGTTTGATCATATCAAGACTGTTTTAATTCCTAAACTAACATCTCCAATACCAGCTTCACAAGGTCTGATTATCAAAATCTTATTGTGAATAATAACAGGATTAACCCTCAAAATATTATCCTTATCAGCAGATATGGCTAGCAGAAATAATTTTTTTACCTATTGACCTGACCTTTATACCACTTATAGGCTTCCAAAGTCGTCTGAGGTGTGATGTAACCGCAGTGAAAGACGGGGGATTGTCGAGGAAGTACCCTACAAATCCAAACATCCTTCCCAACATTAATTATTTCATTAGTCCTTCCCAACATTAATTATTTCATTAGTGGGCTTGAGGGAATTACCAGAGAAATCTAATTTTAAAAGCAGTGGAGAGAAAGAGTCGGCATTCCTAGGCTTGGTTTCGAAGAATGCTAACCATTTCTTTTTGGAGGTGGTGGAAGAGACGGGATCTGGGTTCGTCGGCATGGCTGATGCAAAGGGTTCTGGTGGTGGATTCGGTGGAGCTGGAATTATACGGGGAGGAAGAAGAAGATGTTAATTGATTTGATAGGGGTGAGGCGAGAGGACAAGGAAAGATGGTTGGTCAGAAGCGAAAGGCTTGAGGAAGAGGATGCCATGAAAGAAGGACTTACCATTATGACCTATCCCCTTTTTAATGTGGTTATCTTATTAATAGTTTGGGGTATGCCCTGTTTATTTGATGATTTCATTTTATTTGGTTTGAGTTGAGGCCATGGGAGTGCTTAAACCTTTACACTTTTTTTACGACGAGTTTAGGCCACTCGAGAGCCTAAAACTCTACCCAATTATGTTTGCGCATATTGGGAAAACATTGATTTTGGATATAAAGAGATACTTGCGACATATTAAATAATTGGCTAAAAACAAACAATAAAATGGGTAAGATCAATTCAACATAAAAAGATTAGTTATCGGTAGGGCATCGTAAATGGCGACAAAGGTTTTTTCCTTTATTTCTTCTTCCCGTATCGTTTTCTCACCACAAAATCGTATCTTTCGCTTATCATGTCTCCATAATTTTCATTATCTCCTCTCATCCTTGCTTTCATTGTGCGTGCTTGCCCTTCGATAACCAATTTGTCACTTTTTTGCTAAGCTTTGTCATGGAATATGATTTGAACATCGATGCCCGATCTCTTTCTTCCTCGTCAGATCTGCGCTATCACCTCCCATAAACCGAATCCGAAGCCTTTTCCTCCTCTTTGTAGTTGATTTCAGGCAACTACTTTTTTCAAGTTTTTCAATTGGTCGACTTGTGTGGATTGGAAGACTGTCTCTGACGTGGAGTTACCTTGGTGACCAGTAATTCCTTTAGGGTATTTTGATTTCGCATCTCGTCGTTTGACTGTGATGGGTCACCTTGCTTTTTGCGTTTTCAATGTTCACTATGGTTTTTCGTCTTGTTGGAAGTACAATGGTGTCATTTTTGTGTTTCTGGGAGTTGATATTGTCATTTTCTGGTGTTTGGTTGTCCTCTTGGTTGTTAGCGCTCATATTTATGTTTTCACAAGATATCACTTTCGTCCATGACTGCATTTGGTTATGCTTAGATGGGTCATCTCTGTGAACAATGGCAATACACATGATGCTTCAATGCAAAAATTTGTTGTTGTTTGTTGGTAGTCACGCCTTCCTGAGTGAGTCGACTTCAGTAATGTGATCTATAAGTGGACGATAGTTAGCTTGAATCTTATGTCATATCTGTGGAGTTACTGGGAATGTCGAGCTTGTTAGCGTGCTGGTCTCCTGTCTATCATCGGAGGGACAGTGACACTAGTGAAGCCCTATGCTCTCGTCGTTGTCGTAACTTTGGTGATTTTTGATGCCTCCTTCACTCTCAGCATTGTCCTCATTTTCGGCCACTAAAACATGTTCTTGCATGAAATTTGTGCATGGTTCTCTGCTGCACATTTTAATGAGGATCTCCAGACGAATGACAGGCTGTTAATAGGTGTGTTGTTGCTATCTATGCAGTATTGTCTTATAATTCTTTAGTGTACCTTTGCTTACTTTCTTATAGTCCTGCATTGTCATTGTATAAAATAGGAATTGTAATCTTCTAAATGTGAAGTTTGTAATCTGATTAATCTCTCCCTGCGTCGAGAGTTAGGAAAATTAAAGTCTAGTGACTTAGCTAGATTCTTTGCTCTAAGCCTATATAGGTTGAGTGGACGAAACACTAAAAACTTCGTAGTTGGTCGACGGTCCACCTTAAAAACCGAATGTAGCTGACTGTCAACTATAGTCACTTGTGCTGTATTGTATTTTTTATTATTAGTCATAATAAAAAGGTGTTTGCGGTCACCATAAAAACCGGCTGGCTTTGCCAAAAAAATGGCTAATGAACACTAATTTTGGGGAATGGCTATTAAACTGAATAATTGGAATATGTTAACTTATTAATTCGCTAAGTAACGAAGATTGGGTTGTATAATGAATATATTAACCTATCATAAGATAAACTGGATGTTAATACAACCTAAAATATCACAAGAGTCTATATTGAATGAATATGCTTATTAACCAAACTTAAAATGTGCGTTAAGTTTAATATGGAATAAATTAATAAGCGTGTAATGGGAGTCCGGTCCGGCAGCGACGACTGATTAGGGTCTAGGGAAAATAAGTGGCCAAATGAAATATTTAATCTATGGTGGCCTTGGCATTCGTTGACAATTCTATAGGGTCTAGGTAGCTAGGCGGTCAACGAAAATTATGTGGTGACCTTGGCATTCGTTGATAATTCTATGGGGTTCTATATTAGTAGGCGGTCAATGATAATAAACTAAATAATGGGTACCACGTCTAAGGGTGACTTGAGTCAAATTGTATTTTTAGTTAGGGATCTGTATAAGGCAGTATCCTTTTTATCATTTTATGGAGGTCTCAAATGAGGAGGCGAGGGCACATTTTACTGTACTGGGTAGTAAGAGGTCCAAACGAGGTGGGTACGGGCACGTTCCGGCGGGGCGATGAGCGTGCATCGTGCCGATTGGGGAAAATAAGATGTTGTAATGCCTATGATGAACGCTATGTCTTTTAGAGCTGATGCATTTAGGCCTGATAAACCCGAGGCCTATAGTGGGCATATGTTATAATGCAATGGTATAAGAGCCGGTCGATGGGTAGAAATTTGGGAACATCCTAAGTATGACTTATGGTAAGTTAGTGCAAAAATCATAATGTTATGAATGAGAAGACAATTGACTATATTGGTGCTTATCTTTCCATTGCTGTATTTACTGTCTTAATGCTTTTGTGTTCTTGGAACCATTATTCTATCTAAACTTCCTTTTATAGTACTCATACCAGTAATTACAGAACTCACCAGACTTATGTCTGACTAGTTTCTTTTCTTCCTTCTCTCTTTCTTTTCCCACCTCAGGTTCATAAGGCGGAGGAACTTTGAGTTGTTAGTGATTTGGTTCAGCTTGGATTTTTTTGATTCACTTTCCATTATTCGTGTATTGTTTCACTCTTGATTTGCTTTCGATTATTGTGGTTTACATTAAGAGGGATGATTTTCAGTTGTACTCTGATTATGATGGTTTTTCATAAGAAGCGTATGGTTGTTTTGCAACGATGATTTTTATAATGTAATGACAGTTATAATTTGACTTGAAATTAAAGTTTTTAATTTCGTTGTGCTTTTATATATTTTGTCTTGTAAATTTAAGTTTTTGTAATGTTTATTTATATCTATACGCTCCACATTCCTTAGTGAAATCCTCATATGAGCGACGTTAACAAGTGCAGGGTGTTACACACAACTCCATCTTTAGGTCAGAGTCCCACTCAAACTAATCCATTATTCTGCATCCTTGTTCCATCTTGAGCTATCAATCACACTCCTTCGACTAATCCCATCGAAATTCACAATCAAAAAGTCACAACTTCAACAGGTTATAACTTACACTCTGTAGAAGCAATTAATGAAACATAAGTTCCCACAAACTCTTGACAAAGTCCTCTACCACCACTATCGATCACTTCTCCACATAGCCTTTTCTGATAGATCGGTACCAATCCATTCCCTATCGGTTGGAACCAATCCATTCATATTGCCAAAAATTGGCTAAGTCTTAAATTGATCCTTCTATAGCTTCCCTTTGATGCCTCTGGCCAATTCACTCCATTCCAAACTCTAATCTAGTCGTGCCTTCAATCCATTAATGATCCATTCCCCTAATTGCAACTTGGCTTATCCAATCACCACCAATCAACACAATAGACTACAAGGGGTCCTACAATCGCTTTTAAGAAGTTGTATCACCATATGGCTCCGCTACAGGGATCGATGACGATCCATTTTGTATGATTGATGCTGATCCACGTATGAATGTAATATTTTGAAAATAAAAATATATTTTCATCCAAATTTTCCCACACTCTTACTGAGTAAGAGCGTAGTTCATCCAATTATTGCATCCAAATTCCTACCAACCAACTTTACTTATCGAATTTAAAAAAAACTAATTTTCTAAATTCGATTTCTTATGTTACAAAAAGGTGGAAAACGGAAAATTTCACATCTTCCATTTTTCTTTTATGTACCTTTTTCCAACCGTACTTGGATTATGTGTAACTATTTACAAAGATTTCCCTATTTTCCTATCCAAGCACAACCCACATAAGAAAATTTTGTTTATTACATATTCTCTTTTTCAACTTATCTTGGAATTTTATTTTTATTTTTTTCCATCTTCTCTCATAATCTATCATGTTTGTTGCTTTACTGAATTTGCGGTTTCCTTTTTAGTTGTACCATTTCTCTTTTCTTAGCTTATTTAATCATCGGATCTAAGTTTAGTTTTCAAATAAGCCTTCTTGTCCTTCAACTAAAACAGGAGAACAAACACCCTACATAGCTACTACTAAGGGCCAAGAATCTCGGGACTATGCCCCTTAAGTCAGAAAAGTCCAAACAATGGGATCCCGATAGGTTTAGGTGTTACCCTAACTACCCAACAAGAAAAATAACAGAATGATCCTAGTAGAAATGCAATAACGGGTTGTAACCCTAACTTGAAAATATAAATACCTACTTTCCCTTTTATTATCTAGTAGTCACCACTAGTCCTAGCTATGTACCAACAATTATTTCAGGCAACACCCTAGACTTTTCAATGCTTACGCATTCTATGTGAACTTACTATTATTCCAAGATAATTCTTGCTATCTTCTTCATAGCCTCAAAACTTTTCCCGTCTTTCTTAGGTACTAATCCTTACCTACTCCATACTTTTTAAAACACGGTTTGGCCCTTTTCATTTAAATTTTCTTCCAAAAATTTAAAAGTGTCAAAACTTTATTTTCCTCATGAAAACTTACTTCTGCCAAACCATAAAACTTGTCATCTTAAAAAAATGTAAGTCATCACTTTTTTTCAAATCACAAAAACTGGAGTAGATAAGGACAACCATTTCTCAATCGGGTTTATAACTTGTTCTTACCTATAAGGTCAGATCAGTCTCTTACTACATGATGCAAACATCTATTCAATTCTTAATTTCTACACTTATTTTCTCTACCCAACAAAATTTACTCTTTTAAACAATCTATCAAAAATGATTTACAAAGGAATAGAGATTTCAAAACTTTCTTTATAGAAAATTTTAGCAAAAGACAATACTTTCTAAGTTTTGTTTTTAATCCTTTCATGCAATATAACAAGAAAACTAGCTAGTTATACATGCTCTATAATATGCACCTTTTGTTGAGAAAATTTTATTTTAAACAAAATTTTCGCAAGAAATCACTATTTACAAAATATACCCCATTTTACTTTAAAACCCAATATGTGTACCTTACATATTTAAAGCTATAATGTTTAAGATTAAAACTTGAAAACACAATAAACCATCTTCCCAAAACTTTTACAATTTCAAGTTCTTACAAGTTAACAATGGGGTTAGACTCAAAGCTGGTTTCAAATTTTCTAAGCTTTCCTAGACACTCCCATGATGTCAATTCTCTCAACTATATATATTCCTAATCCATCCTTCTCTTTTTAACCTTTTCCAATTTATAAGGTTTTACCATCAAACCCATTAACCCAAAATACTAGCCATATGGGATTCTCCTTTCTCTATTTCAAAATATATTGTACACTTCCCACCCAAATTTCCTGAAGGTCTCAAATTTCCACATTCATTCCTTTAGTGTACAAAATAGTCATCCTAATTCTTACCATATTATACTCATTTTATTTAGGGGGTTCGTCTATGGTTCTAGGTATATATATAATATATTTAAAAAAAAAATACAAATACGTTCACTCACTATTTATACAGGAATCCTAAACCTAGACTCTGTACCATATGTAACAACCCGAATTTCAACAGACTATATTTTTAAAAAAAATTAATCTATTGAAACCCGTGTTAGTTTGCTCTGGTATCCTGCAGAAAATACAGAGACATAAAATATGCCAGATCTCAGAAAATATCTCATAGTGGAATGGATAAAATATAATATAATCAAAGTATAGTCTTACCATATTAATAATATTGCCTAACTGGTATCCAAAGCTATCATGTCTCTGTCACAAATCTAACCTGCGAATATGCTATGAGGAGGGGGTCAGAACACAAGTTCTGGTGACTGGATTTAAACGATACACTTTGGATAATCCCATATATACCGTTCAATCATATTTTCTTATTTATTAGGTTACTTAGGTTAATAGCACTCAAGGCTTGTACACACGTCATACCCATTTACTTCCCAGTGGATTAACCTAATGCAGTATATATGTAGCTACCCCCAATATTAAGGTACACCCCATGGCACCCCACTCGCACGATCTCCACCGCAATACCACCGAAATATACGCAGTCCCTCATCCTACGCCGGAGTGACGTATGGATCTCTATATAGCAATATTACATTCCGCAAATATCTGTCAATTACTATGCTACGTAAGCGTACAGACTACCACCTTCGATCGAATCAGATTCCATACCAGAGTAATGCTCTCAAGTTTACGGTACACCACCCAGAGCAGACATGCATGTCTGTAACGACCCGGATTTTGAGCGGCTTTGGTTATCGACGTAAGCACGACGTCGATAACCAAACCGTCGAAAAATCCCGGTAATTAATGAAAGAAATTAGAAGGTGAGAATAGATAAGATAGAAACTTAGAATAGAAGAAGAAGAAGAACATAACATCAGAGTAACACGAACCTCACAGCGGAACGAATAACATATAATAGATAACATAACTTTGAAATATAACAGTTATGTATACAATAGCACTTATCAGAGTACAGCACTTACAATACAGCGGAAATAACTATAGCTATATGATCTTGAAGCCTCCTGCTCCAAGCTCTTCCAGTATATCTGTAAAACCCGACTACTTGACTGCCCGTACAAATGTAGGCACCCAAGAGTTTAGGGAAAACAACAAATAAACTCCGGGTCAGTCATGTGACTGGTGTGAATAAACTCAAATCATTTAAAACAGGTATATGATATCTCATAAGACCACGCCGTGAATACGGAACGGGTTTTTCCCTTATGAGAATCCAAACATTTTTGCAAAGCAATATCATTCTGATATTATAATAATGTCTAAGTACAAATAAATATCAGTCTAGTAGAAACGCTTGCATCTCACGTTCTACATATATAGTATACAATCAAAACCGCAAGCACGTATTGGGTAATGGATTTCCAACTATGACAAGGTATGGAATCACCTTCCGATCAGTGTACTCTAGGAACGATACACTGGAGTTCAACAAGAACATCTTGCAACTCAGCCACACATGACCGACCACTCATTTCGCTTGAGTGTATCGAATGTACATCACCAACGGTTGGGATCAGCAACCGTTCCCGTATATATATGGGACAGCATTGATAGATTTAAGAAACAAATGAATATTCTCTAGATAGGTGATTATACACCCTACTTCGGTGCGACCGACTTAGCCATGTTGCCTGCCCGATTTCTGTCGTTTACCGGTTGATGAGGCTAGAAGCTACGCTTTATCATTACATCAGATTCACTTCGAATGCCACATTGTCAGATCCATCGAAAATCACTAATTGACGACTACAACCATACATTACATGTCAGCTAAAAGAAGTTTCCTTCTCCGCTTCCACTCTTGGTATAGTTGAAGAAATCAATGTACGTGACCTTTCTGGAAATACTATGTCAGACATCCATCTTCATTCACTTAGAAATGTCACATCGTCATACCCGCCAAATCACAAATTGACTTATCCAAAAATAACACGGGTATACAGCTAAGAGAAACGAATTCCTCCGCCACCAAACGTGAATACGTTTGAACAGATCAACTTACGCGATCCATTGGATATACTCTGTCAGACCTTCGTCCATACAAGTTGCCCTGGGACTGGACAAACCGAAGGCACTATTCTGTAAACAGGATAGCCCTTGCATTTTACTCCGTCTTCAATTATCTTTGGCATATATGATTCGCAACGCTTATGCCAATACAGAGTGGTTCTATGGATAATAATCCAACCGGTCTCTCCATATTAACAACGTTAAAATGGTCAAAACTTCGATAGTCGGTGAGTTAACTATCAAAGAAAACAAGTGTGCAACAAACGATATTATTTCCAAATGGAAATTATATCGAACAAATATCATTTAACATAAATCCCTTTTTAGTTCATTTATCTACTTATCTCCTGTTTCCCTATATTCTAAATTCTTATTTTCTTTTATCAGAAAACATTTCTGATTTTCGTTTGGAAAACATTTCCAAAACTCCTTTACGATCAAACCTTACCATTTCTTAGTTAAGAAGGAAGTCACTCAAGTTGGGGTATAATTACCTCTCAGACCTTGACTGAACAACGTTATAACTTCGAAATGGTCAAAGTTTATCCTTTAATCTTTAACAACTTCTTTACGCCTTTCTCGGATCCAATTTTACTAATCCACTTCTATATTTAAAACTTTGGTTATAACGATAACGTTATAATCCCTACTTTCGAATTATCTAACTTTAATTATAACTTCTATTCTTATTAGTGAATACTTAACCTAACACTTATTTATTTATAAATAAATAAATCTCTATTTAAACACTGGAGAGTATAAGTACTTTCCCGAATTCGATATAATCGAATTTGCCGATTAACTCTCTTCGAGAAAATCTCTATTTGATTAACTCTTCTTCGAATAACCTATATTCGATTAACTTTTTCTCGAATAAACGATATTCGATAATCTCTCTTCGAATAACTAATATTCGATAACTCTTCCTTTTCAAATATCTCATATTTGAAAATCTCACTTCGATTAAACTATAATTGATAACTCCCTTCGATGAAACTAACATCGATAACTCCTTTCGATGAAACTAACATCGATAACTCCTTTCGATGAAACTAACATCGATAACTCCTTTCGATGAAACTAACATCGATAACTCCTTTCGATGAAACTAACATCGATTAACTTAACTTTACTCGACTAACTCGACTTACTTGGTTTATTTAACTCAGCTTGATTTACTCCTATCGAATAACTAATATTCGATTTAACTCCATTTAACTCTATTCGAATAACTACTATTCGATTAACTCCATTTAACTCTATTCGAATAACGACTATTCGATTAACTCTATTCAACTCTATTCGAATAAACTATATTCGACTAACTCTATTTAACTTCATTCGAATAACTACTATTCGACAACTCTATTTAACTCCATTCGAATAACTACTATTCGACAACTCTATTTAACTCCATTCGAATAACTACTATTCGACAACTCTATTTAACTCCATTCGCTTGACTCTAGATCGCAGCGATCACAATGGTTACGCCTGATTCCCTCAGCAAACATCCGACCGCCTTAGGCTATTTGCAGCCCTGCGAATTACGCTAGCAGTCGTGCTAAATGGCATATTATTTGGGTTAACTCTAACTGATTAACTCTATTGGTTTAACTCTAACTGATTACTCTAACCGATTAATTCTAACTGATTAACTCTATCTGGTTAACTCGACTCGACTAACCCCTTTCGAATAACATATTCGATTAACTAACTTCGAATACCATATTCGATTTCTCCTTTCGAATGTCTATATTCGATTAACTAACTTCGGATATCATATTCGATTTCTCCTTTCGAATATCTATATTCGATTCACTAACTTCGAATACCATATTCGATTAACTAACTTCGAATGTCTATATTCGATTAACTAACTTCGAATACCATATTCGATTAACTAACTTCGAATACCATATTCGATTAACTAACTTCGAATACCATATTCGATTAACTAACTTCGAATACCATATTCGATTAACTAACTTCGAATACCATATTCGATTAACTAACTTCGAATACCATATTCGATTAACTAACTTCGAATGTCTATATTCGATTAACTAACTTCGAATACCATATTCGATTAACTAACTTCGAATACCATATTCGATCAACTAACTTCGAATGTCTATATTCGATTAACTAACTTCGAATACCATATTCGATTTCTCCTTTCGAATGTCTATATTCGATTAACTTTATTCACTTTATAAAGATTTCCTTTTTAACAACGTTTTATTCATTTGAAAAGATTTACTTTTAAATAACGGTTCTACACTTTAAAAATGATTTCCTTTTTATAACGTTTCCTTTTCAATTCTATTTGTAAATGGTTTACAAATATTCCCTTTTCAAATTTATTCTTGAAATATTCTAACTCCTTAAATTCCCGGGAAAATTCGCCATAACCTCCTTTGTATCGGGAGCATCGGGAAAAATCCCCAAACTCGCCACACAGGCCTTTCCATTCAAAAAGAAATGTTTTGAATTTATTTCCTTTTCAAATATCTCCTATTTATAAATATCCCAATTTATAAATATTCCTTATTTATAAATATTCCACTTTATAAATATCTCTTATTTCAATATCACTTTGAAAATCCCCTTTGTCAACATCCCGTATGTTATGGTATTCAATCATATCAAATCACGATGTTCAATCTCGTCCATACACACACAAATCAACAACAGGTTATAATTCACATCATATATTAAAATATATGAAAAACAATAAAATAACTGTTGAGGAATCCAGTCGGATTCCTCCAACCTGTTTCCCTGCATCACAGATGTTAGACAGTATAGATAACATCACTTTCAGTTCCATATGATATATTCTGTTAAACAGAATCAATATAGAAGTTTAACTAACTGACTAGCAGTTCAATCAAACAGTCAACATACAGTCAATCAACCAATATCTAACAGTTCTAAAATACAACATGAAATTATAAACTGTTCAGAGTTAGTGAGATTTACTCACATTGACGCGTTAACCGTCAAATAACGGTTTGCGTTATTTGATTTTCGACGGACAAATTATTTCTCCATAAATTGTAACGAGCTCGGATTCACTCCCAGTCAGCTCCATGGTGTAGCCACCGTCCCCACAATCCCAACGGATCCAACCGTTCGAAATTCTGATCATGTATGAAATAGGTATACATTTTTAAAGTCTGAACTAATTTAAAAATAAAAACAAACTTAATTTGATTTATCTAACGGGCTTTACCCCTCTTCTTGGCCCACTTAGAACATTGGGACCTGACCCCTTCTTTTTGCTTTCTTCCCAAAAATGAACCGTGACCTTCCTGTGCCAAATCGATGGCCATTTCCAACATTCAAACCGCCGGTTCTCCCTCTTTTCACCATCGTTCACCAAGCCGCTTCCACCATTTTACTCCTTGCTCCAACCTCATCAATGTCGACATGCTCTCAAGCAACTCGCGCCTCTGCCTCAGAATCCGTCGGTCTGGGCATTTCCGTGCTGTGTGAAAAACCAGCGACGTCTTTTGACTTCGAATTCTCCCAAACTTCCACGGTAGGTGCTATTCCTTCTCCTAATCACAAATACACCCACCGAATCACGAACTGATGCCCCAGTATCCCACCAAGTTGAGCCCTACCCGTCGCTGTTCATATTTGAACAGACGAAATTAGCGTCGAACCCAAAGGAAACATCACAGAACCGAAAGGATACTCCATACGAACTTGAATACATAAATTTTGGGATTTATAAGAATTTCAT
Source organism: Allium sativum (assembly GCA_030737875.1). Classification (NCBI taxonomy): domain Eukaryota; kingdom Viridiplantae; phylum Streptophyta; class Magnoliopsida; order Asparagales; family Amaryllidaceae; genus Allium; species Allium sativum. Next base: position 486,806,989 of record CM060919.1, on the reverse strand, counting down.
AGTATTTGTTTTGATTTCTTTACACTCACGATGGTATGTTTGAGATCCAGGACTGGCGGGTTATGGAGAATTGAATATATAAGAGGACGGGTTTTCTTTTGTGGGTGAGAGAGGAACATGTGGCGAGTTTTGGTTCACTCAAAGTTTAGGATATTTGATTTAATATCATTTTATATTTGTTTTCACACTTCTAAAAATTCCTATAGTCACATGTGATACCCAAAAATCACCAAATTGGACATGTAGCTAGAGCTCGACACTACGGTCCCAACGAAACTGGTTTCGTCGAATTCCGACTCCGTATGGTCACACAGTGTATTTTTAACTGTCAAAATACTGACTGTTTTCCACTCTAAAAATCCGTACGGCCACACAGTGACTCTAAAAATCACGAAACTGGAAATCTAACAACTATTTGACATTGCGGATCCAACAAAACTAGTTTCGTCGAATTCCGACTTCATTTGCAAAAATGGCTATTTTTAAAGCTCTAAATAGCCTATTTAAATATATAAATATATTTAAATATAATTAAATTAAATATTTAAAATTAAATATTATCGTCTATATTCACAGTGGCATACCACACAGCTCTAGAATATTCCTGTATGTATTTCCAACTCGATATTCACTTCTGGGTCAACCCGATATTTGATTTATATTGAAATCCCTTTCAAAAATATAAATAATTCCTTTATAATTTATAAAGGAATTCTACAGCGACTTTTCTAAAATTTGATTTGGACATACATCAAAATCTACACGACGAAATCCCGATTTTTCTCTTCCACTAGAAAGATATACTCCACCAGCTCCACACGTTTCTTGTTTCACAGAAATCCGGTTTAAAACGAATCCTGTACATTCAGTTGAAGTTCAAATCGCCAAATAGCGAACTGCAGCGCCATTTCGAGCTCGTTTATAAATATATTATAAACTATACGTTCAACTGTCGTTTATATAATATATTCGTTATTCAAATTCAATTCCAAACTGAATTATACCTTATATATAATCCAATTCACATTGTATTGTAAATTCCACTATTTTTTTATTATTCCGACATTATAATATTTTATTATAATATAATTATTAATTAAATATTCAATATTATTTAATTCCAGTTATCGATATCGCCAAAACGATATTTTAAATAATTAAATAAATTAATTATTCAACGGTCAGAAATGCGGGTCATTACAATCTTTCCCCCTTAAAATAATTTCGTCCTCGAAATTGCTAAGGTAGGGGACGACCCTATCTACTGGGTAAAATTTTATCTGTTTACCTCTTATCTCCGGGTTCAACTGAACCAATTAATATCAACTAAAATATTAATTTATTCCGACTAACTAAATTTTCGAAAATCCTGAAAATTTTCTAACACCTTAACTTTTCAAAAAAAAATCGCCATAACTTCCTTTGTACAGCCCTATCGGTAAAACTCTAACTCGCCTCTCTAGGCCTTCTCCACCCAAAAGAAAATCAAACAGCCAAGCGGCTTGCCAATTCGGCTCAAAATCTCATATCCATATATAATATAAACTGGTACCTTTTTGTCGGGCATATCAACTCTATCACTTCCATATGCTATCAACTCAGCATATACCAGTGTTATCTCAATCAAATCAAATCGATTTGTTCTCAAATCCAATCATTCGGTTATATCTAAACCAAATTCCATTCACACTCTAATGTCAAATTTCAAACTCTCAACTCATCAATGAAATTCCATTCCAGATTATTTTCCAATCAAATCTGTCTTATTTAACTTAGTTCAAGTTAAATTTAAATTTATTAATTCATTTATACCATCTCAATCTATTTAACTTCATTCGTTAAATTTAAATTCCAGAATTTTAAATTCCTGGGTTTCTTTCAAATCAAATTTGAAATTATAATACCAATTCAAAACCTTTGAATTTCTGAACACTTGTTTTCTCAAAACAATTCAAAAACAAAACCTTTGGTAGTAATCCGTCACTTACACACTCGAAAATGAACACCGATGATGTCATGATCGTCATCGGAATCTATTTTCCAGCTATCGAAGTGAGTTCAATACTATATCACTTTCAGTTTGAAAAACGTTTTTCAAAATCTCCCAGGAACTTAAAATTTCCTTATTTTAATTCCAATTCTGATTTAACTTCAGATTTACTTCATCTTATTTCATATACTTTACTTATATGAATTCTGATTAGTTATTTATAACTATTTCACTTTTATAATCTTACTCGATCATACTAACAATCAACACAACCAATTTTTCTATGTTAATTCCAAAACATATCATGTTGGTTCATCGTATTCGAGTGTTTAGAAACCCCTATCGATATTGTGGTGCCCCACTATCGACCAGAATTTATAAGCCACTCAACCAATAAATCATCATAATATAAAACAATTTTTATATCAATAACAAATACGCTCTCTCGTATATATACACTCAAACTCAATCTAGGATATTACTAATCCTATCTCTACCGAGTCACGCCACAGAGCCAAGGTAATTCTTAACTTAAGCTCTGATACCAACTGTAACGACCCGGATTTTGAGCGGCTTTGGTTATCGACGTAAGCACGACGTCGATAACCAAACCGTCGAAAAATCCCGGTAATTAATGAAAGAAATTAGAAGGTGAGAATAGATAAGATAGAAACTTAGAATAGAAGAAGAAGAAGAACATAACATCAGAGTAACACGAACCTCACAGCGGAACGAATAACATATAATAGATAACATAACTTTGAAATATAACAGTTATGTATACAATAGCACTTATCAGAGTACAGCACTTACAATACAGCGGAAATAACTATAGCTATATGATCTTGAAGCCTCCTGCTCCAAGCTCTTCCAGTATATCTGTAAAACCCGACTACTTGACTGCCCGTACAAATGTAGGCACCCAAGAGTTTAGGGAAAACAACAAATAAACTCCGGGTCAGTCATGTGACTGGTGTGAATAAACTCAAATCATTTAAAACAGGTATATGATATCTCATAAGACCACGCCGTGAATACGGAACGGGTTTTTCCCTTATGAGAATCCAAACATTTTTGCAAAGCAATATCATTCTGATATTATAATAATGTCTAAGTACAAATAAATATCAGTCTAGTAGAAACGCTTGCATCTCACGTTCTACATATATAGTATACAATCAAAACCGCAAGCACGTATTGGGTAATGGATTTCCAACTATGACAAGGTATGGAATCACCTTCCGATCAGTGTACTCTAGGAACGATACACTGGAGTTCAACAAGAACATCTTGCAACTCAGCCACACATGACCGACCACTCATTTCGCTTGAGTGTATCGAATGTACATCACCAACGGTTGGGATCAGCAACCGTTCCCGTATATATATGGGACAGCATTGATAGATTTAAGAAACAAATGAATATTCTCTAGATAGGTGATTATACACCCTACTTCGGTGCGACCGACTTAGCCATGTTGCCTGCCCGATTTCTGTCGTTTACCGGTTGATGAGGCTAGAAGCTACGCTTTATCATTACATCAGATTCACTTCGAATGCCACATTGTCAGATCCATCGAAAATCACTAATTGACGACTACAACCATACATTACATGTCAGCTAAAAGAAGTTTCCTTCTCCGCTTCCACTCTTGGTATAGTTGAAGAAATCAATGTACGTGACCTTTCTGGAAATACTATGTCAGACATCCATCTTCATTCACTTAGAAATGTCACATCGTCATACCCGCCAAATCACAAATTGACTTATCCAAAAATAACACGGGTATACAGCTAAGAGAAACGAATTCCTCCGCCACCAAACGTGAATACGTTTGAACAGATCAACTTACGCGATCCATTGGATATACTCTGTCAGACCTTCGTCCATACAAGTTGCCCTGGGACTGGACAAACCGAAGGCACTATTCTGTAAACAGGATAGCCCTTGCATTTTACTCCGTCTTCAATTATCTTTGGCATATATGATTCGCAACGCTTATGCCAATACAGAGTGGTTCTATGGATAATAATCCAACCGGTCTCTCCATATTAACAACGTTAAAATGGTCAAAACTTCGATAGTCGGTGAGTTAACTATCAAAGAAAACAAGTGTGCAACAAACGATATTATTTCCAAATGGAAATTATATCGAACAAATATCATTTAACATAAATCCCTTTTTAGTTCATTTATCTACTTATCTCCTGTTTCCCTATATTCTAAATTCTTATTTTCTTTTATCAGAAAACATTTCTGATTTTCGTTTGGAAAACATTTCCAAAACTCCTTTACGATCAAACCTTACCATTTCTTAGTTAAGAAGGAAGTCACTCAAGTTGGGGTATAATTACCTCTCAGACCTTGACTGAACAACGTTATAACTTCGAAATGGTCAAAGTTTATCCTTTAATCTTTAACAACTTCTTTACGCCTTTCTCGGATCCAATTTTACTAATCCACTTCTATATTTAAAACTTTGGTTATAACGATAACGTTATAATCCCTACTTTCGAATTATCTAACTTTAATTATAACTTCTATTCTTATTAGTGAATACTTAACCTAACACTTATTTATTTATAAATAAATAAATCTCTATTTAAACACTGGAGAGTATAAGTACTTTCCCGAATTCGATATAATCGAATTTGCCGATTAACTCTCTTCGAGAAAATCTCTATTTGATTAACTCTTCTTCGAATAACCTATATTCGATTAACTTTTTCTCGAATAAACGATATTCGATAATCTCTCTTCGAATAACTAATATTCGATAACTCTTCCTTTTCAAATATCTCATATTTGAAAATCTCACTTCGATTAAACTATAATCGATAACTCCCTTCGATGAAACTAACATCGATAACTCCTTTCGATGAAACTAACATCGATAACTCCTTTCGATGAAACTAACATCGATAACTCCTTTCGATGAAACTAACATCGATAACTCCTTTCGATGAAACTAACATCGATAACTCCTTTCGATGAAACTAACATCGATTAACTTAACTTTACTCGACTAACTCGACTTACTTGGTTTATTTAACTCAGCTTGATTTACTCCTATCGAATAACTAATATTCGATTTAACTCCATTTAACTCTATTCGAATAACTACTATTCGATTAACTCCATTTAACTCTATTCGAATAACGACTATTCGATTAACTCTATTCAACTCTATTCGAATAAACTATATTCGACTAACTCTATTTAACTTCATTCGAATAACTACTATTCGACAACTCTATTTAACTCCATTCGAATAACTACTATTCGACAACTCTATTTAACTCCATTCGAATAACTACTATTCGACAACTCTATTTAACTCCATTCGCTTGACTCTAGATCGCAGCGATCACAATGGTTACGCCTGATTCCCTCAGGAAACATCCGACCGCCTTAGGCTATTTGCAGCCCTGCGAATTACGCTAGCAGTCGTGCTAAATGGCATATTATTTGGGTTAACTCTAACTGATTAACTCTATTGGTTTAACTCTAACTGATTACTCTAACCGATTAATTCTAACTGATTAACTCTATCTGGTTAACTCGACTCGACTAACCCCTTTCGAATAACATATTCGATTAACTAACTTCGAATACCATATTCGATTTCTCCTTTCGAATGTCTATATTCGATTAACTAACTTCGGATACCATATTCGATTTCTCCTTTCGAATATCTATATTCGATTCACTAACTTCGAATACCATATTCGATTAACTAACTTCGAATGTCTATATTCGATTAACTAACTTCGAATACCATATTCGATTAACTAACTTCGAATACCATATTCGATTAACTAACTTCGAATACCATATTCGATTAACTAACTTCGAATACCATATTCGATTAACTAACTTCGAATACCATATTCGATTAACTAACTTCGAATACCATATTCGATTAACTAACTTCGAATGTCTATATTCGATTAACTAACTTCGAATACCATATTCGATTAACTAACTTCGAATACCATATTCGATTAACTAACTTCGAATGTCTATATTCGATTAACTAACTTCGAATACCATATTCGATTTCTCCTTTCGAATGTCTATATTCGATTAACTTTATTCACTTTATAAAGATTTCCTTTTTAACAACGTTTTATTCATTTGAAAAGATTTACTTTTAAATAACGGTTCTACACTTTAAAAATGATTTCCTTTTTATAACGTTTCCTTTTCAATTCTATTTGTAAATGGTTTACAAATATTCCCTTTTCAAATTTATTCTTGAAATATTCTAACTCCTTAAATTCCCAGGAAAATTCGCCATAACCTCCTTTGTATCAGGAGCATCGGGAAAAATCCCCAAACTCGCCACACAGGCCTTTCCATTCAAAAAGAAATGTTTTGAATTTATTTCCTTTTCAAATATCTCCTATTTATAAATATCCCAATTTATAAATATTCCTTATTTATAAATATTCCACTTTATAAATATCTCTTATTTCAATATCACTTTGAAAATCCCCTTTGTCAACATCCCGTATGTTATGGTATTCAATCATATCAAATCACGATGTTCAATCTCGTCCATACACACACAAATCAACAACAGGTTATAATTCACATCATATATTAAAATATATGAAAAACAATAAAATAACTGTTGAGGAATCCAGTCGGATTCCTCCAACCTGTTTCCCTGCATCACAGATGTTAGACAGTATAGATAACATCACTTTCAGTTCCATATGATATATTCTGTTAAACAGAATCAATATAGAAGTTTAACTAACTGACTAGCAGTTCAATCAAACAGTCAACATACAGTCAATCAACCAATATCTAACAGTTCTAAAATACAACATGAAATTATAAACTGTTCAGAGTTAGTGAGATTTACTCACATTGACGCGTTAACCGTCAAATAACGGTTTGCGTTATTTGATTTTCGACGGACAAATTATTTCTCCATAAATTGTAACGAGCTCGGATTCACTCCCAGTCAGCTCCATGGTGTAGCCACCGTCCCCACAATCCCAACGGATCCAACCGTTCGAAATTCTGATCATGTATGAAATAGGTATACATTTTTAAAGTCTGAACTAATTTAAAAATAAAAACAAACTTAATTTGATTTATCTAACGGGCTTTACCCCTCTTCTTGGCCCACTTAGAACATTGGGACCTGACCCCTTCTTTTTGCTTTCTTCCCAAAAATGAACCGTGACCTTCCTGTGCCAAATCGATGGCCATTTCCAACATTCAAACCGCCGGTTCTCCCTCTTTTCACCATCGTTCACCAAGCCGCTTCCACCATTTTACTCCTTGCTCCAACCTCATCAATGTCGACATGCTCTCAAGCAACTCGCGCCTCTGCCTCAGAATCCGTCGGTCTGGGCATTTCCGTGCTGTGTGAAAAACCAGCGACGTCTTTTGACTTCGAATTCTCCCAAACTTCCACGGTAGGTGCTATTCCTTCTCCTAATCACAAATACACCCACCGAATCACGAACTGATGCCCCAGTATCCCACCAAGTTGAGCCCTACCCGTCGCTGTTCATATTTTGAACAGACGAAATTAGCGTCGAACCCAAAGGAAACATCACAGAACCGAAAGGATACTCCATACGAACTTGAATACATAAATTTTGGGATTTATAAGAATTTCATAGTATTTGTTTTGATTTCTTTACACTCACGATGGTATGTTTGAGATCCAGGACTGGCGGGTTATGGAGAATTGAATATATAAGAGGACGGGTTTTCTTTTGTGGGTGAGAGAGGAACATGTGGCGAGTTTTGGTTCACTCAAAGTTTAGGATATTTGATTTAATATCATTTTATATTTGTTTTCACACTTCTAAAAATTCCTATAGTCACATGTGATACCCAAAAATCACCAAATTGGACATGTAGCTAGAGCTCGACATTACGGTCCCAACGAAACTGGTTTCGTCGAATTCCGACTCCGTATGGTCACACAGTGTATTTTTAACTGTCAAAATACTGACTGTTTTCCACTCTAAAAATCCGTACGGCCACACAGTGACTCTAAAAATCACGAAACTGGAAATCTAACAACTATTTGACATTGCGGATCCAACAAAACTAGTTTCGTCGAATTCCGACTTCGTTTGCAAAAATGGCTATTTTTAAAGCTCTAAATAGCCTATTTAAATATATAAATATATTTAAATATAATTAAATTAAATATTTAAAATTAAATATTATCGTCTATATTCACAGTGGCATACCACACAGCTCTAGAATATTCCTGTATGTATTTCCAACTCGATATTCACTTCTGGGTCAACCCGATATTTGATTTATATTGAAATCCCTTTCAAAAATATAAATAATTCCTTTATAATTTATAAAGGAATTCTACAGCGACTTTTCTAAAATTTGATTTGGACATACATCAAAATCTACACGACGAAATCCCGATTTTTCTCTTCCACTAGAAAGATATACTCCACCAGCTCCACACGTTTCTTGTTTCACAGAAATCCGGTTTAAAACGAATCCTGTACATTCAGTTGAAGTTCAAATCGCCAAATAGCGAACTGCAGCGCCATTTCGAGCTCGTTTATAAATATATTATAAACTATACGTTCAACTGTCGTTTATATAATATATTCGTTATTCAAATTCAATTCCAAACTGAATTATACCTTATATATAATCCAATTCACATTGTATTGTAAATTCCACTATTTTTTTATTATTCCGACATTATAATATTTTATTATAATATAATTATTAATTAAATATTCAATATTATTTAATTCCAGTTATCGATATCGCCAAAACGATATTTTAAATAATTAAATAAATTAATTATTCAACGGTCAGAAATGCGGGTCATTACAATGTCTCTAGACTTTTCCACGTACGTATCGTCAATTGTACCTCGATGCCTTAACCGCACATCCTCTAATGTGCACCGATTCCGTGGTAGGGCGATACAAGAAACGCGGAACTCGGTCAGGAGCTTTTCCATATCTGTACAGGCCCGCCCACCTGGTAGTTGCGTGCGGACCCAACCTCTGAGAGCACATCCTAAACATCTTCCACCACACACAGGACTACCAGGAGCACCTTACGTACCTCAGGAAGTCGCGTGCTTCCACTTCCAATCCTTTGGAGCCAACAGAATAATCAGATGAACGTGCGCTCCCCTCGTGCCTTATGACACCACGATGATCTACCATGTTGGGTTATTCACCCTCAAACGTGCAGAATGGTCCAAGCGCCTCACTTTAATATGTTATTAGACCCAAGGTCTAAACATTCTTTTATGCAATTGCTTTACCTCATCGGGTGCCCTTTTAACTTGGTTATCATCTTAACTTTTTATTCAGGTTACCAAGTTCTTTTTAGCCCCTTCCATCTCTAAGGAATGGGCCCCTCTTGCTTATTAATTTCAATCATATAACTTAACCCATTTAAGTTTATTAATAAGCCCACAACATGTTATTATCTAGATTGTGATTCAAGATCTGTAATCCACAATCCCTTTATATTCTTGTTTGATTCAAGGTTATAATAACATGTTCTACTTAATACGTAATTAAGTATATCTCAATTTACATGTTTTCTATCTAACATGTCACTTATCATTTATGATTATATATAACTTATTTCATTTAATAAGTTTGCCTCACATTCCTGTTTAATCATAATTCCATCTTACATTATCACTACGACTTATCGTTGTTTACTTATTAACTTAGTTCTCTTAACTAAGGTTCACTGATAAGTCTCCTTTCCATTTATTATAACCTATGTTCTGATTTTCTCTTGTCCCTAGGACAAGGCATGTTATTCTTATAAGCATATTTCAAATTTCCAAGCTTTCAAATTACTTAATTTATAATTAAGTACAACTTCTTTCATTTCATAAACTTTCCCCTTTTTCTCTACTTATCACAAACAACTGGTTTTAGGTTTCCCCATATACTTAATTTACAATTAAGTGCCTCTTATCTTATTTCTCCAGTTATCTCATTTTCTCACCAGTTTGTTATAACCTAAGTTATAATATCCACTTGTCCCTAGGACCAGTCTACCTATTATATTACATTCTCATTAACGTAATTTATTTATAATAGGTTATTATCATTCCCCGTTCATTCCCATTTCCTTTTATTATTGTAATTATCTTTCATTCAATTCCATTTATTTCCATTAATTACAATTAATGTCATTTATCAATCCTACCATATACATATATTTTTATTTATGTTTATGCACTAGACCTCTCACATTAAGCGTACACTTGTGGATGTTCGATTTGTCGAGCAGTTCCGGGCTGACTTTTTCCATAAGTTGACTTAACCTCGTGTCTCAGCACCATTACATGTTTTATTTATGCACTTAGACCCCTCACATAAGATTTACCACTTATGGATGTTGGATATGCCGGGCGGTTCCGGGAAGACTTCTACCACAAGTGTAATCTAACCTCGTGTCTAATTGCGTTTACAGTTTCTTATTTACTGTAGATCTTCTGTATAGTCTAGGCATGTCTATTCTTTCAAATTTCCATTGTAATTTATAATTTACATGTCATAATATGATGCCTATTTTATGCTGTACGTTCTTTCTAACATATAATCAATTCTATTCTATTATGTACTTAATTTATCAAATAACTGTTCCAAATTTTAGCAATAACTTGTGATCGCCAAATCATGTAATTTTTCTAACTTAAGATGTAACTTTCTCAATTTCTATCGTTAACGGTCCAGGTACATAAATGTCATAAGTTAACATGGAATTGAAACAACAGTGATTGCTATGCATATTTTGGCAAATTTTCCAACATATTAATATCTTAGCATATTAATATTCCAACATGTCATATTCATCACTTTAATCCTTTTAACATATGTTTAAACATTTCAACATACCATATGTAAACATGTCATAAAAACAATTCAATACTTTTAATTATTATAGCAAATTCACATTATATGATAACGGGGAATGTTAAACGACAATATATCAATATCAAAAATGATATAAATTAAATCCACTCACCTCGTATGCTTTCCAAATCCTAGATTTGGTCCAGATCTATCATTCCACGGTTTTTTCCATAATTGGATTCAGAACCTAACAATCATGGATTCATAATTTTTACAAAAAGAAATAGGGAAGAAAGAGGAGAGAATTGAAAATAGACCATATCTAGGAATTACCTCACTATGATAAGAGATCTGAACACCCATTTACAAACATACGTTCCTTTCCTTTAGATCTGCATTCGGAAATTTTCCTAAACTAATAATCTCAATTTTCTGATTGGATTTGAGGAGGAGAGGAATGACAGAGCTTCTGCATTGTCTCAAAAATATGAGATTTAGGGTTGGCTCTAAAGACTTATTTATAGGTGTTCAACAACGTATTTGTCAAAAGAAATAGTCCACATTCGCTGCATAAGAATCTTCCCAGATTTGCGGTAGGGGGGTGACCCCCCTTATGGGGTCGATGCATGGGTCGACACCCCCCTTATGTGGTCGACCCAGGGGTCGACACCTCTATGCGAGAATTTTTCCGCTCCCCTTTTTCCGCATGAATTTGAATGGTTTTGAATTTATGGACTTAATTTATTCATATATACTCTTCTTATGCATAGAACTTCCAGTATATTTAGGATGTGAGCATCATGTTTTAAAAAGGATTTTTAAAAATTTTGCATACACATAGGAGGTACCGCTTTGGCATACAGTATTATTATGTTGTATTTCACTTTGCACAAGTGCACGATGTTTGCAAAAAAATGATGCACACATGATGGATGTATTTTATGCGAGGGATTATTGAATTTTTACCCTTATCAAATTTTGGGGAAGAAATTTCCTAAGGGTGCGAGAATGTAACACCCCGCATTTTTAACTCAAGATAATAAAATGAGAATAACTTAATTTAATATTCAGAATTAAGTGAAATGGACTGTGCCATTGTGTTCGTCTCGGAATTCTTGTCAAAATAGACATCTGGTTTGGTAAAACGAACACTGTATGAAGAAGTTATTAAGGTTTGAAGGTTGTATACGCATTAGAAGATTATATATGAATAAAATAAGTCCAAAAATTCAAAATAGTTCAAATTCATATGGCAAAAGGGGAGCGGGAAAATTCCTGCCTAGGGGTGTCGACCCCATCAAGGGGGTGTCGACCCCTAGGTTGACCCCATAAGGGGGAGTTCGACCCACCTACTGCAGATCTAAGCAGATTCTTCTGCAGCAAACGTGGACTATTTCTTTTACCAAATACATTGCTGAACACTTATAAATAAGTCTGTAGAGCCAACCCTAAATCTCATATTTCTAAGACAATGCAAAAGCTCTGTCGTTCCTCTTCCTCCTCAAATCCATTCAGAAAATTAAGATTATTAGTTTAGGAAAAATTCTGAATGCAGATCTAAAGGAAAGGAACGTATGTTTGTAAATGGGTGTTCAGATCTCTTATCGAAGTGAGGTAATTCTAGATCTAGTCTATTTTTAATTCTCTTCTCTTTCTTCCCTTTTTCTTTTAGCAAAAATTATGAATCCATGGTTGTTAGATTCTGAATCCAATTAGAGGAAAAAATCGTGGAATGATAGATCTGGACCAGATCCAGGATTTGGAAAGCATATGAGGTGAGTGGATTTAAGTTATACCATTTTTGATAGTGATATATTATCGTTTAACATTCCCCGATATCGTATAATGTGAATTTGCTAGAATAATTAAAAGTATTGTATTGTTGTTATGACATGTTTAAATATGATATGTTGAAATGTTTAAACATATGTTAAAGGGATTAAAGTGACGAATATGACATGTAGGAATATTAATATGCTAAGATATTAATATGTTGGAAATTTTACCAAAATATGCGTAGCAATCACTGTTGTTTCAATTCCATGTTAACTTGTGATATTTATGTACCTGGACCGTTAACGATAGAAATTGAGAAAGTTATATGTTAAGTTAGAAAAATTACATGATTTGGCGGTCACAAGTTACTGTTAAATTTGAACAATTATCTGATTAATTGAGTATATGATAGAATACAATTGATTGTATGTTAGACAGAACATATGGCATAAAATAGGCATAATATGATGACATGTAAATTATAAATTACAGTTGAAATTTGAAAGAATAGACATGCCTAGATTATATAGAAGATTTACAGTAAATAAGAAACTGTAATTGCGCTTAGACACGAGGTTAGATTACACTTGTGGTAGAAGTCTGCCTGGAACCACCCGGCATATCCAGCATCCACAAGTGGTAAATCTAATGTGAGGGGTCTAAGTGCATAAATAAAACATGAAACAGTGTTGAGACACGAGGTTAAGTCAACTTGTGGAAGAAGTCTGCCCGGAACCGCCCTGCAAATCCAGCATCCACAAGTGTAGGCTTAACGTGAGAGGTCTAGTGCATAAACATATATATATATATATATGTGTGTGTGTGTGTGTGTGTATGGAAGGATTGATAAATGACAATAACTATAATTAATGGAAATGAATGGAATTAAATGAAAGATAATTACAACAGTAAAAGGAAATGGGAATGAACGGGGAATGATAATAACCTATTATAAATAAATTACGTTAATGAGAATGTAATATAATAGGTAGACTGGTCCTTGGAATAGGTGGATATTATAATTTAGGTTATAATAAACTAGTGAGAAAATGAGATAACTGGTGAAATAAGATAAGAGGCACTTAATTGTAAATTAAGTATATGGGGAAACCTGAAACCAGTTGTTTGTGATAAGTAGAGAAAAGGGGAAAAGTTAATGAAATGAAAGAAGTTGTACTTAATTATAAATTAAGTAATTTGAAAACTTGGAAATCTGAAATATGCTGATAAGAATAACATGTTAAGGTTTGTCACAGGGACAAGAGAAAATTATAACATAGGTTATAATAAATGGAAAGGAGACTTATCAGTGAACCTTAGCTAAAATAACTAAGTTAATAAGTAAACAACGATAAGTTGTAGTGACAATGTAAGATGGAATTATGATTAAATAAGAAAGTGAGGCAAACTTATGAAATGAAATAAGTTATATTTATTCATAAATGATAAGTGACATGTTAGACAGAAAACATGTAAATTAAGATATACTTAATTACGTATTAAGTAGAACATGTTATTGTAACCATGAATCAAACAAGAATATAAAGGGATTGTGGATTACATACCTTGGATCACAATCTAGAGAATCACATGTTGTGGGCTTATTAATAAATTAAATGGGTTAAGTTATATGATTGAAATTAATAAGCGAGAGGGGACCATTCCTTAGAGATATAAGGGGCTAGAAAGAACTTGGTAATCTGAATAAAAAGTTAAGATGATAACCAAGTCAAATGCAAACCCGATGAGGTAAAGCAAGCACATAAAAGAATGTTTAGACATAGGGTCTAATAACATATTTAAGTGAGGCGCTTGGACCAGTCCACACGTTCGAGGGTGAATAACCCAACAGGGTAGATCATCCTGGTGTCATATGGCACGAGGGGAGCGCACGCTCATCTGATTATTCTTCCGGCTCTAAAGGACTGGAAGGGATGCACACGACTTCCTAAGGTACATAAGGTGCTCCTAGTAGTCCTCTATGTGGTGGCAGATGTTTAGGCTGTGCTCTCAGAGGTTGGGTCTGCGCATAACTACTAAGTGGGTGGGCCTTGACCGTAAAAGTTGCTTTGCAGTCAGAATGTTGTGACGAGGTGACACTAGGGTGACTCGGTGGTCGCCTCAACAGGGAGGCAGAGGGTCACGACCAACAAGGATAGTAGATCGTCGGATACCCGTCATCGGCAGCCAGTGGGATGCGAAAAGACTAGAGCTAAATCCAACAGACCATTCACCTATCTCTATCGAGGTATGGTGGTTGAGGGGAGACACCAACTGGATGTTTAGATTGTTTGTTATTAGGGGCATGTCACTTAGCTCTTGTAGTCTTTACTAGTTGAGGGAGGGGCCGAGGTGGGGCCATAACTACCATGAAAAGTAGACCCTAGGAATATCTGTATTTTGAGGCTCTTAAAGGCGGGCCTATACAGATATGGAAAAGCCCCCGACGGAGTTCCGCGTTTCTTGTATCACCCTGCCACGGAACTCGGTGCACATTAGAGGATGTGCGGTTAAGGCATCGAGCTACTATATACGATACGTACATGGGAAAGTCTAGATACACGCATGTCTACTCTGGGTAGTGTATGGTAGACTTGAGAGCATTACTCTGGTATGGAATCTGATTCGATCGAAGGTGGCAGTCTGTTCGCTTACGTAGCATAGTAATTGACAGATATATGTTGAACGTAATATTGTTATATAGAGATTTGTACGTCACTCCGGCGTAGGAAGAGGAACTGCGTATATTTCGGCGGCATTACAGTGGAAGTCGTGCGGGTGAGGTACCATGGGGTGTACCTTAATATTGGGGGTAGCTACATATATACTGCATTAGGTTAATCCACTGGGAAGTAAATGGGTACGACGTGTGTGTAAGCCTTGAGTGCTGTTAACCCAAGTAACCTAATAAATAAGAAAATGTGATTGAACGATATACGTAGGATTATCCAAAGTGTATATTTTAAATCCAGTCAGCAGAACTTGTGTTCTGACCCCTCCTCATAACATACTCGCAGGTTAGATTTGTGGTAAATACATGATAGCCTTGGATACCGGTTAGGCAGTATTATTAATACGGTAAGGCTATACTTTGAGTATATTATATT
Source organism: Allium sativum (assembly GCA_030737875.1). Lineage (NCBI taxonomy): Eukaryota > Viridiplantae > Streptophyta > Magnoliopsida > Asparagales > Amaryllidaceae > Allium > Allium sativum. The sequence goes on along the minus strand of CM060919.1, from coordinate 486,791,269 downwards.
TTATCCATTCCACTATGAGATATTTTCCGAGCTCTGTCATATTTTATGTTTCTGTCTTTCCTGTAGGACACTAGAGCAAACCAACACGAGTTGCGATAGATTAGAATTTTTAATAAAAATTTGGTCTGTCGGAATTTGGGTTGTTACACCTATAGAGCCTATCATCCATGTTTTGTGCAAATTTGATGAACTTTGACCTTGATATGCTCTGATCTTCAAACCAAGTTCTAATTCAAGCGTGCACTAACACACAAATCAAGCTTAACAAGAAATTTAAACATTCAAATATTAAAACAACAACAATAACCAATTTCGATCATATGCGAACATACAGTCACATATAAACATAAATAGTCATAGATCTAACACTAAACATAGCTAATCAACCACTAAAAACATTGGATGTACAAATTAATCAAAGGATGTGTTTGTCTCGGGTCCCTAATAAGTTTGGAAATTAGGCTCACATCCGGTCCTAAACTTATTATAAATTTGGTCCCTATTTTTCGAAAATTCATTAAAAAATAAAAATATAAAAAAAATCACGTAAATTCGTATTTAAATAAAACAAGTAAAATAAAAAAAATTCAGGTGTTAGAAACAAAACAAAAAACACGTCAAAAAACAACGAAAACACCAGTTTATTGCATCATATTATGCATATATTTGAAATTCTATCATACATCTGTGCAACTATTTCATGTATACATCTGTGTTGGCTTATTTGCATACATGCATGCAAGTAATACAGAATTCTTGCATACAAGCGTGCAATAATTCATGGGAATGCATATTAATTCATAATTATTTGCATACTTGTATGCAATAAAACAGAAAAGTTGCACACATGTATGCAACAATTCGTAGGCATGAATATCAGTTCACGTTTACTTGCATACATGTAAGCCAGAAAACTGAATACTTGCATACATGCATGCAAGTATATATGTATATTTTTTCGATGTAAAATATTCATGAATTATTTGCATACATGTATGCAAATATTCAAAATAGTTGCGTACATGTATGCAAGAATTCATGCAAATTTTCAGTGTAAACTGCTTCAGGAATAGTTGCATACATATATGCAACTATTAGTTTACTTGCATACATATATGCAATTTTTTCCGTGATCTTCTAGAAATATTTACAGATTTTTTTTATATGGAAGCGTACAAATTTCTTCAGAAAACATGTAAGTCCAAAAATAAGGACCCGCTTTGAATTGCAAACTTACAGTGGATGTCGCTCTAATTAAATTTCAAAATGAGGACGTTAGCCTAATTTCCACTTAATCAAATATGTCATAATTAGTTTATCTTAGAGGTTTCTAGATTTGAAATTATCATATACAGTCAGATTTTAGAATTAAATTAACAATTTAGTGATTAAAATGTCTAATTATTACATATAATCTATTATAGACATGTGAGAACCCTAACCACTCACCTAATCTCACAATTTAATCAAATAAAGTAGAGATCTATCTTGAACTGCAAGGAATTGTGGAAATAGGTAGATCCAGCCTCTTGATGATGATTAGAGATGATTTGATGTAAAATTTATAATTAATTTAAGAGAATTAGGATGAACTATAGTTGATCATAGCCCAAACCCAATTTTGTCGATTCAAGATTTGAGAGGTAACAAATAAAATACCCTAACTTGATTTGCTCCATTGTTATCCTAGAAATAGTATTGGTTAAAGATCGAGAGTAGTTGATTTAAAATTTAATATTTATAAAGGAGGTTTGAAATGTTGATATTTACAAAAAAGAAGTTTATAATTGATTTTTGATATTTATAAATAAAGTTTATAAATGGTTTATTTAAAAAGGGCTTAAAGGTTTTATGAATGAATTTTAATAAAAAACATAGAAGGATTTATCGAGGAGATTCATAAAAAGGAATTGAGATTTGATTCTTTCAATTTGATCTTCTTAAAAACGGTGGTTTGGACATTTGTTCCACACTTAACGCCAAAGGAACCGTGTTTGGGTTTATTCTTATATTCGTTTCTCTCTCAAATTTTTTTTTTTGATCCTTTAATATGATTTAGAAATGAGAAATCTTTTTCTAAATGTTTTTGAATATATTTGATAAAATTTAATAAGTTATGAATTTATTTTCTAAGTATTGAAAATATAATGTTTGTTGAGTAAACTTAGGTAAGTAAGATAAGTATAATAATATTTTAATAAATATTCTTAAAATGAGATTTTTAATAAATGATCTATTTAAATGAGGCTCAGTAATTAACAAGGGTAATTAAATATATTTAATGATTAGTTATATGTTTATTTATAGTTAAATTACCGACTATCAAATTTGGTCTCTTTAACTTTGGAAATATATTTGATGAATGATAAGGAAACCCATTCTCATAAACGGTTAGGCGGTGAATCCGCACTTATGTAGTGTCTATTTATTCCAAAACAACCGAAGTTTAGTTTTTTCGAAAACTATCGATTGTCATTGCGAATAGACTGGGATCGGGATTGCTTGCCTGAAAATCACTTCGATGTGGTAGATGCGTTTCGAACTGGAAATATTATGAAGATAATTGCAGATGGAGTTGTTCAGTTTCGTTCATACCTAAAACAAACTTGTACGGATGAATGATGGCATTACATATCTCTTTAGATGGCAATGTTAGCATTCCAAGATATTATGCTATTTATAAGATAACATAACCATTAGCCCCATCACCCGATGAATGAATGAAGTAGAGAAAAGTCGCAGTCTTGTGTGGGTTGCTCCTATTATGATATGATCATTCCATATCTTCAGTCGATATCTTTGTATGCTTTAGGTCCCATTATGACTGTTTAACGACCGAGCTGATCATATTCAGTGCTACCCATTTTAAGGGTGGGGCTAGTCCTGATTTGTTGGGGGTGCAAATTAATGCATCCCCCCTCCCCCCGCAGATTTTACCTAGAGATGTACAGATTCGGTGGGTAGACCTTTACCCTTTCACAGTTGCATTCCATTATCCAATAAAAACTTTCAGTCTTGATTGCATACCTATGATGTTGGAATGTGAGATGTAAGCATTCCAACTATTTTAATATATTTACTTGTAAATTGTAGACATTATTATAATATCGCTAGATATTCATTATAAAATTATAATAAGGTAAAAACCCATCCAAGTTTATGTGTACCCTGGTCTTACGAGATACCCTTGATTTCAAATAATTTCAAAGATATAATAAAGAAAGTTCTTTATGATTTGAGTTTACTCATGCTACTTTTCTAGCTTGACCTAGGCGTATTTTGTGATGATGCTCGGGTTGGACCGAGCATTTTTGTTAGGTTACCTTAGGTTCTTTGAAGCTTAGGGAAGGAGGTGGAGGCTAGGACATACTTCCGTATTTTAGCTTTATTTTTCACTGTGTGTATGTTTGTGTTTATCCTTTAGTATATGTAAGGACAGATTGTTATAACTGTCTAGAATTGTTATGGATTAGTGTTGTACTCTGATTGTAAATTGAAGTCCTTCATTTTTTTAAAGACTTTTGTTATATTAAATTTTCATTGCATTATAAAATTTTGTTCTATCTCTTTCTTTCATCCCAAATGAACCATTTTTCGAAAAACTAAATGATCGACATAGGAATATCGAGAATGTATCAAGTGTCTTCTTTAGAGTTAATAAAGGCACGTTTGTTATAGGAAGAAGACTAAGAAGATATCTTACAATAATCTACCGCTATTAGAAACACTATTTTCCTAAATTATCATAAATCTAAAAAGTTACAAACTCACCGTGATCAAAGCATTCCTCCGTGGCCTTTGTAAATGCCATCTCCAAAAAGAGTATATGTGAGCGTATATAAATATTTTTTAAATACATCTTTTCCCCTAAAATTTTAGGTTAGGTCCATCTCAAAAAGAGAGAACACAGTGGGGAGGAGATTTTTGTTGTGAAGAATGAGTGTAGTCTAGAAGCCTATTTATAGGTTAGGCTAGGGGTCCTAGGCCGTTGGGTTTATGAATTAAATTTAGGCAAATTTAGGCCAACCACGTCACATGACCAATAAAAATAAGCCACGCTAGCAAAGGTTTCAAAACAAACCAATAAAATTAAGCCATATCAGCTTAAAACGAGAGAAAACGTGTCCGGCTTCAAATTCTAGTGCCTGGGCGTAATCTGCACCCAAACAACTAGGCGTGTCGACCTAGCTTTTGAACGCGTCGACCTGGCTATGGGTCGGATTGACCCGACCTGTATATATATATATATATATATATACACACACACACACGTGTGTGTGTTTCTTTAATTTTGATTTCATGATAAGTCTCTCATACGAACTTGAATTTTGAAAAATTAAACATGAAAATGACCTAGAAAATCATAACAGATGCAAGGAAAAGGTTCCATAGTCAAATTTGCGCATTTTTAGAAAAATTCTTTGTTGCATCTTATATTAGTTTATAAAATTATACTTATAACTTGTCTATTTTATAAATATTTCAAATTAGCTCTGAGTTTTACAAACCTTGTATGTAAATTGACCAAAAAAATTATCACGGACATAATTGTGCAACTTTCACTGCTAAGTTTTGATAATTTTGCCAACTTATTATTAAATTAATTAACTCTTTTAATTAATTATCGTCTTTAAAAATTCGGGTTGTTACATTGATTTACACCATAAATTTCTTCGCTCCAAATTAGGCTTCTAGGTGTCAAAATGCTTCATCATATTAAAGAGACTTGGGAAGTAGCCAATACAACACTTCAAAGTAGCTTGCTTCCAAGCAACCTACTTTTACAGAACTCCTTACGTGATGGTTCGCACTAAAGAACCTTCATAGTGACATTAATAGTTTCCAGGTCTTGATACGAGAAGGATGTTGATGCATCATGTTTGGAGAAGCCAATGGATTTTCAACAGGACTCGAGACCACCTCCTTCGAAGTAGCTTACATAGATGAAGCATTTAGAGAACTAACTAAAGTCGTTGAAGCCTTGCCTTAGAAGCATATGACTCTAGAGGAAGGACCAAAATCGGAGCCTAAGTAATCGAAGTAGTCATTTCAGCAGTAAGATTAACTCACCTCAAGGTACCTCAAGGTTAGGACCAATAAAGCGTAGACCATGAAACATAAAGACAAAGCTTTTGAAACTAATTAATTCGAAGCCTAAGTGTTTGAAATAATTTTCATCAGAGCAAAGGTTCACGAAGCCAAATTCCTAAAGTAATGTAAAGAGTCGAAGATATGTTTCATCTGCATGTTCAAAGCCATTATCTGATCGAAGCTATTTATCAACTACGTACTAATGAATATGAATTATTAATTATTCTTGGAAGTTAGTATCAAATAATTATCATATTAGTATATAAATCAAAAAAGTTAAAAGTGATAAGAAACAATTATTTATTACTTATAACTACTTCTTAATTATTAAATAACACTTTTTTAATGTTAAATATAATTATTAATAATAATTATTAAGTAATTATTACCAATAATAATTTTGAATATAAATTTTATAAATATAAAATATGATGATTAATTATAATAATAAAATATCTAATTTAAAATGTTACTTTTCAATTACTACTATTGTTTATCAATTATGAAGTATTGAATATTTGTCTTGCTTTTTATTTTATTTATTGTCGTTGGGTTTTTGAAGTGCTCCGTAACACTTTTATTATAGTGAAAATTAGGCATAGATCCCTAAAACCAAACTTAATTCGGCTCACATCCCTTCCTAAGATTTCAATCAAACCCACCCCCTATTTTTGAACTTCCGCCTTTTTCACTTTTTGGCCAAAAAAAGGCGTTGACATATAAAAAAAAATCTAAATTTTTGAAATATTCTCAGAAGTCCACACAATTTTGAAAAAAAAAGTTGCATACATGTATGCAACTATTACCAATAGTTACATAAGTTGTTTTGGCTTGAAAATCTGGACCAAAACTTGCATACATGTGTGCAACTATTTGAAATACTTGCACACAAATATGCATGTTTTGCATGAAGAAAACTCAAGTGAAATTTGGCTTATGAATTTGTTGCACACTTTTATGTAAGAATTATGCAATACTTGCACAGATGTATGCAAAAAAACAAAAACAACGCATGAATGGAATACTATCACAAATGTATGAAGGAAAATTCAAATATATGCATACTACTATGCATTTAGCTGTAATTTCGCTGTTTTGCTCGTTTTTGATGCCTTGTTTGATGGTTTTTTATCTGAATTTTTTGTCATGTGCATGTTTAATTTAAATATGAATTTTCATATATTTTTTAGTGAATTTTCGAAAAATAAGGACTAAATTTACAATAAGTTTATGACCGGACTTGAGCCTAATTTAAAACCTTAATAAGGACCTGTAAAAAACACACCCTTTATTATAACAATATAATAAATACATGTAGGTTTAGGAGTAATAAATACATGTAGGTTCAGGAGATATACATTGAACATATTTACTACAATAAGAAGAAATCTCCTTGTATGGGAATTAAAAGCAGCATGCACAGTTAAATCAAACTAATTAAAACACACAAAAGATAAATAACAAAAAAAATTGAAACGATTCAAAATAGCATAGTCCAACATAACTATCAATGTATCATATGAGCCACAAGCGACTCAGCATTGTGTCAACCTCTCTCACTTAATCATCGCTGAAGAGATGACCCTTCAGCAGTTCCATTTTCTTGCTTCTAGTGATGGGTGCCTTAAGATCCTTGTAACCTGGTTGAGCTGAGAGAGAGGAGCTATCATACACTTTAATTTTCTCCACAGTGAGGGAAGGAGAAGGCTTAAAGGTGGAAGGAGTAACTAAATGTGCGTACAAATAATCTTGCTTTGCTCATTGTAGGAGTAGTAGAGTTGGCAGCTCTCGCTTGAGAAGGGGAATACAGGTTGAATGGAGACAAGCTAAAGGAGACATAGACTTAGCTAACTTGTGTGAAGCTACTGGTTTGTCCATAAAGCCAAGCCTAAACAAGAATGAATTGGTTAAAGGAGATGAATACACATTGTGAACAAGTGAAGGTTCACTAGCAGCATGTGCCAGAGGCAAATTCAAGTTCAAATGTTGCTCCACATCCTTAATAGCATAACACAAAATGCTAGCTTTATTTGTATTTCCAAAACACTGCTCTCCCACCTAAGTACAAGTTGTACTTACATCATCTATGCTTGCACTACTTACATTGAAACCAGTTGCTACATTTTTTCCTTTAGTCAACTTATCATTAGATGACCTTATCTCTCTTTCTTCTAGATTATCTTGCATGTCCAAGTCCACCAGTTGACAACTATCACTCTCATGATCTAGAATCTCAAAACTATTAGGCAATCTTAACATGTCATTTGTGATGGGTCTCTCCAAAGCTAACATAGTGCTATTGTCAATAACCATATTTGCATGAACATACCCCAATTTATTATCACCATGCACACAGTTGCTACTATGCATTCTATGAAGAGATTTACATGGTCTAAGCTTCCTATTTAAGTTTTTAACCATTCTTCAAGATTGCTTCTTATTAACAAGGGGAACAGTAGTAAGCTTACTGACCACAACTTTGTTTAGAGTGTTCTTAGAAGTGACCCTAACATCATTACTATTGACACACTTTTTGGTAAAAGCTGTCACACTGAATATCTGGATAGCATCGCACTCGGATATGGAGAACAACATCAGAAGATAGGCAGCGATTTGTCAAAGTTGCATCACGAACAAAGAAAGGCCCGAAACTCCTATCAGACGACTTTTTTGGGCCCGAAAAAAGCAATTACAAAGCAAAGCTCAGTAACTCTTGTAGATCTCTGAATTAGCTTCAGTTTGAGCTTTGGTTTGGCTCAATCTGACTCACGGTTTGAAAGATATGCATGTTTCCGTGAATGGTTGTAATCTGGCAATTTCCTGGATAAAGTGAAGAAGCGTCACACAATCGGAGTACGGCTCGTGCATCCTCTCTGGCTCATGGTGCACCCTCGGTTCGCCCTTCATCGGATCACCCCCTCGGATCTTGGTGCCCCGTCAGACCATGACTCGTTCGTGGTACACCTTCTGATCACGACCCGCTCATGACACACCAGCTTCACCATACAACTCACGATCAGACCTCGGTTTGTGGAGCCCATATCACGATCCGATCCCATGACCACGAATCGACCCCTACACCTGCTGATACACGCACTGTTTTGACCTGTTCTCATGCAACATCTTGCTCCTACTTTTCCGGATCGGGTGCCACATACCCCATCACGAACCAGTCTTCCCAGAAGCTCTCCTACAGCTATAAATACACCTCTACATGGAATTTTAAGGGGATTCTCTCTAACTTTTTGGCTGATACTATCTCCTACATCTAGACAGCCTCTGCCATTACCGATTGTAAGGACTCTACACCTTTCTACACATAAATTCTCCTCTTGTAATCTCAATTAAAACACGGATTGTGTGTCTGCATATAACTGATTCTTGTAATCTGTTAGTATAACAATAAGATTATAAAGTGGACGTAGGCAACATCTACAGCCGAACCACTATAAAAACTTCGTGTATCTCCTCTTATTTATCATTTTCTGCATTATGTGATCTATGATCTGCATTTGGGTGTTAGGCCCAGATTTTGGTCTAACATTTTGGCATGCCAGGTAGAGGGGCACACGACAACTTCAACTTCTACTTGGATTTTTTGGCTATTGGATAAATGGCAAACAAAAGGAAGAAGACTGGAACTTCTGCTCATGCCGATGATGCTGACGCTGAAGACACACGGAACGAGGCAAGCCAGGAAGCTTCCTCTCATGGAGATCCTTCTGCATACTTGACCAGAGATGAGATGGACAGAGTTCTCACTGAACTGAGAGATCAGATAGCACGGCAAGATGATCTCCTCCAGAAACAACAGGAAATGATCAACCAATTCTTCTCTCGGATGGATGGAAGGCCGAGCAACGCTCAAGTCATTGGAAATGAAGCCACAGAAACGGCTTGGGCATCACATGGACTCGGGGGCAACCCTCTCGTTATTGGAAATGCACAGCGACCGACTTTAGCTCCAAATCGGATGGATACCGGAGCACAAACACTCACTCAACTGCAGCAGGGATCGGCCCGTGACAGGCCACCGGGTCGGATCGCCCCTCCTCGGTTCGTTCCCCACGAACCACGATCCGACCTTCACGAACCGACCCCCTCGAACCGGGTTGGGTCGCCACCCTCGATCCGCGATCCCCAGAAAACAGCTCACCAACAGCTTCCATCCTCTCCTGCATTCAACGCTGGCAGCACAGCTCTGATTTTGGTAGTTTGCAACAACTTTTTGAAGGCAATCGACTCGCTGATCTGATTCAACGCCTCTCGAGAGGCCACACCTATTAGAATGACATGGATGACCTCAATCATAACCCATTCACTCAAGAAATCAGGAACTCCCGCAATCACCCGGATTTCAAACTCCCACAACTAGAGCCATACAACGGTAGGACAGATCCTACCGTGCACTTGATGCGCTACAAACGACATATGGAAGTTCAATCGGCATCGTAAAACGTCATGGCTAAATGTTTTCCCCTCTTTCTAATTGATAAAGCTGATATGTGGACTTGGAAGCTAGAAACTGAATCGATCAACAGATGGAACGTGTTGGTTGCACGCTTCATTGAACAATTTCGGGTTCACATTGCACGACCCAAGAATGTCATGTCACTTACTACAATCAAGCAGAGGCCCAAAGAAACTCTGCGTTCATTCCTGGAAAGATTCAACGTTGCAACAGCATCAGTTGATCGCCCTGAACCATCCATGGTACTTATGGTAGCAGTATCCAGCGTTCTAGATAACTCGGAGTTTAAAAAATCCTTGTACCGAGATCCACCACGAAATCTCGGCGAATTATACCTTGAAGCAGATAGATTTCTACGGGAAGAAGATGCAACTTCCGAGAAGAAAAACCTCGAAGTCAACATGCTCAAAGATGGAGAACCATCTGATTCTGGAAAAGGCAAAGGAGAAGCCAATGCAAAGAATGATCGTAATGCTCCACCCCGGAGAGGGTCCAGATACGACAAATACACTGAACTGAATGACACCCTGAGCAATATCTACGTAGATATTGGGGGTGCTGCCTCATATCTAAGGCCTCCCAAAAGGGAACCAACACTAACACAACGCAATTCTGGCAGACACTGTATATTTCATGACATGGATGGTCATAACACTGATGACTGCAAACATTTGCGAGACCTTATCGAGGATTGGGTCAGGCGAGGAGAACTACCCGAATACGTCATTCAACCAACAACGCCTGCATCTGCCCCTGCGCTGCCACCACCGACTCCCCGGAGAGGGAATGATCCTGGATCGAGCAATCGCGGGATTATTATCAACTGATCCTACTCAGCGGATCCGTTCAGTTTGTCGGACTCCGGTTCGTAGTTCATGTTTTTTGGTTTTTAGGCGACTTCTCGCCCCTCTTTGTTTTCAACGCATGTAATAAGCGCGGCAACATCCGCCCACATGCACGGAACCGACCTGTAATCTCCAGTCGTGTTCGGGGTTAGAATAACTGCCGCTTAGCTTTCATGAATCAATAATTATCAATCTTGAGCTCCGGCTCCTAACTGGATCCGTCCAGTATAAACATTGAGCTCCGGCTCCCAACTGGATCCGCCCAGTACAAACATGAGCTCCGGCTCCCAACTGGATCCGTCCAGTATTAACAAATTCTCATGCGCTTTTCCTTGGTCGTCTTACCCTGGTAAGGCCGTCTTGGAACTTCATGTGCTTTTCCTTGGTCGTCTTACTCCGGTAAGGCCGTCTTGGAACTTTCATGGCAATTCCTTGGTCATCTTACTCCTCTAAGGCCGTCTTGGAACCCCTCTAAATCTCCTCGAATGGTTTACTCTGGTAAGGCCATCTAGGAAATATTCTTGCATTATTTGTTTTATCTTCTTGCAGGTACAAAATCCTGGTCTTCTTGGATTTCTCTGGCCTTAATACGATCCCGTGTGATCGTCGGTTTTCTGGCCTTAATACGATCCGACGTGATCGTCGAATTCTGGGTTTGGATTTCTCAGATTATCCAGAACACATCTTCCTTCAACCAGCAAGATATGTTTTGGGGGGCAAACATGTTGACACACTTTTTGGTAAAAGCTGTCACACTGAATATCTGGATAGCATCGCGCTTGGATATGGAGAACAACATCAGAAGATAGGCAGCGATTTGGTCAAAGTCGCATCACGAACAAAGAAAGGCCCGAAACTCCTATCAGACAACCTTTTCTGGTCTGAAAACAGCAATTATAGAGTCGATCTCTGTAACTCCTTTAGATCTCTGAATTAGCTTCAGTTTGAGCTTTGGTTTGGCTCAATCGGACTCACAGTTTGAAAGATACGCCGTTTCCGTGAATGGGTGTATTCTGGCAATTTCCAGGATAAAGTGGCGAAGCGTCACACGATCGGAGTACGGCTTGTGCATCCTCTCTGGCTCATGGTACACCCTCGGTTCGCCCTTCATAGGATCGCCTCCCTCGGATCGTGGCGCCCCCTCAGACCCCAACCCGTTTGTGGTACACATCCTGATCACGACCCGCTCGTGACACACCAGCTTCACCATACAACTCACGATCAGACCTCGGTTCGTGGAGCTCATATCACGATCTGATCCCATGAGCACGAACCGACCCCTGCACCTGCTGATACAAGCACTGTTTTGACCTGTTCTCATGCCATATCTTGCTCCTACTTTTCCGGATCGGGTGCCACGTACCCCATCATGAACCGGTCTCCCCAGAAGCTCTCCTACAACTATAAATACACCTCTATATGGAATTTTAAGGTGATTCTCTCTGACTTTTTAGATGAAACTTTCTCCTACATCTAGACAGCCTCTGCCATTACTGATTGCAAGGACTCTGCACCTTTCTACACATAAATTCTCCTCTTGTAATCTCAATTAACACACGGATTGTGTGTCTGCATATAACTGATTCTTGTAATTTGTCAGTATAACAATAAGATTATAAAGTGGACGTAGGCTACATCTACTGCCGAACCACTATAAAAACTTCGTGTGTCTCCTTTTATTTATCATTTTCTGCATTCTGTGATCTGTCATCTGCATTTGGGTGTTAGGCCCAGATTTTGGTCTAACAATTACCTTGATCTTTCTCATCATTGGTTGGGAAACTAACACCTACTTTATCCTTGCATCTACTAGATACTACGCAAGTATCTACATTACGTCCAAAGATTTTGCAATAGTTATATATAGTCAGTTTACAAAGGTATTGGACTTTTACAAAATGCTTTGTAGCTTTAGTAAGTCGAATCAAAAACTCATCGAGCAAATCATGAATAAGAGTAATTTCAACCATGCATTTTGCATACTCGATTCGATCCATCTTTTTGATGGATTCATACATACATAGGAAACTACATATCCTAGTAGTTAGCCAACATATTCCCAATAAAGACCATGCAAACTATGGGATATTCGACAAATTTGATCGAAATTGGAACTTTCTTAACACTACCACTATTGTTTTCTACAGCGATGTCGTCCCATGGTTTAACTATGAAAATTTTATTTTGGATAATCATCGGATATGCTTGAACAATTTTCAATCTGTCTTAAGCACTAGCAAAGTGGAAAAATATAAATAGCCATTTGATTTTACCTTGATAGCTCCACCAGTTTCCATATCTTCATCAAATGAGTGATAACAACAGTATATGAGAGAGGATGATTGAGGAAGAAGCCGACTAAATAGTCATGCCATATTTTTTAACCAACATTAATGATCACTTTGGTCGGAACCAACATCCTACTAGAGAATTTAAGTTGCATAGGTTGAGGGGACAATGATCCCGCATTCCTGGTTTTCATACAGAAAAGGGATGACTATTTCTTTGTTGAAGCAAGGGGTAGAGGACAGGGCAGAGGGAAGAAATGAAGGCGGAGGATCCAACGAGGGAGGAACTGGGGAAGGAGGAGAAATCGATGTAGGGTTAGAGGTTTGAGCGGCGAAGGGAAAATTAGCGGCAAGGACAGAGGGAAGGTTGTCTTAATTATTGATTTTTAATTTTTAATTTTTAATTATTAATTTTTTAACAATCATTATTGATACATAATCATTAACATTAATTACTAAATACTACATATCACTTCACAAGTATTAAATTTATTAATTTTAATTAATAATTGATAATGATTGAATATCACATCTTAATTATTAAATAGTACTTATTAAATAACAATTATCATTGTTAAACAATGTTTTTTTTGGAAAAGTCTGTAGGGTTGAATGGCCCCTACCATTTTATTTGTATTATGAGGTAACTTACAACATAAACATGAGAAAGGTTACAAGAGGATACAATGAAATAGATAGGAGGAAATAAAAGGGACCGCTTCATAACCATTTGGTTTTGATAGACTAATCAAACCCAAATGTTGAGTACATGACTTCTCTTCTGACGCCAGTGCATATTGCTTGATAAACTTGTGCTCTGCTAGTCACTTTCCTATGGAATATTCTATGATTTCTTTCTTTCCAGATCTCAGATACAGTACTTTTATCATTATCAAAAGCTCATATGTTTTCTCTTCTTTCCATCTTGTTGCTTTATAGATACTCATCCACTCTTCTTTGCTATCAATTAATAAAATAGCATATCCATCTTTTTGCTTGATTTTCCTCCATAGGAAACACACATATGAATAGTTAAAAAATAAGTGTTTGACATTTTCCTCACCTGATCTACATAGAACACATGTTTTTGAAACATTCATACCTTTTCGAACAAGATTCAAAAGAGTATTCATTCCATTCTGATGAACTTTCCACGTTTCGAAGTTGATTCTCTCATTACACTGGTCACTCCAAATTCTTTTATATCATGGATATTTGTGTATTTGCATATCACCAGAAAGGGCTTCATATACAATGCTTGTTGAATGTGCTTTCTTTCTTTCAGTCCATAAATATTCATCTAACTGACGACTGTTATATTCTCTACCATTATGGTCTTGCCATATTGTTTGTAACGCTTTAATGCTTATGTTGGGTAAGCACACTTTTACACTAATCACGTAGGAGGGAGCTCTTGCATTTAGTGGTATACCAATTTGTGTGATAGCATCATGATCAACATACTCCGCAAGAATAAGACAACACTTCATCCATGGCATGCTCCAGAATTTTGCTCTACTAACAGCCGAGACATTTATTTGAGAAAATGGCTTCACTTTCTCATGCACTTTTGTCATAGTTTTCCATATCCAGCTTTGAGTAGGTTTTGCTACCACTGTCCAAATATCATCGTTCTTTAGATTCTGCTTCTTCGTCCATGATACCCATAGTGTATTACTCTTAGTGACCAGATTACATAAATGCTTCGAAAGTGCAGCTATCTTCCACTAACTAATATTCTTGATCCCATGACCACCTTTGTTCTTCGGTTTCTCCATTTTATGAAATGCAATTTGTGCTAATTTGGTTATATGTATAGGGCCTGACCATAGAATGTTTCTCATAGCAGTTTTTATCATGTTTAATAGGTTAGTAGGAAATATAAAGGTCCTACACCAATATACAGTCGTGGAGAATATAATAGCATTCAGAATCACTAATCCATCTAGATGCGAGAGTAATCTATTTTCCCATCTAGTTAGGACTGGGGTGATCTTCTCATACAGAGGAAGACATTGAACATTTGTGGTTGCTAGAGGTATCCCAAGATAAGATATATTATCATGCATTAGAGACATATTTGTTAGGCTTAAGACTTCATGTGTTTGACGTAAATCAATGCCAACAAGAAGGATTTGCGATTTATTAAGATTCATGTGAAGACCAGAGAAAGTATAAAATGGAGATAGGGTATTGAAGTAACCCTCATATTATCCCATTTAATTTATAATCAAATGCCCTGAATTTACATCAGTTAAATCCTTCGTTGCCTCCTTAATAGGATTTACCCCTATTAGGTCTCCTCAAGATCCTTTTTCTTTGCACATTAATATAAATATATCAGTACAAATAGGATACTTAACGATGCAGATTTTTTTTGCAAAACTCATTTCACAAATATCCTGAACCAAACTATCTTAAACATTTAGAATTTTCATCATACTATATTTAAATGTTAGTAATACAATTTAACCTTCATAAAACTTTATATAATGTTGGATTTACCAAACCATCTATAAAAGGTTGAGAATCAAGGCATTTGTTTGCCCTTGGATTGTGTACATGCACAAAGAATTCCCTATGCACATGCACAACCCTCTTCATTTAGGGATTCTCTTGATACCCATAATTCAGACTTTATAATGGCAATAAAATTGAGTATAGGTTTAAACTTATAATTCTCTTAGGTTAAAATGCATCATACACTTTTTAGGTCATTTTCACAAACACCTTGCTAACTGCTCGTTAATGTGCCACAGTGAACAAAAATAACTATAAACAATAATTTTGAAGCTTCTTGTTTGCTAGAAATTACTTCTTTCGTACAATAGATAAAACCCATTTTATTATATCAGAATCATTTTCAATGTATTGAAACATTCAGGTTCATGACTTTGTAATTGAAAAGTGTATACATTGAGCTTGAATACCTTGCCATTTATATCATTCATATGTGCTAGGCACATGACCTATATTGCTATAAAAAGACACAAAAATAACTACTAGATATTGACATATACACAAACTTATAACCCTTTTTGTAACACCCCATAATTTTCAATATTAATGTTCTTAAATTAAAGAATAACTAATCTCAAATGTGAGAATTAAGGGAAACGGGTTGCGCCATTGTGTTCATATCGGAATTCTGGTTGAGATAGAGTCCGAGTTTGCGTGAATTGGACTTCGTACGAAGAAGTTATGGCCATCGGAAGTTTCACTAAAATTTAAATAGATTTCAAAAATTTGAATTTCAGAATCAGATTGGGCTAGGCGGAAAATTTTCCGCCAGGGCCAGTGCGACCTGGGGGTCGACCTACCCACATAGGTCGACCAGGGGGTCGACCTGAGGGTCGATCTGGGGGTCGACCTGCCCCCCTTCGGGAAGATTTGTTTGATGACCTTTTTATGATAGTATGCTGAGTCATTAGGATTTCTGATCTCGTCTAAATGGCTGGGGTTAATTCTGGGTTGATCGGACGGCTTAAATTAATCCTAAACTCTATAAAAACACATGTAGACTCAAACCCTAAAATCAAATAAAAATAAGAATCATGGCCTTCATGCCGTCACCTTGCAACCTAGAATAGCCGCCACCAATTAGAGCGGGAAGAAAAGCTAATCAAATTCAATTCTAATCTGAACCGCAACAAATTGTCTTCTTCAAAGAAAAGCTAATTCAATTTCAGAACTCAGATTTTAGAACTCAAGACCTTCTTTGAGTTGTGAGTTCAATTTCTTTAATAAAATAATTAACAATTTAATTGGACTGAGCTATGATTTGGATTATATGGTTATGTTGTGAATCATTGACCTTATGTTATTATCTATGTTGTAAATTCTATGATGTTATCATCAATGTTGTAAAGTTGTGATGTTATCATCTATGTTGTAATTCTATGATTGGCTTATGTATAATCAAATCACAATGATGTTTCATATGCTAGTTTGGTTATGTTGTTGGAACTATTTCATATGATAAATCATATGTATGTATGCAAGTTTAGATGTTATTTTAGATATGAATCATATGCAAGTTAGTGAGAATCATATACAACCTTACATGTTTCATGACATCTATTTTATGTGTAAATTGGGTCTAAAATTAGGCTATGACATGTGTGAGTTATATGCTAGTATACAAAATTCTATATGCAAGTTTACATGTTTAGATGTAAGTTTACACCATCGTTTATGTCGCATAAATCACACAAGCAAGTATATATATATATGTTTGGAGTATGAATCATATAAATTTTGTGGTTATTGCTTATGCAAGTTTACACCTTACGGTTAGATCTATGACATACATGGTTTATGCAAGTTTGTGACTATTACTTAAACAAGTTTACACCTTTAGATTTAGATCTATGACATATGTAGTTTTATGCAAGTTTGTGACTTTGGCCTATGCAAGTTTTAGATGAAGAACCTTATTCATACATGCAAGTTCACCCCTTATGTTTAGATCTAGTTTTTATTCTATGCATGTTGCGATGTTTTCTCTTTATTCCATAAGTTAGACTATTCGAGTCTAACGTATATTTTGCGTTAAATGAATGAACGTACAACGTAGGGCAATGGGATAATATTAAAAGATTTAATATTGAGAATTGGTGTAAATGCCTTAAATGGCATAAAATAAATTTATGATGATAACTGGTATAATTTTGCATACCATAAATAGATGGACATAATTGAGTCAATTATGGACATAGTTAAATTTGGAATTGATTGATAATTTGAATAAGGAAATTAATTCAAATTGGGGAATAATTAATTATGTGTAATTAATCGCCTAAGACACGAGGTTAGGCTCTTTTGTGGTGTAAGACTGCCCGGACCTGCCCGGCAAATCCAGCTGCCACAAATGCCAGTCTAATGTGGGAGGTCTTAGGCATAAATTAAATGCGTAACAGTTGTAAAGACACCAGGTTAGGCTTGTTTGTGGTGTAAGACTGCCCAGACCCGCCCGACAAATCCAGCTGCCACAAATGTTAGTCTAATGTGAGAGGTCTCTACAAAGTTACGGTGTTAATGAATTAAGAAACACTTAACCAGATAAACATGTAGTGGGACATAGGGGTTAAGTGGGTGCCTTTGGTGGCTTGTGAAATACGATTAGAAACATTTAACCAAAATTGAAACATGTAAGTGAACATAAATAAGAAGAGGGTTAAGTGGGATGTACTAGAGGGGACCAAGCTTAGGTGGATAGCTTGTGTCAAGTAATGGGGGTCTGTTTCAACCAGTAACCCATAAGTATATTTCTGGGCTCGACCCAAGTTGAGGACGTGACACGCGTACTGGCTTGACTATAAGAGGCCAAAATGGGTTAGCGGTGGCAAAGCAAGTCCAACGGGTTCATGTGCGTGTGTGAGCCCGGGCTGGTAGGTAAGATGTTGTGGCATCGTGTAGGTATAAGCCGTGCATTGTTGGTGGTATCGGGTTGCCACTTTGGAGTGATACACCGCACTATGGGGCCAGCACGGGTATCTACGAGTTAGGGAGCCGATCGCATGGGGGTAGTGGGTACACCTAGTGGAGATAGGGGCAGGCAGCACCTATGAAGGCAACTAGGGGTACACGAAACTACCATTATCAATATTAAAGTCTTGTAGGCATGATCAACCTTTAGGGTGATTAGTGGTGGTGCAGTATAGTAATTATCTTATAGTGGTTTAGGTGCGCCTTTAACGTTATCTTTGTTCACCTTATTTCCTTTAGTTTGCTCTGCTATACCCAATTGTTCACAATCATTTCCTTATTTTCCAACTTACGCCTTAGCCTAGTTATTTTGATAATTATATTGGTAAAGTTATCGCACTCGCCAGACTTTATGTCTGACCCCCTTTGTTTCCACCTCTTTTCTACCTTTTCCCCCAGGTGCTCAGGGTGGAACTAACACCAGTGGAGCTTGATTTTGGACAACTGTATCTCTTGCTTTTAGAAGTTGCTTGGATCGCTGAAGTAAAAGTTTAGCCTATCTTATTTATTGCTATTTTTTGTTGGGGTTATGTCTTTCAATTTATGAACTCTGATTTAGTCAAGATGTATATTATGTACTTTGACTCCGGTTTTTGATGATGCAATCAAACCTATGTGTTTACCGCTGCAATGAATAAAATTTTAAATTTTTAAGTACTATTTATATCTGTCTTGTTGTTAAGTTTCTGTTCTATACACACTTAAAACGCTCCATAGAAGTTAATGCATTCCCTTTGTGAGTGACATTAATGGACGTGGGGTGTTACACGTGGTATCAGAGCTGAGGTTACCAGAACAGATATGAATTTTGAAAAACTGTTTTTCAAAAACACTTTTATAAAGAAGTAACTTCAAAAGTATGTTTTAAGGAAAGTATTTTCAAGAGAAAAGCTTATTTTAGAAAGCATAACCCCAAGAGCCATATATCTTTCCTTCGATTCTTTGTATTGAATCTTTCCTTTTTCGTTTCAGCATGTCTGGAATTCCCGAGATACCGGAGGGGATACGGATACTAGGATGGTTTAGGAGGTATTTGGAGACTAGGGCCACCACCGCAGGTCCAGCAAATGCTCCTCCTCCTCCTCCTCCTCGTGTCTATACTTTTGCAAAGATATTTAAGGACTTTCGAGCAATGGGTGGAAAACCTTTTCACGGGACGGAGACTTTTGTTGAAGCTCGAAATTGGCTAAATGAGGTGGAAGAATTGTTTGGGATCTTTGAAGTGGAAGATGGAAGAAAGGTCCAGTTAGCTGCCTGGCTAATGAAGGATGAGGCCTCGTTTTGGTGGGAGGTCACTAACGGAGAGCATCCAGTTGATACATGGCCAGACTTCAGGCGTGGGTTTGAGGCAAAGTTTCTCTCACGAGCTGAAGAGAATCTATACATGGAAAGGTTTTTGGCGTTGAAGCAAGGGAATCTATCAATGAAAGAATACGTCAACAAGTTCAATCAGTTGGCGAGATTTGGCTTGGACTTGGTGAATACAACAGAAAAGAAGGCCCTAAGATTTGTTAAGGGTTTGAACGAACCGCTTCATGGGTTAGCTATGACCCACATCCCTATGAGGGCTACCTTTGAGAGACTAGTTGACATGGCGCTTATGCATGAAGAAGAGAAGGGTGCCAATGCTAATAAGGCACCCAAGAAGAAAGAGGATCAAAAGAAACCGTAACAGCAATAACAGAACAAGAAAGGTGGTAAAGGAAACCATGGTAAGGGAAAGAAAAGATGCTTTAACTGTGGGACACCAGGCCATCTAAGCAAAGATTGTAGGAAGAAAAAGAAGACTGGCTGTTTCCACTGTGGCGAAGCGGGACATCTGATTAAGGACTGCCCAAGAAAAGGGCAGAGGGCAGGGTCTACCTCGAGAGGACAGGTGCAGGCTCTTATGGCACCAGGGCAGGCAAGGGGCAAGTTCAGGCTCTCGTGGTCCCACCGCTGCAAGAACGAGGTAGAACGATTTCCGTTGAAAGTTTAGTTTTTCTGTTTGATCATCCTGTCCGTACTTTATTCGATTCTGGCGCATCACATTCGTTTATCTCTACATCATTAGTTGAAACACTGCACCTAAATACTAGTTTAGTTACAGATCCCTTAGTAGTCTCAAATCCTATTGGTGGTTCGGCTCATCTTTCTATGATTTGTCGGAATTTGAGAGTGTCTATCTTGGGCGTTGGGTTTGAATGCAACGCCTTTGTTCTTGGCTCCATGGACTACAGCTTGATTCTAGGTCTGGATTGGCTAACTAGATACGGGGCCATCCTAGATTGTGAAAGAAGGGTAGTTAGATTGTTGACTCGTTGTGGAAAGACCCTAGATATTTCTTGTGACCCTAGAGGTCTAGTAATGCTTAGCTACCTAGAATCCCTTGATGCATCCAATGATGATTTACATTATGTTTGTATAGTCCGTGAATATGTTGATGTCTTCGATGAGGTGAGGGGTTTACCCCCAAAACATGAGATAGAATTTCGAATATATCTAGTAGATAATGCAAAGCCAGTTGCATTGCCATTGCGCCACATGGCTCCAAGAGAGAGAAGAGAACTCAGTAAGCAAATGAAAGAATTGCTTGAGAAGGGGTTCATAAGACGTAGTATATCAGAGTGGGGTGCTTCAGTAGTATTTTCCATGAAGGAAGATGGGTCCCTTAGACTTTGTGTGGACTATAGAGAACTTAATAAGCTTACTAAGAAGAATATGCACCCACTGCCGAGGATTGACGATCTCTTCGATCAGTTAGTTGGCGCCTCAGTGTTTTCGCAGTTGGACTTAGCCACTGGTTTCCATCAATTGAGAGTGGCTGAGGATAGCATAGACCAGATTGCCTTTAGGACTCCGGACGGCTTCTTCGAGTGACTTGTGATGCCCTTCAGTTTGACAAACACCCCCGCATACTTTGTTGACTTGATGAGTAGGGTGTTTAGGGAGTACCTTAACAAATTCATGGTAGTCTTTGTGGACGACATCTTGATCTTTTCTAAAAGCGAGGAAGAGCATGCCCTACATCTTAGGGAAGTGTTGGAGACCCTACGATCGCATAGCCTTAAAGCTAAATTTTCTAAATGTCACTTTTGGAGGAAGGAAGTGCGATTCTTAGGGCACGTGGTTTCCAAAGAAGGGATAGCTGTGGATCCCACGAAGGTTGTGGCCATCCAAGATTGGAAGGTCCCTAAAAATGCTACCGAGGTGAGGAGTTTCTTAGGGTTGGCTGGCTACTATAGGAAGTTTATCAAAGACTTCGCAAAAATATCAGCCCCATTAACACGCTTGACGAAGAAGAAGTTAGTTTTCACATAGGACATAGATTGTGATGATTCGTTCCAACGTTTAAAGAGAGCTTTGACCACAGCCCCAGTCTTAGTGTTGCCATATGGGAGTAAGCCATTTACCGTTTATACCGATGCTTGTGGGACAGGACAAGGCGCAGTCTTAATGCAAGAGGGAAGGGTAATAGCCTATAGAGGAAGGCAGTTGAGAGTGCATGAGAGAAATTACCCTACACATGACCTAGAGTTAGCTGCTATTGTTTTCGCGCTTAAGTCTTGGCGCCATTATCTTCTTGGAGAGAAATTCGAATTGTTCACTGACCACAAATTTCATAAATACTTGTTCTCTCAGAAGGACTTGAACTTAAGGCATCAAAGGTGGATGGAATTCTTAGCGTCCTACGATTTTAAGATAGCATATACCCCTGGCAAGAGTAACGTGGTGGCAGACACCTTAAGTCGGAAAAGGTTGTCCTTGAGTCCGTTGTTTGTTGAGCGGCGAAGCTTAGTGTTTATCCCTACGTTTGACTTTAAATCTTCCATTGACTTTGTACCCGGTTTGCTAGCATCCTTAGAGGTCAGACCTACGCTTTTGGGATGGATTGGTGAGGCACAGCGAGATGACCCACGGTTGGTTGAGTTTGTAGAGAAGCTCAAAAGGGGGGAGTCATCGAGCCATCTCAGTAGGTATACCCTAGATGATAAGGGTTGGGTACGTAGGGACGGTAGACTTTGTGTACCATGAGACGAGAACTTGAGGAAGACCATTCTTGATGATGCACATCGTTCGAAGATGACCATCCATCCCGGCGGGGACAAGATGTACATGGACATGGGACGAGTTTACTTTTAGGCCGGTATGAAGAGGGATGTGGCCAAGTTTGTCGCTAGATGCTTGGTATGCCAACAAGTAAAAGCAGAGCAAAAGAAGCCTGGTGGGTTGCTTCACCCATTGGAGGTCCCACAATGGAAGTGGGAGAGTGTCTCGATGGACTTTGTTGATGGGTTATCGAGATTGAGGAAGGGTAATACGGGGATTTGGGTCATGGTAGACAGACTTACTAAGAGCACCCATTTCATTCCCGTGAAGAGTAAGAGGACTGCTCCATGGTTAGCCTCCGTATACATTCGAGAGATAGTTCGTTTGCACGGTGTTCCTTTTAGCATAATGAGCGACCCCGATCCTATCTTTACTAGCGAGTTTTGGAAGAGCTTGTAAGAGGCGGTAGGGACTCAGTTATGTTTGAGCACTGCATATCATCCTCAGACGGACGGCCAGACCGAGAGGGTGAATCGTATTCTAAAGGACATATTGAGGTTGTGTGTCTTAGACTTCGGAGGTACATGGGAGGAACATCTTCCTTTGGTGGAGTTCGCATATAATAATAGCTTTCAGTCTAGCATTGACATGGCACCGTTCGAGGCTCTTTATGGACGGCCATGTCGTTCGCCTACATGTTGGTGGGAATCTACAGATAAGATCGTGCTTGGGCCCGATATGATTAGAGAGACTTCAGAAAAGATAGATTTGATTCGAAGGAGGATGAAGACGGTGCAAGATAGGCAGAAATTTTATGCGGACAAGAGGAGGAAAGATCTTGAGTTTGATATTGGGGACATGGTCTTTGTCAAGGTGTCTCCATTACGGAATGTTGTTCGCTTTGGGTCCGTTGGGAAGTTAGCACCAAGGTTCGTAGGGCCATTTCCTATTAAGGAGAGGATTGGACAGATGGCGTATAGAGTGGAGTTGCCCGAGATACTTAGTGGTGTACACAATGTATTCCATGTATCACATTTGAGGAAGTGCTTGCATGAGACCGCGGAAGTGGTGGAGCCGAGCTTGCTCAGAGAGGTGGAGGTAGAGCGCGATGTGATGATTCGACGAGCTCCTACGTGCATTCTTGGGTCGAAGATTAAGAAGTTGAGGAATCGAGAGGTCAAGCTAGTCAAAGTGCAATGGGGAGATGATGAGAGCAATGCTACTTGGGAGACGGAAGAGAAGATGCGTTCACTGTACCCTTTTCTTTACGAGGGTATGTCTTTTAATTTCTCCTTTATCGCTTAGCTTGTACTTGCTTTATCTTTAGTATGTCCTCTCGCTAGTATCTTTGACCTTTAGATAGGGTAGTCCTATGGTTGAAACATGTGTTTGAGACATGTTATGTATGATGGATGCATGTGGATGTAAGTGTTTGCTAGTGGTTGCTCGTGGATGCATATACACACACTTTAGGCACTAGATCGGCTCAGTCACTTCATATTGCATATTGCATATAAATGTGTGTGCATATTTAAGTTAATGAATGTATAATGGTTATGTTATCATACGGATGCTGCATTTTGGTGAATGGTTGTGCACACATGTAGAAATAATACGTATCGATAGGATTCTTTCGCATACATAATGGAAGCATGGCACTATCATGGTTTGCATTAAGGAGGTCAACTGAATCAGTAGACCACCTGATTTTGCATTAGATAAAGAACATATACACACACTTCTTGCATATGTTCATACAGCATTAGGAATTTTATAAGGACAATGGATCCCTGTGTTTGATGGATGAGTAGATGGTTGTTTGGATGTTTGGATATGCATTCTCCTTAACTTGGAGATTTCGGGGGTGAAATCCTTTAAGGAAGGGAGAATGTAACACACCGTAATTTTCAATATTAATGTTCTTAAATTAAAGAATAAATAATCTCAGATGTGAGAATTAAGGGAAACAGGTTGCGCCACTGTGTTCGTCTCGGAATTCTGGTTGAGATAGATTCCGAGTTTGCGTGAATTGGACTTCGTATGAAGAAGTTATGGCCATCGGAAGTTTCACTAAAATTTAAACAGATTTCAAAATTTCGAATTTCAGAGTCAGATTGGGCTAGGCGGGAAATTTTCCGCCAGGGCCAGGGCGACCAGGGGGTCGACCTACCCACACAGGTCGACCAGGGGGTCGACCTAGGGGTCGATCTGGGGGTCGACCTGCCCCCCTCCCCCCCTCCACCGGGCAGATTTGTTTGATGACCATTTTATGACTGTATGCTGAGTCATTAGGGTTTCTGATCTGGTCTGAATGGTTGGGGTTAATTCTGTGTTGATCGGACGGCTTAAATTAATCCTAAACTATATAAAAATACATGTAGACTCAAACCCTAAAATCAAATAAAAATTAGAATCATAGCCTCCATGCCGTTACCTTGCAACGTAGAATAGCCGCCACCAATTAGAGAGGAAGAAAAGCTAATCAAATTCAATTCTAATCTAAACTGCAACAAATTGTCTTCTTCAAAGGAAAGCTAATTCAATTTCAGAACTCAGATTTCAGAACTCAAGACCTTCTTTGAGTTGTGTGTTCGATTTCTTTAATAAAATAATGAACAATTTAATTGGATTGAGCTATGATTTGGATTATATGGTTATGTTGTGAATCATTGACCGTATGTTATTATCTATGTTGTAAATTCTATGATGTTATCATCTATGTTGTAAAGTTGTGATGTTATCATCTATGTTGTAATTCTATGATTGGCTTATGTATAATCAAATCACAATGATGTTTCATATGCTAGTTTGGTTATGTTGTTGGAACTAATTCATATGATAAATCATATGTATGTATGCAAGTTTAGATGTTATTTTAGATATGAATCATATGCAAGTTAGTGAGAATCATATACAACCTTACATGTTTCATGACATCTATTTTATGTGTAAATTGGGTCTAAAATTAGGCTATGACATGTGTGAGTTGTATGCTAGTATACAAAATTCTATATGCTAGTTTACATGTTCAGATGTAAGTTTACACCATCGTTTATGACGCATAAATCACACATGCAAGTGTGTGTGTGTGTGTATATATATATATATATATATATATATATGTTTGGAGTATGAATCATGTAACGTAAGTTTGTGGTTATTGCCTATGCAAGTTTACACCTTATGGTTAGATCTATGACATACATGGTCTATGCAAGTTTGTGACTATTACTTAAACAAGTTTACACCTTTAGATTTAGATCTATGACATATGTAGTTTTATGCAAGTTTGTGACTTTGGCCTATGAAAGTTTTAGATGAAGAACCATATTCGCACATGCAAGTTCACCCCTTATGTTTAGATCTAGTTTTATTCTATGCATGTTGTGATGTTTTCTCTTTATTCCATAAGTTAGACTATTCGAGTCTAACGTATATTTTGCGTTAAACGAATGAACATACAACGTGGGGCAATGGGATAATATTAAAAGATTTAATATTCAGAATTGACATAAATGCCTTAAATGGCATAAAATAAATTTATGATGATAATTGGTATAATTTTGCATACCATAAATAGATGGACATAATTGAGTCAATTATGGACATAGTTAAATTTGGAATTGATTGATAATTTGAATAGGGAAATTAATTCAAATTGGGGAATAATTAATTATGTGTAATTAATCGCCTAAGATAGGAGGTTAGGCTCTTTTGTGGTGTAAGACTGCCCGGACCTGCCCGGCAAATCCAGCTGCCACAAATGTCAGTCTAATGTGGGAGGTCTTAGGCATAAATTAAATGTGTAACAGTTGTAAAGACACGAGGTTAGGCTCGTTTGTGGTGTAAGACTGCCCAGACCCGCCCGGCAAATCCAGCTGCCACAAATGGCAGTCTAATGTGAGAGGTCTCTACAAAGTTACGGTGTTAATGAATTAAGAAACACTTAACCAGATAAACAAGTAGTGGGACATAGGGGTTAAGTGGGTGCCTTGGGTGGCTTGTGAAATATGATTAGAAACACCTAACCAAAATTGAAACATGTAAGTGCACATGAATAAGAAGAGGGTTAAGTGGGATGTACTTGAGGGGACCAAGCTTAGGTGGATAGCTTGAGTCAAGTAATGGGGGCCCGTTTCAACCAGTAACCCATAAGTATCTTTGTGGGCTCGACCCAAGTCGAGGACGAGACACGCATACTGGGCTTGGCTGTAAGAGGCCAAAACGTGTTAGCGGTGGCAACGCAAGTCCAACGGGTTCATGTGCGTGTGTGGGCCTGGGCTGGTAGGTAAGACGTTGTTGCATCGTGTAGGTATAAGCTGTGCATTGTTGGTAGTATCGGGTTGCCACTTTGGGGAGTGATACACCCCACTGTGGGGCCAGCACGGGTATTTACGAGTTAGGGAGTCGATCGCATGGGGGTAGTGGGTACACCTAGTGGAGATAGGGGCAGGCGGCACCTATGAAGGCAACTAGGGGTACACGAAACTACCATTATCATTATTAAAGTCTTGTAGGCGGGATCAACCTTTAGGGTGACTAGTGGTGGTGCAGTATAGTAATTATCTTATAGTGGTTTAGGTGCGCCTTTAACGTTATATTTGTTCACCTTATTTCCTTTAGTTTGCTCTGCCATACCCAATTGTTCACAGTCATTTCCTTATTTTCCAACTTATGCCTTAGCCTAGTTATTTTGATAATTATATTGTTAAAGTTATCGCACTCGCTAAACTTTATGTCTGACCCCCTTTGTTTCCACCTCTTTTCTTCCTTTTCCCCCCAGGTGCTCAGGGTGGAACTAGCACCAGTGGAGCTTGATTTTGGACAACTGTATCTCTTGCTTTTAGAAGTTGCTTGGATCGCTGAAGTAAAAGTTCAGCCTATCTTATTTATGGCTATTTTGTGTTAGGGTTATGTCTTTCAATTTATGTACTCTGATTTAGTCAAGATGGATATTATGTACTTTGACTCTGGTTTTTGATGATGTAATCAAACCTATGTGTTAACCGGTGCATTGAATAAAATTCTAAATTTTTAAGTACTGTTTATATCTGTCTTGTTGTTAAGTTTTTATTCTAAAACGCTCCATAGAAGTTAATGCATTCCCTTTGTGAGTGACATTAATGGACGTGGGGTGTTACACTTTCTATTTAAGGTAACTGACATATATAAATAAATAACTCAGAAAACACATAGTTTTAGCACTCATTATGGCTTCAGATATTACATATTATGTGAAGCATTACACTCTTACATTTAAGCTGAATATAGGTTCATAATTCATTTAACATACATAATGCAAACTCCTCTTTATTCCTAGAAACTAGACTACTTCATATTTTAAGTCCTACTGCAACATATCTCTTGCATAAAAGCATCATAACTAAGCATCTTCAAAGCAGCAACTTATGTCTCCTTTCCTGGATTCAATCCATGAGCTGCCTCATCAAGATGAGACACCCCATAAGATTGGAAATACAATCAAAACAGTGTCAGACAACATGGTCTCATATGAGCATAAACCAATATTTATATCACTTATTTTCCATTTCAAAATGCATATAACATTATTGTCATACCATACATTCACATGATTCCTCGGTCCCTCTTTTCTACCATGTTACTCTACTAACTCTAACATGAATCCTAGACTGATTATCACATTTAAACGGGTCACATACCTAGAGTATCTATGCATTAAACACATTGTGCACATTGTCTGGGTCATCTCTCAGTTATTCAAGCACACAGAGGCCTCCGGGGCTTGTTTCAAGCCATGTACATACCCATCATCCTCATTAATGATGAATACATGAATGCAATAAATGTTAAACCACCTACCAGACCCCTTTTTTGTCATTAGTTAGGCATTTAATTCTTTAATACCCCCAAAAACTCCATACATCCTCACTGATGCATGTAATCCCCCATCTAAATGATGAATAGCATACATATAAATGTGAAGACAATCAGTATTGTCATTTTAACACACTATTCATAGGCAAACAATCTCCTAGATTGAAATAAACATGTAACGGTGATAACATAAGTAAATTTTATTGCTAAACATTCAAGATATTAATCTAGCAGTGTCTCTATATCATGACATATTGCCCTGAGCATAGAATGAAGGTGATTAGGACACCCCCAACCGTTGCATTTCTCTTCATTAAATATAATCTAAGTCAGAGAAATAGTTGTAGCAAATGGATCATCTTATGAGCACTTATCATAGCTCCATTTTCCATCCTTAATGTTAAGAATAAACATAAGCTTTAAACCCTTCTTGTTTAATGCTGCTTATTCTTAAGCTTATAAACCCCACCCCATGGCAATATTATTGTCAAGTCATTGTTTAAGATCAGATCCAAGAACACTTATATAAACTAAAATACATATTCATGCATAACCATTCAATCCATACAAACAAGCAAAACATATAATACTTGTGATTAAAACATCAACAAATAACAATCATTGGCTAACTAAAAAGGGCTTAATGCCTATAAATAGTGAGATATACTCACCAAAGTTCTTCCTTCTCTTAACTCTATATTTTCCAGTTTTCTTCTCTAATCTCTACGACCTTATTAACAGTTATTTTTCCAGAGGAAATGTTATGGCATTAACCCTCTTAAGGATGGTTTTATGTGTTATTTATAACCAGTATTTTTCCTAGGGTTTCACCTTATACCAAATACCAGTATTATCCCCCACTTGTATTTATCCATCATAGCCACATTTTCAAGTAAAATGATTTTCAGGTGTACCATTCTTAATACGTTTAGACTATAGGCTATAAATGGTAATGTTCTTATCATTCAAATGGTGTGATTTCTGAATGGTCCCTTCCCTCTTTTGATGTTCCTTAGCTAGATACAAATGAGAAAAAGGTTGCATAATGACAAACAAATTTGTATAACCAATTTTAAATATTATTTTCCCTCGGCCATTTTATATAAATCTAAATGTAAATGTCATATAAACACACATATTACATGTTCAACCATAATCTATTTCCTGCCTAATTATTTTATCATTAAAACATTATTATTATTCCATATTATTTGACAAACTATTGGTTTAATAATATTCATAATTTTCGCTACCCTTGTCTTATCACCTATGTGTAAAAAGGAATTAGCATATACAATTTTATTTAAAGGATTTAAAACCTAGGGTTATTACAGATATTCATGGTTGACTGAAGAGAGGAGGATGTAGGTTTAGTGAATATTAACAAATCATCGGCGAAAGCTAGAGTAGTGATCTGAGGTGATTTACACTTAGGATGCAACACAAAGTTCTTTAGAGGAGCTTGTCTTTGAAATTCTTTAGTCAAGGTTTCCATTAACAATATGAATAAGTACACTGAAATTGGATCACCTTGCCTCAAACCATTTTTCCCACAAAAATAACTAGCAGTATGAGCATTGTAAACTAACGTATACCTGACTGTTGAGATGCAAAGGTAAATCCAATTTCTAATTTTTTTTTTATGGAAAACTCAATTTCTCCATTATTTTAATGAGGGCTATCTAGTTCATAGAATCAAATTCTCTCTTCAAATCAATCTTCAGCATAGCTCTTGGCGAAGTGTTCTCTGCCTCATAACCATTCAATAGATGATTAGTGATTATCGGTAGTATTATTACATTTTTCTAAATAATGAATATTAAATAAAGGGAAAGTCTATTTAGATACAAAACTTTGAAACAATTGGTGACATAATTAATTTGCATCATTGGATCACCCCATGAATTCCACTCCTTCAGATAAAGACAAAAGGATCCAATGGTCATGGCTTTATCTCTTTCTTCTTGTGTATAATTTTGTGTCTAAATAACCACCCCTTAAACAAATTTATTAATTATAATTATAAAATTTTAGATATTTCTTAATAACTAATATCTTATTAGTTAGAAATTATTAAATATTCATCTTAATTACTAATTTTTTATTACTAATTATAGTTGACTTTGAATTTTGGTCAATCAAATGCAATTATAAAGTAAGTCACAGAATATGCCACATATCATAGTCATAGAGTGCATAAAAGTAAACGAATACACGATTTTATGATGGTTCGGCAGATGCCTACATCCATTGTGTGGTAATCTCTTGTTTATTCTTTTTATTACAATTAAGTTACGATTTGATCATAAGAATATGGAGAAAAAGTAGCCATAGCCAGGCTATAGCAATGTCCTTGCGTACTAGTGCTCAAAGTCCAAGAGAAGATCCCTAAAATGAGCCATCTGATGGTGTTAGCTACATAGGAGCTCAGCATGCCAAAAAGTAAGAAGTGAAAATAGGATCAAATGACCAAAAAAACCCGGTGAGAAGTTGGATCGACGTCCCAATGGTACTCAGATCGATATCGATCCATGTGGTGTCGAACCGATCGATTAGTAAAATCCCTGTAAAGTCCAACTGATCCAAGGGTTGATCCACAGAGACTGCATAACTGATCGATCCATTCCTGAAATACCAAATTTACTTGATCTAGCCGATCCGATCCTTGAGGCTTTTGCCTAATCCGATAAATATTTTTTTGATTTGATCTGATTCCTTGAGGTCGGTCCAAAGATCAGGTTGATCCGTTCAAGGGATAGGTACTAATCCGATGGGACCAATCCTGATCGAGTTAAGATGCCAAATCTTGAAGTCCATGCATAGATCCATTGCACGGTCTTTGTTCAAGGCCCGAGGGTAATCCATCCTCAAGTTTACCGTGCCGAACCCTGCTTGGTAAATGCCAGATTTCCCAAAAATGCCAGATTACTAAATTGTGAGCGCAAGGCCGATCCAAGTTTTTTAGGTTATCAGGCTTAGAGTTTACCATGCTGATTCTTACATGGTAAATGCCAAATTGACCAAAAGTCTAGATTACTAGATATCAAGCGCAAGGCCAATCCATAGGCCTGGTTCTACCCGATTAAGTGCCTTAGTACACGATTGATCTGAGTCATATAAATATGTACTTTTGAGTATTTGACCAATCCAGGCATCCAAGAAAATTTGAGTTCATGTACATTTGTGATCAATTCCCGAGCGATCCGATTGTGAGAAATCCAAAGGCTGACGAACTTGCAAAAAGGCAGGTTAGCACTTGCTCCTCAAAACGTGTCCTTTAACAGAAGGCATGTTTTGTATGAGTACAATATCTGCAATTTTTCCAAGTTAACCTTTAGTTTTATGGCCATTCCAAGCCACTATCAATGTTTATGATCTTGTCAAATCATTTGTATGTCTGATAGCTTTTCCAGTTGATATCTGGTATCTATGACCACACTCGATTAATTTCTTGCTACGTACTATCTGTACCTAATGATCCAAGTTATGTTCATGCCCATCATAATCCATAATTGGTGACTCAGTCCTCGTCGGGCTTTAGTTTAGCATAAACCATACTCATTACTTCATAACAATGTATGCTTTTTGTATTGTATCACCCATACATGGTGGTTTGGAGCTTCACATGGCTTTCACTAAGCATCAACCATACTTAACGTTCCATAATTGGGTCGATCCCCACCAAGCATCAGTCATACTTGATGGTTCACTGTTTGGTTGGACTACCAATCATACTTAATTGCCCATGATTTTTTGGATTCCCGCCAAGCATCAGCCATACTTGATTATTCACCATTTCATTCATTCCACCATGCATCAGCCATACTTGATAATTTATAGCTTAACCGGACTATTGAAGAACATCAGCCGTACTTGACGATCCATAGCCATACTGGGCTATTGTCATGCATTAATCATACATAAAAAATACATTAATTAAAACGTTTTATACTTGATGCGCATCAGCTATACTCACCCTGTTATTTTATTAAAGTATTTAAGAAGTAGATTTTGTATCTAAAGAGCATCAGAATTACTCGCCGAATGGTTTTATTAGGATCAACTAATTATAGATTTCACACTTAACTAGCATCAGCTACACTAGTCGAGTCATCTTATTAAAGTAATAAAATGCAAAATCGAAGTTCGATGAGCATCTTCCATACTCACCATATGGCTCTATTAAGAAACTAAACATAAATTTCATTGTAGAAAACTAATAGGTTTATCACCATCCAGAGCTTGCCTAGGCATCTCCCCGGTTTCCGTACAAGAATAATTAGTTTAGTATATTATTACAAACTGATTTAAAACAAAACAAAAATATAAAAATGATGGTTCATCATCATTTAAGAGAATGCCTAAGAATTTCACAAATTATCATACACAGGTTGGAGAATTAGCCACCATCACTATCTGATTCCACTTATTAATTGATGAAAAGGCCTCGACGCGAGCTAGGCTTACCTCTGTCCCTTGCAACCAATGGTTGTTCTAGTTCCATTGCTGCGGTTTGATTTTAAAATTATTGTCATAGTTGTGCATTCCTTACTTGCTCGTCAATGATATCCCATGAGTGTTTGCATTCATTTTTTTTTCATGTCTAGCTATTTCATGAAATGAGCAGTATTTACCAGAAGCTACATCTCAATCAGAAGGATCATGTTCGGTTTTCCTTCTCGTTGGAAGGTAGTCACTGATGTCTAAGAAATTTTCTTTAGACTTGCAATTAGCTTTGTATGAAAGTCGTATTTTGGCCCTATTTTGATTCCACTTCCCGGGCCTGAACTTCCATCAGCTTTACGCTTTCCTTTGTTGTTTCTAAAATTGAACGATCCTCCGCTCTTGACATTATTAACTTCGAGAGCCTCTCTATCTTCTCTTACGTCCTCTTGCTTTAGAAATCTATTAGTTTCAAAGTATAATCCACAGAGATTCCACAAGGAATCCCTTTCCATGATATTTTGAACTCGAAATTATCTAAGACGCTAAATATTGCAACCATCGAAACCACTGAAGGAACTGGTCGATATGCCGGAGCCACTATAGTGTCAAAGCGTTGCAAGATTTTTCATAGAATTTATCCAACTCCTCTGCTTGATACTTGTTAAGTTCATAGCTTTTTTGGGTCGAGAGATATGAGCTTGAAATTGTCCAACAAACTTTATCACTAGATTGCTTTAGTTTCCAATTGAGCCTGGTTCGAGCTACCGAAACCACATAAAGGGAAACACTTGACATGACATCATCAAATTCCCTTAATACTTTCATGTGGCGAATGTATCACATAAAATGGACAGTAGGACCTTTCGTTCTATCATAAGATTCCACTAGAAGTCTGGTGGATTCTGAGTGTTCCTGATAGCCTAGGTGAAAGGGCTGCGATTAACACAATCCACGTCTGATCGAGATACTTCACCTCTCGATGCTCTCCTAATCATGTCCATCATTTATTTGTCACCATTTAGCAGTTGACACCAATCGCCAAGTCCAACACTTGTAGCCTGAGTTTTATGAGTATTCAATATAGCATCCAAGCCTGAGTGCATCCGATCCGCATTGCCCGAGCTAAAGTTGTAAAGTCCAGAAGCATTAAAGGCCAAGTCAGCATTCAAAGGGGAGGGGCTTGCCCCATGTGTTAATGGATTATTAAAAATAATTATGATGGGATTTTAGTTGACTTCTCAGGTCGTATGGGTAGTTTCCCCTAGTTCCAGTCTATATTCATGATCAGTGTTGGGTTCACCTCCAGTAGTTATGTTCTGGTTTTTGGGTCTTCCTGGTTATCCAACCTGATTGAAGAATTTTTCCATCATATCCTCTTGTCTCTTAAGCAAGTTCTCTTAATCCTTAAGGAGCTTATGAAGATTTTCACTACCTCATCCATATCGTCCTTTGTCAGGTATAAGGAAGGATTTCCTCCAAAAGAAAATTCCTGACTTTCTCCTTCAGTTGTTGCGCCTTCTAGTCGTTTTTCCATGTTATTCTTCCTAGCCATGGTAAGTGCGAGTGAATAATTTTATTTTGATTTATTGAGTAGAATGAAGGTCGAAGTTGTATTAGGAGAAGGTACAAAAGGGTTATGAGTTATATGTGATTTAATCGACAAGGAGTTATCCATAAGCGGGATCAATGTTAGAATGCTAAGACAAAGGGTGTCCTAAAACAAAAGGGTTGGGTGAAATAGAAAAGTCTAGTGGGAACCTTATTAGAAAATGATATGATAACCTTAACATTTCTTATATTGAAAGAACATATAATATGTAATATTATAATTAACTACATAGATGAATTTGTGCATCTAATATGACTGGTAAAATATTCATTAATTACTTTGTACAAATGAACCAAGTTAAAATCTATATATATATATATATATATATATATATATATGCATGTATGTATATGTATACATACATATACTGTAACACCCCGAATTTCAATTAACACTAATGGTTAGTAATTAAAGTATAATTAATCTCAGATGTGAGAATCAGGGGAAACGAGCTACGTCATTGCGTTCGTCTCGGAAAAATACGCGAAATAGAGTCCGAGTTTGCGTAAAACGAGTACCGTATGAAAGAGATTTGGACGAACGAAGTTAGCCAGAAAAACCCGAAACAGGCCAGAAATGCACTGGCGCACTTGTGAAGTGCGCCGGCACAAAAATACACTGGCGCACTTGGGAAGTGCGCCCATGTCGGGACAGGAAACCTGCACAGTTTCTAGAGAGTTCTGTGGTTGGGTGCACCAGTTTGGGGTTTGGGCTTGGTCTTAGGGCTGGTTTCTGGAAGGTTCCGAAATCTAAGGGTCCTAATCTAATTTAGGGTTAATCTAAGGGCCTAAAACACTCACCTAATCTATAAATACACCCTAAACCTACCCTAATCCATACTAAAAATAGAATTGAGGGCTACATGCCGCCAAATTAAATCTTAGAAGGAGCCTCCACTAATTTGTGAAGAGGGTTGCAAGTTAATCACTCTCTAATCCATTCTAAGCATCTTAATCTTCTTCATTTGGAGTACAAATTGGCTAGTTGTGAGTTTCTATCACTCTAATGATCAATTGCTAAACTAAGTAGATGAGATATGATGAGATCATATGGTTTTGTTTGTGGATTAATGGGTTTTAAGTCATATGACATGATGTTAGTTTGCTAATATATGTGGGTTATGCAAGTTTTGTGCTTTGTGATCATATGTTAATATGCAAGTTACATGTATGATAATATGCAATTTACATGTATGATAATTATGCAAGTTGTATGTTTCTTCATATGCAAGTTTATGAGTTCATATGCAAGTATGTAACATGTTATGCAAGTTCATATGCAAGTTATGTGACATATTATGCAAGTTCATATGCAAGTCATGTATTTGTTAATATGTAAGTTTATGTAACATGTTATGCAAGTTAATATGCAAGTTATGTGACATGTTATACAAGTTAATATGCAAGTTATGTGACATGTTATACAAGATTATATGCAAGTTATGTGACATGTTATGCAAGTTCATATGCAAGTTATGTGTTTGTTAATATGCAAGATGGCACCTTTGAAACATGTTCATACATATGCAAGTTGACACCTTTTATATGTGTTATGTCATGAGAACGAAATTACGTGGGAACGATGGGGTTAATTAAATGCATATGTTAATAAGATTGTGTGAAATTAATATAATTATGCTTAACATAAAATAAATGAACATAGTATGGGAATTTGCCTATTAAGTTAGGTGTACCCATATTATGTGTTGGGAATTTGCCTATTAAGTTAGGTGTACCCACACTTTGGAGTTGGGAATTTGCCTATTAAGTTAGGTGCACCCGTATTCCTAAAATAAACATGATAATTAACACAAATTATGGGGGTGATTAATTAGGAGTAATTAATCGATTAAGACACGAGGTTGGACCCGTTTGTAGTGTAAGACTGCCCGGAGTTTACCGGCTTAACCAGGCATCTACAAATGACGGTCCAATGTGAGGGGTCTTAATCATAAATTAAATATGTAACAAGGGTAAATGACACGAGATTGGACCCGTTTGTAGTGTAAGACTGCCCGGAACCTACCGGCTTAACCAGGCATCTACAAATGACGGTCCAATGTGAGGGGCCCTTTACACGGTTATGGTGTTAATCAATTAAGAAACACTTAACCAGATAAGCATGTAGTGGGGCATGGGGGTTAAGTGGGTACCTTGGGTGGTACGTGGAAATTGCTAGTGGTTGCCAATAGAAAATATGATAAAATACTTAACCAAGATGAAACATGTAATTAAACATGTTTAAAGGGTTAAGTGGGAAACACTAGTGTGTGGGCCAAGCTTAGGGGGATGGCTTGTGCTGGGGGCCCATTTCAACCAGTAACCCATACGTATCTTAGTGGGCTCGACCCATGTCGAGGACGGGACACGCATACTGGTCTTGACTATAAGAGGCCAAAATGGGTTAGCGGTGGCAACGCATGACCAACGGGTTTCATATGCGTGTGTGGACCCGGGCTGGTAAATAAGACGTTGTTGCATCGTGTAGATATAAGCCGTGCACCGTTAGTTTTATCAGGTTGCCATGTTGGGGAATGGTACACCCCACGGTTGGGCCAGCACGGGTATCTACGTTAGGGAGCCGATCGAATAGGGAGTAGTGTGTACACCTAGTGGATTGTAGGGCCCCGTGGCGTCTACTTAGTCACCTAGGGGTACGCGAGAACTATTAAGTTAATTTTATAAGTCCATGGGTGGGATCAACCTTTAAGTTAGGAATGACTGGTGTGGTGCAGTTTAGTAATTTACCTTTGGAAGGGTAGATGCATCTTTATCTTTTATCTTAGTTTAGTTGACTGCTTAGTGTAGCCATTCATCCCCATTAGTTACCGTATATCAGTTTATGTCTTCTCTGGTTACTTTAACGATTGTATTGTTAAAGTTATAGGACTCGCTCAGACTTATGTCTGACCCCGTTGTTTTTATCTTTTTCCCAACCCTCAGGTCCTACGGTGGATCCTAGCAGTAGTGGAGCTTGATCGGATTGCTGTTCCAGTCTTTAGGAGCTTGGATAGATGTAAAGCTCCAGTTACCCAGTTATCTTTTCTTTTGTCATGGCTATTGTATGAGAGTGGGATCATGTACTTCTTTATTTTGATGGATATTGTACTTGACTTTTATTGTGGTTTTATGATGTAACCAGACATGTTTTACTTCTGCTGTTATGAGATGATGTTTTAAATTTCAAGTACTATTTATATCTGTCTTGTTGTAATTTTTCTGTTCTATATTCACTAAAATACTCCACCGATGCTATGGCATTCCCTTAGTGAGTGACCATAGCGGGAGTGGGGTGTTACACGTGGTATCAGAGCGAGGTTACCGGAACAGATAAATTTTTGAGAAAAAATACTTTTTTTTAGAAAATAGTAAAGGGATTATTTTTGGAAAAAGTATTTTCAAAAACATGTCTTTTAAGAGAAAAGTTTTTGAAAAAGAAAAGCATAATCCCCAATAGCCATATCTTTATCTTTCGGAATCTCCTTTTTGAATCTTTCCTCTTTCGTTTCAGCATGGCTGAAGATCTTAATATCCCGGAGGGCTTAGTTATACCATTATGGTATAGGAGGTTACAAGAGGCTAGGGCCGCGGCTGTGGGTCCAGCCAATGCTACTACACCAGAGGCAACCGCTCCTCCTCCTCAGCCTAGAGTGGATAATTTTGCTAAGATTTGCAAGGAGTTCAAGGCTATAGGAGGAAAACCTTTTCTAGGTTCAGAGACTTTCGTAGAGGCTAGAGATTGGCTTAAGGAAGAGGAAGAGTTGCTAGATATCTTTGAAGTGGAAGAGGGAAAGAAAGTCAAGTTGGCGGCTTGGTTAATGAAGGGAGAGGCCTCATTCTGGTGGGAGGTCACTAATGGAGAATGCCCTGTTGACTCTTGGGCAGATTTCAAGCAAAGGTTTGGGGCTAAGTTTCTCTCAAGGGCGGAAGAGAATCTGTTTATGGAGAAGTTCTTGAATTTGAAGCAAAGGAATCTCACGGTGAAAGAATATGTCAACAAATTCAATTAATTAGCAAGGTTTGGCATAGAGTTGGTGAATACACCGGAGAAGAAGGCTTTGAGGTTCGTTAGAGGCTTGAACGAACCATTGCAAGGAATAGCTATGACTCACATTCTTATGGGGGCCACCTTTGAGAAGCTTGTCTACATGGCACTTATGCATGAGGATGATAAGAGTTCTAAGGCACCAGAGAAGAAGGGGGATCAGAAGAAACCGCAACAACAACAACAAGGCAAGGGTGGAAAAGGCAATGGTGACAAGGGGAAGAAGAAGAAGAAGTGCTTCAATTGTGGGACCCTAGGCCACCTCAGCAAGGATTGTCGCAAAAAGAAGAAGACCGGTTGCTTTCATTGTGGTGAAGCAGGACATCTTGTGAAGGACTGCCCAAAGAAGGGGCAGAAGATGGGGTCTACCTCAGGAGGTCAGGTGCAAGCTCTTATGGCACCAGCTCAGGCAGGGGGGCAAGTTCAGGCTCTCTCAGTTCCACCGATTCAGCAGAGAGGTAGAACTATTTCCGTTGAAAGTCTGGTTTTTCTGTTTGATCATCCAGTTCGTACTTTGTTTGACTCTGGCGCATCGCATTCTTTTATCTCATCATCGTTAGTTGAGTCACTGCACTTAGACACCAGTCTAGTTGATGATCCCTTGGTTGTTTCAAACCCAATTGGGGGCTCCATATATCTGTCTATGATATGTTTGGGTTTGAAGATTTCTATACTTAGCGTTGAGTTTGGATGTGATGCTTTTGTATTGGGCTTCACGGGCTATGGGTTGATTTTGGGCATGGACTGGTTATCCAGTAATGGTGCCGTTCTTGATTGTGTAAGGAGAGTTGTCAGGCTTATGACCCGCTTGGGTAATACTCTCGAGATCTCTTATAATCCCATGGAATCTGTTTTGCTAAGTTATCTTGAATCGCTCGACGCTTCGGTCGAGAGTTTGCGTTCTGTCAGAGTGGTCCGGGAATATCCGGATGTGTTTGAAGAGGTGAAGGGTTTGCCTCCGAAGCGGGAGATAGATTTCCGAATTTATTTGGTGGATAATTCCAAACTAGTGTCTTTGCCAGTGCGCCACATGGCTCCTCGTGAGAGAAGAGAACTTCATAAGCAAGTAGGGGAGTTGCTTGAGAAGGGGTTCATAAGGCGAAGTATATCGGAGTGGGGAGCTCCAGTAGTGTTTGCCACGAAGGCGGATGGGTCCCTCAGACTTTGTGTGGATTATAGAGAACTTAATAAGCTCACGAAGAAGAATAGACACCCATTACCGAGGATAGATGATCTCTTTGATCAGTTGGTTGGCGCCTCAGTGTTTTCGCAGATGGACTTAGCTACAGGGTTTCGTCAATTGAGAGTGGCGGAGGACAGTATAGAGAAGACTGCTTTCCGGACTCCGGATGGTTTTTATGAGTGGCTTGTGATGCCATTTGGGTTGACAAACGCCCCTGCATACTTTGTTGATTTGATGAGTAGAGTGTTCAGAGAGTATCTGAATAAGTTTGTAGTGGTCTTTGTGGATGACATCTTGGTCTTTTCCAAGAGTGAAGAAGAGCATGCCTTACATCTCAGAGAAGTGTTGGAGACTCTTCGAGCACATAGTCTTAAAGCTAAATTCTCTAAATGTCATTTTTGGAGAAGAGAAGTGCGATTCTTAGGGCATGTGGTCTCTAAGGAAGGGATAGCTGTGGATCCCGCAAAGATAGTATCTATCCAGGATTGGAAAGTTCCTAGAAATGCTACCGAAGTAAGAAGTTTCTCGGGGTTGGCAGGATATTATAGGAAGTTCATCAAAGACTTCGCGAAGATATCAGCCCCATTAACCCGCTTGACGAAGAAGAATCTGGTTTTCTCATGGGACGTAGATTGTGATGATGCTTTCCGACGGGTAAAGAGAGCTTTGACCACCG
The DNA here is from genome assembly GCA_030737875.1 of Allium sativum. NCBI lineage: Eukaryota > Viridiplantae > Streptophyta > Magnoliopsida > Asparagales > Amaryllidaceae > Allium > Allium sativum. The sequence continues at coordinate 486,751,244 of CM060919.1, read as the reverse complement.
CTCCAGTTTTAGTGCTTCCAGATGGGAGTAAGTCGTTTGTTGTTTATACCGATGCTTGTGGGACAGGATTAGGCGCAGTCTTGATGCAGGAGGGAAGGGTAATAGCCTATGGAGGGAGGCAATTGAGAGTGCATGAGAAGAATTACCCTACCCATGATCTGGAGTTGGCCGCGATTGTTTTCGCACTTAAGTCTTGGCGCCATTATCTTCTTGGTGAGAGATTCGAGTTGTTCACTGACCATAAATCATTGAAGTACTTATTCTCTCAGAAGGATTTAAACTTAAGACAGCAAAGGTGGATGGAGTTCTTAGCATCCTATGATTTCGAGATAGCGTATACCCCTGGCAAGGGTAACGTGGTGGCGGACGCCTTGAGTAGAAAAAGGCTATCTTTGAGTCCATTGTTCGTGGAACGGCGAAGCTTGGAGTTTCTTTCTTTGTTCGACTTCAGACCTTCTGTTGACTTTGTACCTGGTTTGTTAGCATCCTTGGAGGTTAGACCTACTCTTTTGGGACGGATTGGCGAGGCTCAGCGAGACGACCCACAGTTGGTTGAGTTGGTAGAGAAGCTTATAAGGGGGGAGTCGTCCAGCCATTTGGGTAGATACACCATAGATGATAGGGGATGGTTGCATAGAGACGGTAGACTTTGTGTACCGCAAGATGTGGGTTTGAAGAAGGCTATTTTGGATGATGCACATCGTTCAAGGATGACTATTCATCCCGGTGGAGACCAAATGTACCAAGACATGAAGAGAGTTTTCTTCTGGGCCGGTATGAAGAAAGATGTGGCCGAGTATGCGGCTAGATGCTTAGTGTGCCAACAAGTTAAAGCGGAGCAAAGGAAACCCGGTGGGTTGCTACACCCATTGGAAGTTCCGCAATGGAAGTGGGATAGTGTCTCGATGGATTTCATCGATGGGTTACCGAGATCGAGGAAGGGCAATACGGGAATTTGGGTTGTGGTAGACAGACTTACCAAGAGTGCCCATTTTATACCCGTGAAGAGTAAGAGGACCGCTCCATGGCTTGCTTCAGTCTATGTTAGAGAGATTGTTAGATTGCATGGTGTACCATCCAGCATTGTGAGTGATCGAGATCCTATCTTCACTAGTGAGTTTTGGAGAAGTTTGCAAGAGGCGGTAGGGACTCAGTTGTGTTTGAGCACCGCATATCATCCACAGACGGACGGTCAGACCGAGAGGGTGAACCGTATCTTAGAAGATCTCTTGAGGCTTTGTATCATGGATTTTGGAGGTACATGGGAAGAACATCTTCCTTTGGTGGAGTTCGCATACAATAACAGCTTTCAGTCTAGTATTGGCATGGCACCTTTCGAAGCTCTTTATGGAAGGCCTTGTCGATCTCCTACATGTTGGTGGGAATCTACGGATAAGATCTTGCTTGGGCCAGATATGGTTAGAGAGACTTCAGAGAAGATTGATTTTATTCGAAGAAGGATGAAGGCAGCGCAAGATAGACAGAAATCTTATGCGGATCGGAGAAGGACGGATCTTGAGTTTGAGGTTGGGGACATGGTTTTTGTCAAAGTATCTCCGATAAGAAATGTTGTTCGCTTTGGGTCCGTTGGGAAGTTAGCACCGAGGTTTGTTGGGCCGTTTCCTATTAAGGAAAGGATTGGACGGATGGCATATAGGGTGGAGTTGCCTGACAGACTTAGTGGTGTTCATGATGTATTCCACGTATCACATTTGAGGAAGTGCTTACATGAGACCGCAGAGGTGGTAGAGCCGAGCTTGCTTAAAGATGTAGAGGTAGAGCGTGATGCGACGATTCGACGAGCTCCTACTCGCATCCTTGGGTCAGAAACTAGGAAGTTGAGGAACAGAGAAGTTCAGCTAGTTAAAGTGCAATGGGGAGATGACGAAAGCAATGCTACTTGGGAGACGGAAGCAAAGATGCGTTCTTTGTACCCATTTCTTTTTGAGAGTATGTCTTTTAACTTCTCCTTTATCGCTTGTCTAGTACTTATCTTATCTTTAGTATATCCTCTTGCTAGTACCTATGACCTTTAGATAGGGTAAAACCTATGGTTGAAACATGTGTTTGAAACATGTTATGGTTGATGGATGCATGTGGATGCAATTGTTTGCTAGTGGTTGCTCGTGGATGCATATACACACACATTAGGCACTAGATCGGCTCAGTCACTTCATGTTGCATATCGCATAAATGGATGTGGTAGTTAGATTGATGGATGTATCATGACTGTGTTATCATGTGGATGATGCATTTTTGTGTATGGTTGTGCACGCATATAGAAATTGTATGTGTCAATAGGGTTTCGCATACATATTGGATGCATGGCACTATCATGGTTTGCATTAAGGAGGTCGACTGAATCAGTAGACCGCCTGATTTTGCATTAGTATACGGACATATACACACACTTTCTACATATGTTCATACATCATTAGAAGTTTCTAAGGATAATGGTTGCTTGTGGTTGATGGTTTAGTAGATGGTTGTTTGGTTGGTAGGATACGTTCTTCTTGACTTAGAGATTTCGAGGACGAAATCCTTTAAGTAGGGGAGAATGTAACACCCCGAATTTCAATTAACACTAATGGTTAGTAATTAAAGTATAATTAATCTCAGATGTGAGAATCAGGAGAAACGGGCTGCGTCATTGCGTTCGTCTCGGAAAAATACGCGAAATAGAGTCCGAGTTTGCGTAAAACGGGTACCGTATGAAAGAGATATGGACGAACGAAGTTAGGCAGAAAAACCCGAAACAGGCCAGAAATGCACTGGCGCACTTGTGAAGTGCGCCAGCACAAAAATACACTGGCGCACTTAGGAAGTGCGCCCATGTCGGGACAGGAAACCTGCACAGTTTCTAGAGAGTTCTGTGGTTGGGTGCACCAGTTTGGGGTTTGGGCTTGGTCTTAGGGCTGGTTTCTGGAAGGTTCCGAAATCTAAGGGTCCTAATCTAATTTAGGGTTAATCTAAGGGCCTAAAACACTCACCTAATCTATAAATACACCCTAAACCTACCCTAATCCATACTAAAAATAGAATTGAGGGCTACATGCCGCCAAATTAAATCTTAGAAGGAGCCTCCACTAATTTGTGAAGAGGGTTGCAAGCTAATCAACCTCTAATCCATTTTAAGCATCTTAATCTTCTTCATTTGGAGTGCAAATTGGCTAGTTGTGAGTTTCTATCACTCTAATGATCAATTGCTAAACTAAGTAGATGAGATATGATGAGATCATATGGTTTTGTTTGTGGATTAATGGGTTTTAAGTCATATGGCATGATGTTAGTTTGCTAATGTATGTGGGTTATGCAAGTTTTGTGCTTTGTGATCATATGTTAATATGCAAGTTACATGTATGATAATATGTAAGTTACATGTATGATAATTATGCAAGTTGTATGTTTCTTCATATGCAAGTTTATGAGTTCATATGCAAGTATGTAACATGTTATGCAAGTTCATATGCAAGTTATGTGACATATTATGCAAGTTCATATGCAAGTCATGTATTTGTTAGTATGTAAGTTTATGTAACATGTTATGCAAGTTAATATGCAAGTTATGTGACATGTTATACAAGTTAATATTCAAGTTATGTGACATGTTATACAAGATTATATGCAAGTTATGTGACATGTTATGCAAGTTCATATGCAAGTTATGTGTTTGTTAATATGCAAGATGGCACCTTTGAAACATGTTCATACATATGCAAGTTGACACCTTTTATATGTGTTATGTCATGAGAACGAAATTACGTGGGAACGATGGGGTTAATTAAATGCATATGTTAATAAGATTGTGTGAAATTAATATAATTATGCTTAACATAAAATAAATGAACATAGTATGGGAATTTGCCTATTAAGTTAGGTGTACCCATATTATGTGTTGGGAATTTGCCTATTAAGTTAGGTGTACCCACACTTTGGAGTTGGGAATTTTCCTATTAAGTAAGGTGCACCCATATTCCTAAAATAAACATGATAATTAACACAAATTATGGGGGTGATTAATTAGGAGTAATTAATCGATTAAGACACGAGGTTGGACCCGTTTGTAGTGTAAGACTGCCCGGAGTTTACCGGCTTAACCAGGCATCTACAAATGACGGTCCAATGTGAGGGGTCTTAATCATAAATTAAATACGTAACAAGGGTAAATGACACGAGATTGGACCCGTTTGTAGTGTAAGACTGCCCGAAACCTACCGGCTTAACCAGGCATCTACAAATGACGGTCCAATGTGAGGGGTCCTTTACACGGTTACGGTGTTAATCAATTAAGAAACACTTAACCAGATAAGCATGTAGTGGGGCATGGGGGTTAAGTGGGTACCTTGGGTGGTACGTGGAAATTGCTAGTGGTTGCCAATAGAAAATATGATAAAATACTTAACCAAGATGAAACATGTAATTAAACATGATTAAAGGGTTAAATGGGAAACACTAGTGTGTGGGCCAAGCTTAGGGGGATGGCTTGTGCTGGGGGCCCATTTCAACCAGTAACCCATACGTATCTTAGTGGGCTCGACCCATGTCGAGGACGGGACACGCATACTGGGCTTGACTATAAGAGGCCAAAATGGGTTAGCGGTGGCAACGCATGACCAACGGGTTTCATATGCGTGTGTGGACCCGGGCTGGTAAATAAGACGTTGTTGCATCGTGTAGATATAAGCCGTGCACCGTTAGTTTTATCAGGTTGCCACGTTGGGGAATGGTACACCCCACGGTGGGGCCAGCACGGGTATCTACGTTAGGGAGCCGATCGAATGGGGAGTAGTTTGTACACCTAGTGGATTGTAGGGCCCCGTGGCGTCTACTTAGTCACCAAGGGGTACGCGAGAACTATTAAGTTAATTTTATAAGTCCATGGGTGGGATCAACATTTAAGTTAGGAATGACTGGTGTGGTGCAGTTTAGTAATTTACCTTTGGAAGGGTAGATGCGTCTTTATCTTTTATCTTAGTTTAGTTGACTGCTTAGTGTAGCCATTCATCCCCATTAGTTACCGTATATCAGTTTATGTCTTCTCTGGTTACTTTAACGATTGTATTGTTAAAGTTATAGGACTCGCTCAGACTTATGTCTGACCCCGTTGTTTTTATCTTTTTCCCAACCCTCAGGTCCTACGGTGGATCCTAGCAGTAGTGGAGCTTGATCGGATTGCTGTTCCAGTCTTTAGGAGCTTGGATAGATGTAAAGCTCCAGTTACCCAGTTATCTTTTCTTTTGTCATGGCTATTGTATGAGAGTGGGATCATGTACTTCTTTATTTTGATGGATATTGTACTTGATTTTTATTGTGGTTTTATGATGTAACCAGACATGTTTTACTTCCGCTGTTATGAGATGATGTTTTAAATTTCAAGTACTATTTATATCTGTCTTGTTGTAATTTTTTCTGTTCTATATTCACTAAAATACTCCACCGATGCTATGGCATTCCCTTAGTGAGTGACCATAGCGGGAGTGGGGTGTTACATATACATACATGCATATATATATGTGTGTGTGTGTGTGTGTGTGTGTATGTGTTGGCGTCAAAAATTGGTCTAATGACGATCAACCCCCAAAATGCGTTAACCACACACGATAATAGTTACAGAACGCGAGAAAAAGTAAATAAACAAAGAAGACATAATATATTGTGGTTTGGCTTAATCCAAAACCACGTCCACTTTATAATCTTTGTTCATACCGTCGATTACATGTTACAGTTGATTTTCAGTGGAAGAAAGTGGAGAAAGAAGAGATCTTTACACAAAATCCTTGTGTTGTACTTAGAGTGTATGGCATACTATTTTTGGAATGTCGAATAGGAGATTTCGAGTAGCCGATTCTAGATGTTTTTCCACTTTAGGAAATAGTTGTATTTATAGGCGAGAAGGTGGGCTGAATTGGTATGCGACATGGCACGTATCTTTTTCGAGCTTGGACACGTGTAACTCGTTCCATTAAAGTAGTTGTAGGCAGAGGGATCCGGTCTACTGCTGATGAATAGTTCTTCTTGGGAATAGTGGCTTACATGGAGCTTGAAACTTGGCGTATAAAAAGTCGTGCTTGATTATAGATGATCGGTTCTGTGGCCTTGAGAATAGGACTCCGCCTTGTAGTAAATAGTTCGAATCTGGATATTTCTTCTCCAGTATACTAGGTTTGACCGGATTCTTTAGGAACTGCTCGATGGATCGATTGATGGTCCAATCGATTGGTTTGGCTTTGACTTCGAAAGAACACTGTTTCATGAAGGCAATCCTTTATTAGCTGCGGAGTCATCTCGGGTTGACTTGTGATCGGTCGACTTACGATGAAAGCTAGCCCTAGAAACATAAAACTGGACCAGTGTCTGGTTAATAATCTTCGATATAGAATTGTGACGGTTTTTGCCAAAAAGCCGGTCAACAGTATGTATATATGTACTTACTAATAAATAATGATTAAATGTGATAAGTATATATATATAACTAAAAGTTAATATTAGTTATAAAAAACACGGCAGATGATACAAACAGTAACTACCTACCTTTTTCCATTACGCAAACCGCCTGATCCACCACTGAAACTACCCGCAACCTCACCAACGTCGAAAGTGGTTACTCCTTGTTTTCCAATCTAGGAGCAAGTGGTTACAGGAAAGGCATTGTCGATAATTTCAGTTGATGATCAAAAGGTCCACTAAGTCAAACAACCTATCAGTTACGTTTTTCTTCCCAAGACTATTTTCAATCACTCTAAAGAATCTTGGCATGACATGATTGTTCTCCATCCTATTGGTTTCAGGTTATCATTTTCAAATATTAAAGAGCACATACAAAAGGCATGGAAACCAACAGGGCGATATCATGTACACACTGCTCTAAGGTACCATTTCATTGTTCAATTTGAGATTTTAGAGGATTTTAACTCGGTTTTTACAGTGCTCTACGTATTCCTGTTTTGTTAAATTACTAATGATAGAGAGATGTTTTCAATAGAAGTTTAGTCTATGAATATATAACTACTCTTATACAAATTGATGATAACACTACTACCAAGAAATTTACTGAATATGCTTGAATTCTTACTGTCATCAATACAAGTACCAATTTGATTACCAAAAACTCCCATGCTGGTGCACACTGGTGATATGGGGGAAATTTAGGTAAAGTATGAATTTGTGCATGCTAAATGTGTCAGATCTAAAAAAAATTGGCTATCAAACTACCATTCATGATGCTAGCACAAAACCATAATGGATACCAAATCCAACATTTGATGTGCCTACGATTACTTCTGCTTTCGCACCAACATATGATTCAGTAAAACCTGAAAATGCAAATGTTTCTTCTGAAAAGATAGAGTTTCCAAATGCAAATGGTATTTGGAGTTTTTGAATATGGACCATCCATCTAATATAATTCCAGATGATAATCAATAAGCAGCTGAAACGTTGACAAATATGTCTAGTAGTATTGAAATTTTACGGCACTCCATAGTGTCATTATGTGTGCGCTCTTTGTTCAGCGTAGAGGCACTACAAACCGCTGAACAAAGCCTTCTTGATTCCAACATCCTGATTGGATATCCATACATCCCCTAGAGCACACATATGTCCATGGCAGCAATTAATTGTAACAAAGGAATCCCTTATTGTTACATACCACCAATCCCATATATATATATAAATATATATATATATCCATATTCTGTAAGATATCCTACGATGTGGGACTAATTGCAAATCCAATCTACGTATCACTCTCATACAATGCTATCCACGCCTAACAAGTAGAAGAGTCACTTAATGTGTCAGGGTTGTGTTACATAAAATGTAGATTATTTTGCGCAATGCCAAAGGGAAAGATCAAGTAACCGTTTATGCTCCTTCTAATAGAAAATTAAAGAGTAATTAATCTATAAAATGACTTTCATCTCATGGAACAACAGATGTATATCCACACCATAATGTACATGTGATGCGCTCATACTTCTGATAAAATCTAAACCAACTATGTGATGTGCTCATACTTCTGTATGGTCCATCAAAATCAAATCAAATTATTTTCCTCTCAACACTTAACTGTTCATGTTATTAATGTTGGAGGATTTGCATTATGTTTCATGGTTATATATATATATATATGTGTGCCAGTAATCAGTTCCATGATACGTATACATTATGGTAGAAGATTATTGAAGAAGCATAATTTGAGTGATGTATGAGTACTTATAGGTGATTTTAATAATTCGTCATCACCATTGAATAAAAGGAGGATTATCCATCCCTTTTCAGTAGCTTAGACCTTTCAAAATTGTTTATAGTTATTTAGATTAATAGAAATTAAAGTAATTATGTACAACTACACATAGAGGAGAAAAAGTATACTAAATAATATTGATAAAAAAAATTCAACCAATGTTGTATGCATAAGTTTACCAATATGAAGGTTATGTCCCTCTCATAACTTTATCATGACCATAACCCAATTTTGCTTCATTTGATCCCTATTGCTCACTCTAAAGGGTTTCCTTTTAGATATAATAATGAATGATAGCTCAAAGAAAGATACGATGAATCTACTCAGAGAAGACTAAAGGCTTGTACACGAGGATACCCAAGTTATATCTTCCAATGTAAGTTGCAAGCATGTAAATGTGAGTTGAAAAAATGGAATAAAACAAGAAAGATGATACTATTCTGCTTGATGCTTAAAAATAGTTTGTAGAGTTAGAGATGGCATCAGATCAAGAATCCAAAAAACATGAGTTACATGAGGAGAAGCTACAAGCCTAGCATCAACTTATTATACAATAGCAGATCAGGTTTTCGAGTCTTATGTAGAAATCAAAAATCTTTTGGATACAACAAGGTAATATGAACTCAATTTTTTACTCAAAAATGTCAACTAGTACGCTCACTAATAATATTAAGGTTTTTAAAAAATACCAAAGAACTTTTGTATGTCTAAAACGATTGAAAATGAGGCAATTACATATTTTTCTACATTGTTTAATTGTCCACTTATCACTGAATTCCCATAATTTCAATCCATAACGGCTACCAAATAAAGTGGTCATCATCTTTTAATGCAACCAATCCCTACCCAAAACAAAGCAGACATGTTTTCAGTTCGTAATGATTCTATCCCGGATCCTGATGGGCTTAATGCGAAATTTTTGAAATTACACTGGAAATATTTAAGATGGATTTGTTGGCTGTTGTTCATGACATTTTTCATTCTGCAAAATTTCCTAAAGGAAACAATCACACTTTCATTATCTTAATTCAAAAGATAAAGAAGCCAAGTGATTTGTTAGGCATCGACCTATTTCGTGTTATAACGGTTCTATAGCGTTTTCAGTATTGCAATAGGATTAAGAACTTCTTTCCTTATCTCTTTGCTCAAAATCAATGTGCTTTTTATAAGTGGAAGATATGTAGGAAATTACATTTTAACATCCCATGAATTATTGAGCTATTTTAAAAACCAGATGCAAATAAATTTTCTATAAAAGTTAATCTGGATATAATATGATCAACAGATATTTTATTTGCTAACTAATAAAGAAAATGGGATTTCCTATGCATTTTATAAAATTATTTTACAAGTACATTTCCATATCTTCTTTCTTCATTTTATTTCAAAGTGTAACTAAAGGGTTTATAACAACAAACAAGGGGACTAGACAAGATGATCTCCTCTCCCCGTATTTATTTTCTTTAGCAATGGAGTATTTCACATTTTGCATAAATAAACCCACAGTTCAAAAGATATTTCACTAGTTCTTAAGTTCACTCCTCTTATTACTCATTTACTTTATGCATGGATTTAATGGTTTTAGGTAAAAGCAATTTAATCACTGTTGCTACCTTAAAAACCATTTTCCAAAAACTAAGTATGTTTAGTGGATTAAATGCGAACACTTTCAAAACCAAGTTACGCTTCAGTGCATAATCTTCCAATGTTTAGAATATTACACACATTTTTAGTTTTGATATGGAAATTTTGCCTATCAAATATTTGGGTGCACCCTTATCTTCTACGATGGGGAATTTTGCGGTTTGAGACTATTGGAGGAAGATGATTGTTGTACTTCAATCCTGAAGGATTTATACAATAGATTCTTTCAAACAATAGTTCAACCCATCAGGTACAAACGAGTTATCGAACTATCGACTTTCATGATTCAATGAAGCTTTGGAACCGCGTAATCGTATTAAATGTTTGTACGACTTTGATCCAACCGAGAACACTCTAGAATATAACATCTGATGATGCAAGAGAAGAATCGAAAGAAGAGTAGGAAGAGAAAGAGCTCTTTAACACTTTACAAGTGTTGCAAATTCAAATTTTGCAACACTTTTGTGGTACTTGAAATGGCAATGTGCAGATCTCAAAGAAGAAGAAGATGCAATTTGAAAAGTGGTTTTAAACATTTTCCAGGTGTTGGTATTTATAGGCAGCAGGAAGATGCATATATTCATGAACTGTCATGACTGTTTGGAACAGTCGTAACTGTTTCAAAATTGAAACATCATATCCATTCATTTGCAACGTTTAGAAAGCAGTGTAAATAGCCATGCCCCTTCGTTTCCAATGGTTCAGAAATGTTTCAAAAGACCCATCTAGTTTGAATTTCATTCGGGTCTGTACTGGGCCGAAATTCGGCCTGTTACCGTATATAAATTATATCCAAAAATATTAATATTGGATCTAGACCCGAAACCCGTACCCGGCCCAGTTCGGTCGGATGGACGGCAAAGGTGACGCGCGTGTGGTAGAGATGCATGGTCTCCCTCCTCACAACAAAGAAAACATGTGGGAGCCCCAAACCCCCAACACACTTCTAAGAAAGCCTCCTAAGTACCTTGAAATGGTTTTTAGTTCTCATGATGTGGGACTTATCCCAGCACCCTTCCTTCTTCCTTTCTTGCTTTCCTCTTCCAAACAAACCCCAAGCCCAAATGTTTTGAAAATTTTACAACAATCTCCCCAAATTTCAAAATAAGAAAATAAATAAAGTGGGCAGATGAATCATTAGTGTGACTTCCTACATACCCAAGTGGCGTCAAGACTATGTAGTTCTAAGATCAAGTTTTGCATCATCGTGGAAACAACACATAAATAAACGGTATCTTTTGGATTTGAACTTTTACTTAGTTCAAACCATTCAAGGTTCTATTGAGATTCTACGGTGTAACAACCCGAACTCCGATAGACCGTTTTTTTTTCAAAATTCTAATCCATCGAAACTCGTGTTGGTTTGCTCTGGTATTCTGCAGAAAAGACAAAGATATAAAATATATAAGAGCTCAGAAAAATATCCTACAGCGGAATGGATAAAATATAATGTTATCAAAATATAGCCTTACCGTAGTAATAATACTGCCTAACCAGTATCCAAAGCTATCATATCTCTACCACAAATCTAAGCTACGAGTATGTTATGAGGAGGGGGTCAGAACATAAGTTCTGGTGACTGGATTTAAATTATACACTTTGGATAATCCTACATATACCATTCAGTTATATTTTCTTATTTATTAGGTTACTTGGGTTATCAGCAATCAAGGCTTACATACACGTCGTACCTATCTACTTTCAAGTGGATTAACCTAATATAGTATATATGTAGCTACGCCCCAATATTGAGGTACACCCCATGGTACCCCATTTGCACGGTCTCCACCGTAGTGCCACAGAAATGTACACAGCCCCTTATCCTACGTTGGAATGACGTATGGATCTCTATATAACAATGTTACGTTCCGCACATATCTGTCATTACTATGCTACGTAAGCTTACGGACTGCCACCTTCAATCGAATCAGATATCCTCACAGAGTAATGCCCTCAAGTCTACGATACACCACCCAGAGCAGACATGCATGTATCTAGACTTTCCCGCGTACGTATCGTCAATCGTATTCGATGCCTTAACCGCACATAACCTCTAATGTGCACCGAGTTCCGTGGAAGGGCTATACAAGAAACATGAAACTCGGTTGGGAGCTTTTCCATATCTGTACAGACCCGCCTTTAAGAGCCTCAAAATACAGATATCTTTTAGGTCTGTTTTTCATGGTGGCTACGGCGCCACCCTCAACTAGTAAAGACTACAAGAGCTGAGCGACTTTCCCCTTACAAACGATCTAAACATCCAGTTGGCGTTTACCCTCAACCACCGTGCCTCGATAGTGAAAGGTTGATGGTGTCTTAGGTTTAGCTCTAGTCTTTTCGCATCCCACAGGCTGCCGATGATGGGTACCCGACGATCTACAATCCTTGTTGGTCCTGACCCCGCCTCCCAGTTGAGGCGATCGGCGAATCACCCTAGTGTCACCTCGTTACAGCTTTCTGACTGCAAAGCTACTTCTGCAGTCAAGGCTACTCATTGTGTAGTTATGCGTAGACCCAACCTCTGTGAGCACATCCTGAACATTGCTCCACCACAGAGGACTACCATGGGCACCTTACACGTCCCAGGAAGCCATGTGCTTCCCGTTGCAGTCCTTTGGAGCCTACAGAATAATCAGATGAACGTGCGCTCCTCTCGTGCCTTGTGACACCACGATGATATACTCCGTTGGGTTATTCACCCTCAAATGTACGGACTGGTCCAAGCGCCTTAGTTTAATGTGTTATTAGACCCTATGTCTAAACATTCAATTATGCGCTTACTCTACCTCATCGGGTTTTCACTTAACTTGGTTATTCCAATTCATATTGACTTCTTATTCAAGTTACCAAGTTCCTCTTGCTTATTAATTTTAGTCATATAACTTAACCCATTTATGTTTATTAATAAGCCCACAATATGTTATTCTCTAGATTGTGATCCAAGGTCTGTAATCCACAATCCCTTTATATTATTGTTTGATTTCATAGTTACAATAACATGTTCTACTTAATATGTAATTAAGTGTATCTTAATTCACATGTTTTCTATTTAACATGTCACTCATTATTTATAAATATAACTTATTTCATTTCATAAGTTTTCCTCGTTCTTTCTTATTTAATCATAATTCCATCTTATACTATCACTACCAGTTATCGTTGTTTACTTATTAACTTAGTTCTCTTAACTAAGGTTTACTAATAAGTTTCCTTTCCATAAATATAACTTATGTTATCCTCATCCGTAGATTTCAGATTCTTGCTCTTACAAATAACTTAATTTACAATTAAGTACAACTTATCTCATTACATATGTGACGACCGCCCATAACCCCCGCACTAAACAAGAGGAATAATGCGCTGAAAGGCGTGCCAGGCTGCTATGGACGATCATCATAGTAAGTGAACACATCGAAACCTGTCGTAGAACTCACAGCGCAAGGATAAAATATAATAGAACATATACAACAGGTGATAGTAATGAGGTATCATATAGCAAACTTTTGAAACTCTTTCAACATCCAGAAAGATTATCCAACTGATATCCAAGTTTGTAAATAAGGCCTCACTACAACTCTCAAGCAACTCAAACAGCGGAAACAGAAATACTAGATAGAATAAAACTGGTACGCCAGCCTCCTGCTCGTCATCGCTCAGCTTCCTCGTATCACTAAGCTCCATTACCTGTAACCTGCTACTTAGTCTGCCCATCCACAACCGGATGAACAGCCCAAGGTAATAAGAGGAGACATAAAACCTTGAGTCAGACAATAGTCTTAGTGAACGATAATACAGCTAACAAACTTCAACAAGAAAGCATATGAGAATGGGTAAATGAACAACTTATCTACCCACATCACCAGAGAAGAACTCAACCCTATCTTCCCCACATCGGACAGTGATAGCCTTTACACCAAGCATTTCAACCATTCATCCATAGAAACCAGAACGCCCATTCAATCATAGAGAACACACATAACATCCAGATTATATAAGTCTCACACAGACAACCCTAATCGAATTTAACATTCCTCAAGTACCCTCGCCAGAGGCCTAGACCAATATCACTTAAGCACTCAAAGAACGTCTCCCTCGACTTTGGATAATCTATGTGAGATAGTACAAACAGAACAACTAATCATCCATGACTGACTCTGGCTATCACTGCCAATCCTGCTTCGAAACCCTCATTATCGTATGACGGCCAACCTTGCCATATGTCAAGGGCTAATGATAACCCCAGTTCTAGCATGAACTCCATATGCCCAACCTTGGCAATGTCCAACCTTGATACTAGGCCTTTCCCCAACCAGAAAGACCCAGGGTACTCGACCAACAACCGGTCTTTTGGGCCTTTCAACGATACCCATCGTACCCCTGCTTTGAGCCTGCTAGAACTTACGACAACGATGACTTCTCGGCCTTCGCATCTCTAATCGTCCAACCTTGACGATGTTTCATAGCTCAAGCAACCTTCTCGAGCAACCATTATCCACCAACTCACGACCTTTGAGTTGTCTCCGCATTCGTTGTTCCACCTTGATCAACGAACACATTCATCACTTCGAGTCTTGCTACTTGAATCACCTCGAAGTCACGCCATCACCGAACCAAAACACATCACTGCGCTGTGGCTAGGGTTCGGAGGGGGGGGGTTGCCCCCGAAAAATATTTTTTCCAGACCTTTTTGGTTCGTACCCGAGTCGTACCCGAAAACGTACTTTTTCAGAAAACGACCCTGCCAAAACCGACCAGAACCTTGCTCCAGAATGACCAGCCAAAAACCGACCAGCCTTGCTCCAGAACGACCCGCCTCCATGCAGCTTTGGATCGACTCGACCTCCTTGCAGCTTTGGATCGACTCGACCTCCTTGGGACCGACCAGCTTTGGATCGACCCTGTCAAGACCGACCAGATTTTGCTCCACCTGACCGACCAGCTCCTTCAGAGCGACCAGGATTTGCTTCCAGTAAAAACCAACCAGAATGCCACCATCTGAAACCGACCAGAATGCCACCATCTGAAACCGACCAGAAACACTTATGCTCCTTCTGGACCGACCAACTTAAACCGACCAGCTCCCTGACTTGCTTCCCAAGCCATACTATGACCGACCACCTCATTCCAGACCGACCCGACCAACTCCAGGTCGACCAGAAACCTGCACATCTCCAATTCGACTCCGATTTCGACCAAAACTTCGCCAAACGACGAATCCGACGAAACCAGCTTATCCGATTCATCCAAACGCAATCACAAACATGTTATGCAACCAACAATATCATCAATCTAACAATTTCCATCAAAACACATAAATTTCCCAAAACATGATAAGTGAATCATATGAACATAAAAACGGATCTAACTTGCATAATCTTGAGAAAAATCATAAAATTAACCATTTAAATTATCTAGATCAGATCCTAAGGTGATTCATATATAAAATGGACTTAGCATGGTGTGGATCTAAGGAAAATAACATGGAAATGATGAAATTAACATCCTAAAACCCATATACTTGCATGAATCCGAATGAGAGATGTAAATCGCTCACCAATTATCCAAATCTAAGCAAAAGCAATGAAAACGCAATCCGGACAGCGAACACTTCGAATCAAACTCTTCAATCCGATGAATTCGCCCTTGAGACGATGTAGATCTAGCCTCTTATGGTGTAGATCTTCGATTTCCCTCCTTGGATTTTGGAATTTTAATGGTGGATAGATGTTAGAGGAAGAAGGAGATCAAAGCCTCCCCATAAGAGAATGGAAAATGCCAACCTTTCTCCATACCCCTTACCCCCTTATTTATAGTCTCCACCCACCCTCTAATGGGCCTTCTCCAAATCAACCCATTAGCCTTCCAAAACCTGAACAGCCAACTGAAAAACCTTAAAACAGCGATTTCTCCCAAACCGCTGAACCAAATCCTTAATGTAACCACTCTACGGAAAGGGAATCATCAATTCCTTTCCAATGGCACAGGTCTGACCCTCTGATTCGACCTGAGTCAAAAGTTATGCCCAGTACAAGACTGACAGGGGCAAAATGTTCACAAACAAAATCGGTAAAAATTATGGACATGTCACACACATCCCCATAAGCAATATATCAAAAGATGAGAATGTTCCAACCCTCAGGGAATAAAATAAAAATATTTTACGATCTTCCGATACGGAAAATGCGGGCTGTTACATTCTCCCCCCCTTAAGAATTTTGCCCCCGAAATTCCAAGCAAACACAAGCAACCACAACAATTCCGCATGCCTATCATTCATAAGAAGCCAATCCTATCATCCAAACTAGCAACCATCAAGCCATACATCCATAGCCTTATTCTAGCACGCGGAATTCTATCAAACAACAACAAGATACAACGATATAACGATGATACAATCAAAGGGTCCTACCGATGAAAAGTTCTGGATGAGTCGCCTTCATGCTCTCTTCCATCTCCCATGTACAATCATCGCCATCTTCACTATATTGTACCTTGACTAGCTTAACCGTCTTCCTCCTAAGCTGTTTCGTATCATTTCCCACAACACGAAGTGGCCTACGAGGTTTCGCAACTGCGGTCTCGACTTCTAAATCTTCATACTGTTCTGCAGATACCACCACATTCAAGTCATGCACAAACTTTCGTAGAAACGACACATGGAAAACATTATGCACACTCGACATCTTCTCGGGTAACTCCAACCTATATGCGAGCTTTCCTATTCGCTCGACTATCGGAAATGGTCCAACAAACCTAGGAGCCAACTTTCCTTTACTTCCGAATCGAACCACCTGCTTCAACGGTGAAATCTTTATGAAAACCATATCACCTACGTCGAACTCCAAATCCTTACGACGCTTATCGGCGTAACTTTTCTGACGATCTTGGGCCGCCTTCATTCGTTGCCGAATTATCTTGATACAATCCGAGGTTTCTCTTATCATCTCAGGCCCAAGCATCAACTTATCTCCAGTTTCTAACCAACAAGCTGGAGAATTGCACGGCCTTCCATACAACGCCTCCTATGGTGCCATCCCAATACTCGACTGGTAGCTATTATTATATGCAAATTCGACTAAATGTAGATGGTCCTCCCATGATCCTCCGAAGTCTAACACACAAGCACTCAGGAGATCTTCTAAAACTCGGTTGACTCTCTCGGTCTGACCATTAGTTTGGGGATGGTATGCCGTACTTAAGCACAACTCGGTTCCCAAAGATTCTTGCAAACTTTTCCAAAATCCACTCGTGAACAATGGATCCCGGTCACTTACTATACTCTTTGGGACACCATGGAGTCGAACTATCCATTTCACATAAAGCTCAGCCAATTTTGACGCTGTCCTAGTCGACTTGACAGGAATAAATCTCGCACTTTTGGTCAAACGATCCACAATGACCCAAATCCCTTCATTTCCTGCCCTAGTTCTAGGTAGTCCATCGATAAAATCCATCGATATTTGCTCCCACTTCCATGTAGGAACTTCTAATGGCTGAAGCAAACCACTCGGCTTTTTCTGTTCAGCTTTCACCAACTGACAGTTCATACACTTGGAAATGAACTCTCCAATATCTCGCTTCATGCCTTCCCAATAGTAGATTCTCTTCATGTCCTGATACATCTTATTACCACCGGGATGAATTGTCAACTTCGAGTGATGACATTTCTCTCAGAACCTCATCTCTCAATCCATCGATATCAGGAACAACTAATCGCCCTTGCTTTCGAAGCCAACCTTCTCGATCGACCTCGAATTCTTTATTCTCTGGTTCCAGCTTCTGAATGAACTCGACAAGCTTCACGTCTTTCTTTTGGCTCTCGCCAATCCTTTCGATAAGAGTAGGCCTTATCGACAAGCTTGCCAACATTTCAGGTTCCAACTCGCACCTTGGCCTGAAATCGAACCTTGCCAAATACTCGAGGCCCTTCCATTCCGAAAACATCGCCCCCAAACTTGCGTGTCTTCGACTCAATGCATCTGCAACTGCATTGCCTTTGCCAGGAGTATAGGCTATCCCAAAGTCATACGATGCCAAAAACTCTAACCATCGTTGCTGCCGAAGATTCAAATCCTTTTGGGAGAAAAGATACTTCATTGACTTGTGATCCGTAAACAACTCGAATCGTACCCCCAACAGGTAATGTCTCCACATCTTCAGAGCAAACACAATCGCTGCCAACTCCAAATCATGAGTTGGATAGTTCTTCTCATGCGGCTTTAGCTGTCGACTCGCGTAGGCCACAACTTTATCCTTCTGCATGAGCACTGCTCCAAGTCCAGTACCACATGCATCAGTATACACCACCATCTCTTCATTCCCACCTGGAATGGTCAACACAGGTGCACTCGTCAATCTCTCCTTCAAGATTTCGAACGCTTGTTCACACTTTGCATCCCATGTGAACACTTGGTTCTTCTTCGTCAATCCTGTTAATGGTGCAGCTATCTTGGAGAAATCCTTGATAAACCTTCGGTAATAACCAGCCAACCCAAGGAAACTCCGAACATCCGTCGCATTCTTAGGTCTATCCCAGTCCTGGATTGCTGCCACTTTAGCGGGGTCAACCGCTATACCTTTCCCAGAAACAACATGACCCAAGAACCTCACATCATCTTTCCAAAAGTGACACTTTGAGAACTTAGCCTTAAGCTGATGCTTTCGCAAGATCTCTAACACAACTCTCAAATGCGTCTTATGTTCTTCCACATTTCTGGAGTGAACCAGTATATCATCCACGAACACAAGCACAAACTTATTCAACTGATCTCTGAACACTCTATTCATAAGATCCACAAAATACGCTGGCGCGTTAGTCAATCCGAATGGCATCACCAACCACTCGAAGAACCCGGATGATGTCCTAAAAGCAGTCTTTGGTACACTATCCTTAGCCACTCTCAACTGGTGAAATCCAGTTGCCAGATCCATCTGAGAAAACACTTTGGCTTCGTGAAGCTGATCGAACAAGTCATCGATCCTTGGCAACGGATATTTGTTCTTCTTAGTCACCTTGTTCAGCTCACGATAGTCCACACACAACCTTAACGAGCCATCTGCTTTAGTTGCAAACACGACTGGTGCACCCCACTCGGAAACACTCCTACGAATGAAACCTTTTCCCAAAAGGTCTCTAACTTGCACCTCCAACTCTCGCTGTTCCTTAGGCGCCATCCGCCTAAGTGGCATAACAATTGGTCTCGCACCCTCGACCAAATCGATCCTAAACTCGATCTCGCGATGCGGCGGCAACCCTTTGACCTCGTCAAAGACATCTACATACTCATTAGCGATCAGCACTGATGATAGGTCTTCCTGTGGAATCCCAAGCGAATATAGATAACTCACGAAGACCCCGTCTTCGCGCTTACATCTAATCAACACCTTTCGCCCTTCCACATCCCCGACCCTCACCTCTAGCTTCTCGCAATTCACCCTTGCCGCATACTTCTTGATCCAATCCATGCCCAAGATGATCCCATACCCAGCGAAGTTAAGAACAAAGCAATCACACGTGAAAGAGCAACCATGACTTAATAATACTAGACCACGACAAATCATGCACAAACTGGACGAACCCCCAACTGGATTAGTCACGATCAATGGTCTATCACAAATCTCGGGTTCCAAACCCAAGCGACACACAAGCTCATTGCAGATGAATGAATGTGATGCTCCAGTATCAAACAAAACTCGAACTGAAACACCGTTAACGGAAAAAGTACCTTGCACCACAACACCCTTTCCCTTCTCCTCTGCAGTAGGAGCTCTTGAAGAAGATGGCACGGCTTCCAAAGCATATGCCTTCACAATCTGCTTGCCCTTAGCTGATTCTGGACAATCTTTCTTCTCATGCCCAGGCTTTCCACACTTGAAGCACTTCTTCTCATCTTTGGGATTCTTACACTCATTTGAATAATGACCCTTCTGTTGGCAGTTAAAGCAAAGCACCTCACTCTTGGGTTTCTTTTGGCCATCCTTTCCTTTATGTTGTTGCTGCTTCCTCTTTTTTATTATTACCACCCTGCTGTGGTTTCTGAACCTCCTTGGTTGCAGCAACAACATTTGCTTCCTTGGGAAACAAGCTCTCATGACGAATAGCCTTTTCCACAATCTTTTCAAATGAATCATCAAGGTGGTCCACAAGCGGCTTTCCAATATGAGCATCCAAACCCAAGACAAACTTCTCGTTCTTCTGATAGGGTGTATCAATGTATGAACGAGCATATCTATACAAAGCCTCAAAATCAGAAATGTAGTCAAGAACTGATCTGCCATTCTGCTTCAACTCTACGAACTTCTTGAAGAGAACGGACTTTTGAGCAGTGGAGATAAACTTTGCTTCAAACTTAGCTTGGAATTGCTCCCATGAAATCTCCTCTTCCGGAGTCTCGAGTATAACAGAATTCCACCATTCCATGGCCCTGCTCTGCAGCTGCCTTGATGCAAGCTTTCTCTTCATTGCATCCTCAATACCCAAGTCTCCAACGATTCGAACACATGAATCCATCCACCTATGAACCTCTTCAGCTGGCTCAGTTCCCTTGAATGG
The DNA here is from genome assembly GCA_030737875.1 of Allium sativum. Lineage (NCBI taxonomy): Eukaryota > Viridiplantae > Streptophyta > Magnoliopsida > Asparagales > Amaryllidaceae > Allium > Allium sativum. Next base: position 486,730,803 of record CM060919.1, on the reverse strand, counting down.
TTTCCCTCCTAAAGATGTAAAGTCCTTGCACATCTTTGCAAAATCTACCCTAGGAACTCGCACACCTACATCTACCGTAGCCGCCACTGGAGCGGGTACCCTTCGCGAAATTGCTTCTGCCATGGCTTCAAACATGGCCGGGTAATTTGGTTCACCACCATTTCCCCCTCCAGTATTAGCTCCCCTAGCAGCGTGTCTTGATGGTCGTCTACTCATTCTAAATCTGCAATTTAGAATAATTAGCCACTTCCAAGAAAACTACTAAAGAGATACAACCGCTACTACTATATATACTAATATATATAGTAAACATCCAACTGAAATCTACAAATACGTCTCTCATACGTAATTACGTCTTCGAACTTTGGCCAAAATCGTTGACCAGAGCTCTGATACAAAATGTGACGACCGCCCATAACCCCCGCACTAAACAAGAGGAATAATGCGCTGAAAGGCGTGCCAGGCTGCTATGGACGATCATCATAGTAAGTGAAGACACCGAAACCTATCGTAGAACTCACAGCGCAAGGATAAAATATAATAGAACATATACAACAGGTGATAGTAATGAGGTATCATATAGCAAACTTTTGAAACTCTTTCAACATCCAGAAAGATTATCCAACTGATATCCAAGTTTGTACATAAGGCCTCACTACAACTCTCAAGCAACTCAAACAGCGGAAACAGAAATACTAGATAGAATAAAACTGGTACGCCAGCCTCCTACTCGTCATCGCTCAGCTTCCTCGTATCACTAAGCTCCATTACCTGTAACCTGCTACTTAGTCTGCCCATCCACAACCGGATGAACAGCCCAAGGTAATAAGAGGAGACATAAAACCTTGAGTCAGACAATAGTCTTAGTGAGCGATAATACAGCTAACAAACTTCAACAAGAAAGCATATGAGAATGGGTAAATGAACAACTTATCTACCCACATCACCAGAGAAGAACTCAACCCTATCTTCCCCACATCGGACAGTGATAGCCTTTACACCAAGCATTTCAACCATTCATCCATAGAAACCAGAACGCCCATTCAATCATAGAGAACACACATAACATCCAGATTATATAAGTCTCACACAGACAACCCTAATCGAGTTTAACATTCCTCAAGTACCCTCGCCAGAGGCCTAGACCAATATCACTTAAGCACTCAAAGAACGTCTCCCTCGACTTTGGATAATCTATGTGAGATAGTACAAACAGAACAACTAATCATCCATGACTGACTCTGGCTATCACTGCCAATCCTGCTTCGAAACCCTCATTATCGTATGACGACCAACCTTGCCATATGTCAAGGGCTAATGATAACCCTAGTTCTAGCATGAACTCCATATGCCCAACCTTGGCAATGTCCAACCTTGACACTAGGCCTTTCCCCAACCAGAAAGACCCAGGGTACTCGACCAACAACCGGTCTTTTGGGCCTTTCAACGATACCCATCGTACCCCTGCTTTGAGCCTGCTAGAACTTACGACAATGATGACTTCTCGGCCTTCGCATCTCTAATCGTCAAACCTTGACGATGTTTCATAGCTTAAGCAACCTTCTCGAGCAGCCATTATCCACAAACTCATGACCTTTGAGTTGTCTCCGCATTCGTTGTTCCACCTTGATCAACGAACACATTCATCACTTCGAGTCTTCCTACTTGAATCACCTCGAAGTCACGCCATCACCGAACCAAAACACATCACTGCGCTGCGGCTGGGGTTCGGGGGGTTGCCCCCAAAAAATATTTTTTTCAGACCTTTTTGGTTTGTACCCGAGTCGTACCCGAAAACGTACTTTTTCAGAAAACGACCCTGCCAAAACCGACCAGAACCTTGCTCCAGAATGACCAGCCAAAAACCGACCAGCCTTGCTCCAGAACGACCTGCCTCCATGCAGCTTTGGATCGACTCGACCTCCTTGCAGCTTTGGATCGACTCGACCTCCTTGGGACCGACCAGCTTTGGATCGACCCCGTCAAGACCGACCAGATTTTGCTCCACCTGACCGACCAGCTCCTTCAGAGCGACCAGGATTTGCTTCCAGTAAAAACCAACCAGAATGCCACCATCTGAAACCGACCAGAATGCCACCATCTGAAACCGACCAGAAACACTTCTGCTCCTTCTGGACCGACCAGCTTAAACCGACCAGCTCCCTGACTTGCTTCCCAAGCCATACTATGACCGACCACCTCATTCCAGACCGACCCGACCAACTCCAGGACGACCAGAAACCTGCACATCTCCAATTCGACTCCGATTTCGACCAAAACTTCGCCAAACGACGAATCCAACGAAACCAGCTTATCCGATTCATCCAAACGCAATCACAAACATGTTATGCAACCAACAATATCATCAATCTAACAATTTCCATCAAAACACATAAATTTCCCAAAACATGATAAGTGAATCATATGAACTTAAAAAGGATCTAACTTGCATAATCTTGAGAAAAATCATAAAATTAACCATTTAAATTATCTAGATCAGATCCTAAGGTGATTCATATATAAAATGGACTTAGCATGGTGTGGATCTAAGGAAAATAACACGGAAATGATGAAATTAACATCCTAAAACCCATATACTTGCATGAATCCGAATGAGAGATGTAAATCACTCACCAATTATCCAAATCTAAGAAAAAGCAATGAAAACGCAATCCGGACAGCGAACACTTCGAATCAAACTCTTCAATCCGATGAATTCGCCCTTGAGACGATGTAGATCTAGCCTCTTATGGTGTAGATCTTCGATTTCCCTCCTTGGATTTTGGAATTTTAATGGTGGAAAGATCTTAGAGGAAGAAGCAGATCAAAGCCTCCCCATAAGAGAATGGAAAATGCCGACCTTTCTCCATACCCCTTACCCCCTATTTATAGTCTCCACCCACCCTCTAATGGGCCTTCTCCAAATCAGCCCATTAGCCTTCCAAAACATGAACAGCCAACTGAAAAACCTTAAAACAACGATTTCTCCCAAACCGCTGAACCAAATCCTTAATGTAACCACTCTACGGAAAGGGAATCATCAATTCCTTTCCAATGGCACAGGTCTCACCCTCTGATTCGACCTGAGTCAAAAGTTATGCCCAGTACAAGACTGACAGGGGAAAAATGGTCACAAACAAAATCGGTAAAAATTATGGACATGTCACACATCCCCATAAGCAACATATCAAAAGATGAGAATGTTCCAACCCTCAGGGAATAAAATAAAAATATTTTACGATCTTCCGATACGTAAAATGCGGGCTGTTACAACATAAGTTATTCCATTTTCTTTATCGTTTATTGTTACCTAAGTTATAATTTCCACTTGTCCCTATGACAAACCTACCTATTGTATAGCATTCTCATTAATATAACTTATTATAATAGGTTATTATCATTCCCTGTTCATTCCAAACCTTTTACCGTTGTAACTTTCATTTAATTCCATTCATTTCCATTAATTAGAATTAATGCCATTTATTTCTATCCTTAAATATTCATATATATATATATAATTATGTACTAGACCTCTCACATTAAGTCTACAACTTGTGGATGCTGGATTTGTCGGGCAGTTCCGGGCAGACTTCTTCCACAAGTTGACTTAACCTCGTGTCTTAGCATCGTTACATGTTTATTTACGCACTAGACCCCTCACATTAAATTAACAACTTATGGACACTGGATTTGCCAGGCGGTTCCGGGCATACTTCTACCACAAGTTGAATTTAACCTCGTGTGTAAGTGCAGTTACAGTTTTCTATTTACTATAAATTTAGGCATGTTCATTCTTTCAAGTTTTACTGTAATCTATACTTTACATGTCGTACTTAATTTAACATTAAGTCCATTTCTAATTGCCATATCGCACGTTTTTCCTAACATGTAATTAACTTCATTTTTAAAATGACAACATGTAATCATAAAATCATGTATTTATTCCTTTCTAACATATTAACATGTAACTATCACAATTCTTACGGTCAAGGGTTCAAGTATAATATGTCACAGGTTAACGATTAAGCGTTCATTTACATAATATGTCACAAATTATCATGTAATAAAAACTTACATGTATACAACAATAATTGTTTCCACATTTTTAACAAGTTTACATTTCCATATGTTAACATTTCATTTTTCAATCATGTTAACATATAATCATATCAAATTAACATTTCTAACAAATTTACATTGCATGTTAACGGGGAATGTCAAATGATAACATACTATTACCAAAATTGATATAACTTAAATCCACTCACATTGATATGCCAATCTAGAAGATGGAGAGTCATGAGTTTGTATTGTCGTTGTAGTTGAAAACGCCTTATTTTCTGAATTTGTCGTTGTTGACGATAAATTTTCTTTTAATCTTCATTTAGATCGCGCTCCATTATTATAATTAATAATTTTATTCAGAAATTATATGGAGGAAGAAGAAGAGAGTGAAGAAACAACAAATGAGAATGGAGAGCTATAGGGTCCTTTATATATAAAGCTTAAATTGACACTGGCCATCTATTTTCCCTGATGAAATCTATTCTCTCCACGATATAAGGCCAATAGGAAGTTGCCAAGTCAATATAATTTTTGAATTGGACCAATAGAATAAAGCCAACAAGACATGCATTGTCATTTCCTACCAATTAAATGTGTCAATTAGGCACTACGTTAATTTTCTACAGTTATGCACATTAATTCATTTTAAATTAATTTATTATGTCAATTCCTAGTTTGGCTCCTTTTAAATTGATTATGCGCCTATTTTCCTTTTTCTATATATTTGCATGCACATTTTGTGTATATATATATAACCTTATAGATTATTCCCAGTTAAATTTTCTCTTTCCATTAATACTTATTGTTTACCTTCTATTGCCTATCATTAATTCTTTTACTTTTGAATTTCGAATGTTATGTGTATATAATTATACACATCTTCCTTATTATTCTACATGACTTATCTTTTTATTTAATGCAATCATTTTACCATGTTTTCTTTTTCCTTATTCCAATCAATCCATTGCATTAATTTAGCGCATGTATTATCTTACCATCAATTTTGAATTGATGTGAATTATAATCATATATAAAGTCCTCATACGCATACAAAACTTCTAATGACCATTTTATGCGTATATATATGCACACAACTTATATTTTGATTTCAAAATTCAAACGTTGTTGTATCGTTATTTAATTCTTAACATATTTCTTTGATTGCAGCCTTATTTTGAACTTTCTCTTGTGTGTGTGTGTGTATATATATATATATATTTATTTACCGCACATGTATACGTATATATTCTCATATACATGTATACATATATTTTTCTACACTTCCTTATATATATATATATTTCCATATATGTACGTTTATACGTAGTTTCTCTTTAGAACATGTGTTATTTCAGCCGTTCACTTAAAACAAAAATATAAGGCCGGTAGGTATCGAACTTTGTACCTTTTTTATGCAAGCCACATGTTCTAATCAACTGGACTACTAAGGCTATTGTTAACAAGGCTTAGAACAATGGTAGTTATTGTTCTCTTCTTATTCCTCTTTTTCCTGTTTGTTACAATTTTTCATTTGAACAATTGCATGAATCTTTTTCTTTTATTTCTCTTTTATTATTAATGCATAATATTTGTATATCAGTGCATGCAATATGTTTACACTGCATGCAATCAATCCTTTCATTCTTTTAATGCATGCATAACATTTTTATTTGCATTAATCTTTTCTTCTTTTAAATGTCTATGTCTATGCATATATATACACATATGCATTATTTAATTGTTACAAAATGCGGGGTGTTACATATGGTAAACAAATCCTGAACCAAGTATTCCTTAATAATAAAACCGGAACAATCATACATGTTGATTTCCTTAGTTAGAGTTTTCTGTAATGATCAGTATGTTAATAGCCATGTGCTTTTAATCCTAGTTCATGAGTCTACTTTAGAAAGCAATCTTACTTTCCTAGTAAACGACCTGATTTCTGTACTCATATAGACAAGTCTCTTAAGGTGTTTCTGTGATACTCTTTTTAAGGTTTCTAGACTTATTAAGGATATTTATCCATCCTTTTTCTTACAGAATCCAACACTAAATATTATGGGATTATTGATTTAGTGTTCCATATTCAGTCTCTTAATTTGTTGGTACCCATTGAACTTTGTCTATCCTTTTCAAGACATAAGTTGGGTTTTTGTTAAGAATGATCAATCTTCACTCATAGACCTTAGTCCCATTTCTTTTGACTTTATAGAAACCATTGAATTTGGAAGACCTTTTGTAAGTGGATCAGCCAAGTTTTTCTTTGTTTTTATGTAGTCAACACTTATAACTCCACTTTTGAGTAACTGTCTTACCATTTGATGTCTTAGAATCACATGTCTAGACTTCCCATTATATGTCTTATTAGAGACATTATATATTGTTGCTTGATTATCACAGTTAATCAAGACTGTTGGACATGGCTTCTTCCATAATGGGATTTCCATTAACAAATTCCTAAGCCATTCCTCTTCCTTTCATGCATCTGCTAATGCAATCAATTTTGACAACAAAATTTGAGTCAGATCTACTTCTTGGAAGCCCAAGACACAACAGTGCTTCCTAATGTAAATATCCATCCAGTCGTAGACTTTGGATTCGGATTCTACATTGTTCCAGGTTGCATCACTATATTCTTTTGTTACAGTAGAATATCCTTTATAAGATAAACCATAGTTGATGGTTCTTTTTAAATAAGCTAAAACTCTAGGAATAGCTTTCTAGTGTTCAAAACCTGGATTACTCATAAATCGACACAATACATTTATAGCATGTGCGATGTCTAGTCTAGTGCAATGCATAACATACATAAGACTCCTAATAACACTAGAATACTCCGGTTGAGAAATGGTACGTCCAATGTTATTTTCTAATTTGATACTTGGATCTAAAGGAGTTGGTGCAGGTTTGTCATCATAATGACCATGCTTCTTTAGGAACTTCTCAATGTAATGATATTGAGTTAGTAAAAACTCCCCCACTTTCCTAATTATTTTAATTCGTAGAATTACATCAGCCTCTCCTAGATCTTTCATATCAAATTTAGAAGACAGAAACTTTTTAGTTTCATTCACACAAGATTTATTGGAGCCAAATATCAACATGTCATCAACGTATAAAGATATTATAACATAACCGTTGTTATCCGATTTGCTATAAATACATTTATATGCATCATTAACAATGAATCCAAATGACAGTGCCACATTATCAAATTTCTCATGCCATTGCACGAGAGCTTGCTTCATGCCATAAAGAGATTTTACTAATTTACAAACTTTCTTTTCTTGGAATGGGGTTACATAACCTTCAGGTTGTTCCATATATGTATCTTCTTCTAAATCTCCATTTAGAAAAGATGTCTTTACATCAATTTGATATATGACCAAATTATGAATTGATGCAAGCGCAATTAAACAGCGTATAGAAGATATGCGAGCAACCGGAGCATAAGTATCAAAATAATCTACTCCTTGTCTTTGTTTATATCACTTAGCAACTAATCTAGCTTTAAACTTATCAATTGATCCATTTGCATTCAACTTTTTCTTGAATACCCATTTACATCCTATAGGTTTAGCACTTTGAGGTAAATCGGTTAAAACCAAAGTTTGGTTTAACATTATGGAATTCATTTCATCATTGATGGCTTTCTTTCCATAAATTAGAATCTCTAGAACTCATAGCCTCAGAATAAGTTTTGGGATCATCATCGACATTTACTACATACCTTGTAATATTAAGGACTTCATCCTTACTGCGTTCTACGTGATATGTTATGAATTCGGGGCCATATTCCTTCTCCAGTCTTGCTTTTTTACTTCTCATGTGTTTAGTATTATTATTTGGTACTTACACTTCCTTGCTGTTTTGAGCAGAAGCATATTTTTCGTCATTAATATCATTAGTCACGGTTGGTTCTTGATTAGATGATCTCAATGATTTCTCAATAGTTTGATTTTCAAAGAATTCTACATTTACGGATTCTATAACTTCTAAGGTGACAAGAATAAGAAACCTATAAGTTATATTAAGAGAATATCCGATGAAAACAAACTTAAATGCCTTATTACCTAATTTTGATCCCTTAGGGTCCGGTTTTCTAACATATGCCAAGCAACCCCTAACTTTAAGTTTTGCAAGGTTAGGTTTTCTATCAAACCATAATTCATAAGGGGAAATATTATTCTTTTTAAGTGGTACTCTATTTAAAATGTAGCATGCAGATATAATAGCATCACCCCATAGGTTATAAGGTAAATTAGAACTTATGAGCATGACATTAACCATTTCTACTAAAGCTCTATTTTTCCTCTCAGCAACACCATTTTTGTTTTGGTGTATATGGGGTGATATATTTGTGAAGTATACCATGCTGTTTGCAAAACAAAGTAAATTCATTTGAAAAATATTCACTACCACGATCTGAATGTAACACTATAATTTTAATTCCTAATTGCGTTTCGACTTGGTGCTTTGTAAATTTTGAATCTATCAAAAGCCTCATCTTTAGATTTCATTAGTGTTAAATACAAAAGTGATTCTAGCACCCAAAATGTTGATAATTCTAAATGAAAAGAAGATAAAAACAAAGAGGAACACATGATTTATAGTGTTTCAGCGTTAAAGAGCATACATCCACTCTGAATTTCTTTAATTGATGATGGTACAAATACAATGATTGTTTTCACTCAATTTCGCTTCTACAATGAATAATTTCACTCAATCTTTCCTGAACAATGCTCTAAAGGTTGATGATGATCCGAATAAAATGATGAAATTCGGATATAGCAGTTGTTTGGGTCAAGAATTTGCCAAAAGATCCTTTAAATTATGTTCAAAGGTGTATTTATAGGAAGAAATCTTCCCTGAAAGGCCTTCGGTTCAGATACACATGGCAGCCATTCCGTTCGGTTCGGAGTGAGGAGCTCTGAGGTGTTGCCATAGCTTTAGTGGGTAAACGTGGGGGAAACTGCTCTGTGTTTCCTGCACATTGTGTCCTGATGGTGAAGTGCTGTGGTTCGGTTCGGATGACTGGTGAGGGCTTCGGATTGGAAGGAATCGATCCGATCCGGGTGAGCCTTATATTCTCCTTTCCTTGTTTTGGCCGCCTTAGCTTGGGAGGAATCAGATCGGGGGCCTCTGAACTGAACTGATTTTCTGATGCTCATCTTCTTTTCTAAATCTATATGTCAAGTAATTTTCCAGCTTTGTGTAGCCTAATCACGAAGTAGGCTAACATTTTGCCCCCTCGAAGCATGCATTTATTGAAAATAAAGCATGCTTCGAAACAACATGCTCCTTGGCTTCTGAATTGGAGTTGTTGAATAGTTTCCTCCATTTGTTTAAAAAGTCGTGTTGTTCCGTCAGGTTACATCCCTTACCGTCTATAAATACACTATGGAATACACAGATTGCTTACGTTGTTTTGAAATAACTTCGAGAGCTTTGTTTAATATCCAAGGGGATCCTTCAAGTAAATCTTTATAATGTGCACTTGTAACTCTGATACATTTTCCATTAGATGCATTTCATGTGCTATATGGTGATTGATGATTATGGTTCGGATCTGGTGGGTATTATCCAACGCAGCCCATACTTGAACCATCATTGTGCAAAATGGGCTAAAAGGCTTTATGCTAGAGGTGCTATGCGCTGATCGGATCGGGTTTAAGTGTCTATTCCGCTAGAACACGAAGGGACATCTATCTCCTTATATATATATATATATATATATATGTTTACTCCTCTTTAATTCTTTGTTTCATGTTGCCGTCTTCTCCATCGTCGAAAACCCTAGTCCTTAAGTCGTGAAGAAACTCTCCTAATTCCTTGAAATAAACTCACATGTAGGGCTTCAATTTGTGGCTAACTCCGTTCTAATCAATTTCAGCTCAAAATAAGGAATAATTTGAGTAATTATGCTTGCTGTCACGTTGGTTTTGACGCTGTGCCTGTTATCCCCTTGCCATCGTCGTTGGTTGCTCGCCGCCGTCGTTGTTGGTGGAGCTTTTCACCAACTTGGGGCATTGGAGCTGATAAACCCAGTCATGGCTCCACGAGTAATTGTTAGTGGATGAGAAGCGGATTTTTGAGTAGGTATAAAAGGAAGAGAGATGAAGAATTTGGAGGAGAAGGAGCGGATCGGTTTGGTGCGAAGGAGTTTGTATTGTTGACATTCAGGGAGAGAGGATATGGTACGAATGAATGGACGAGGATTAAGTAATTGAGAAAAATCTGTGACCTCGGTTAGGATCGGAAGAGCTTAGATGGGAGAAGTTCCAAATACACATGGATGAGGGAAAATGAGCTTAAGGACATAAGGGCATTTCGGTTCAGTACTAAAGGACTCAATCTGGGCTTACCCTCTGAGGATCTGTCCGACCCGAGCCCCGTTGTCATTAAATTCTGGTCCGAACAGCATACAACATAGATATCTGAACCGATTGATTGATGATGGAATTATCTAAGCCGAACCATTAATTATAGATTCACCCGAACCGGTCCGCAGCTATGCCAATGTGCCTCAACCAAATTAATCAAAATTAGATATATGTCGTGGTTCTATGGAAAGTTAGGATAGAGCCTTATGATCATAGCCAAACTTTCGAGGCTATCATAAATATATAACTACTTTACCACTTTCTTGCATTGCATCCTTACATGCTTACTTCATATTTCCTTAACTCTTGTCACTACACACACATCGTCACATACATGCATGGGGGGACACGGGTAATTTTACTCTAATTCTTGCTATTGTTTCTTCGATAGCTTAGCAACCGTGGCTGAGAGACGCTCGTCTAGATTAGTTGAAAGAAGAGAAGCTGCCAGTTCACCTGAGAATCCACCCATTGAGGACATATCTTCCACTTCAGATTCGGGTTGCAATAGTATGGGTCCAGACTATGAAATGGGAACTCATGAAAGTGACATATCATCCGGGGGTAATGTCTCTCTAGGTGAGGAAGAGAAAGGAGGAGTAGGGGATAATCGTGCCTCAGATGAGCTCGGGAATGTTATTATTTTGGAACTGCCAAAGGATTCGGTCGAATCAACAATTGACAATGATAGACTCGCTCGGATATGTCTAAAACACGGGATTCTTCGAAGATATACGGAGTTGCCCTCGAAAGCATATTGCCCCCATAACCCACCGGAAGGGTATGTGGCTATCACCAGATTGATGTACCTAGTTAGGGAAATACCTCCGTTTCCGCCATTCGTCGTCGATTATTTGAGACAACTGCGGATTGCCCCCATGCAACTTCATCCCAACTCCTACGCTTATTTGTATACTCTATACATAGCATACCAAGACATTTTAGATGTAGAGCTTACTTTCGAGGATGTTCATTTCTTTTACAATTTCAAGCATCGAACCAATGACACCTCGTCTTTTGTATACTTTAAGTCGGTGCCAAAAAGGAAAATTATCATCGTTCCATTTAGTAGCAAAGCTGGGGACCCGAAACCTGAATGGTTTTATGTTAAGCAGTAGCCCGGGTGTGCCATAAGATGGCTTAAGTCAAGTAAGGACCTTGGTCCTTTGAGTTTTAGTCCCAGCCTTTATCATAAATTTATTAAGCATTGCTTGTTTTCACTTACAGTTCCTAACCCACCACAAGAAAAGCAACCGGTGCAATTTGATCATTTAAATCGGTTACTTAATGGTGATAAAAAAAATTGACCATCAAGGACTGTTTAGTAGATGAATATCTCCATTGGCATCGTCTAATTGCTATAACTCGTAGCATAGGCCACAGGGAAGGCCCTTACGTGTACATACCTCCAATTGAAGGGCCAATCGACACTCCACTTGAGAGGGGAGAAAGTTCTAAAGATCCAACAGTATCCCTCAGGGATCCTCCTTCTCCCTCCACGACTCAAGATGGCATCTTAGAAAATATAGCAGAAAAAGACAGAGACAAGTATATTACTCCTGAGGATTCTGCTACTCCTGAAAAACCGATATCTCCAAAAGAGTTTTCGTTAAATGCTCCTCAAGGAGATACTGCTACTATAGATGATTCTACATTTCAGGGTTTAGGAAATCTTCCTTTGCCCGAGACCCTTTACACCTTAGAAGATTCCAGAACAAATCCCTTGACCTTTACTTCCTCAGAAGAAACCACTCCCGTGAAGGCTAAGGAGACCACACATACTAGCCTAACTTCAGACTCTGGTTGGTTGGGGGAATATCACTTAGGATACGCACAACACATTAGCCCTGTACGTCACATCACTTATGCTTTGTATAAACATCAATTCTGAGTTCTACATACCTTGTTTTGGAAGAGCCGTGGTACGTCCCCACTACGATATCAGAAAAATCCGTGCTAGCGTGCCCAGACATGATTCCGATACTGAACCTGACTGTCGCGAAAGCCGTGGCAGGGATGACAGGAGGCATTATGATTCCAACTGTCCTCATTCTTTGCGTTCTCGTTCTCCTCGTCGTTCCGATCCAGATAAGTACAAGAGCCATCAATATCATCATGAAGGGGACAAACAACCTTCCAAAAATCGAGTCCTCCTAAAGAGAAGCGTCCCTAAGAGAAGTCATCATCGAAGCACACTGACTTACAAGATAAGCCTAAAGTCCCTGAAAAGAGGTCAGGCAAAGGTGATATGTCCATTGTACCTGCCAAGCATAGAAATATTGAATTATCCATATCTAAGCCCGTGTCGCTCTGTCGAGAACAAGGCAAGGCTAGAAAATGTAGAAAAGTAATTTCCGGATCATTATTTTGATCGTATGGCATTTGTTCCCGCGCTTGAACCTATTCCTTCGAATTGGGCTGATGATGCTAAAGCAAAAATTGATTTAATGGACAAGCAATATACAGAAATGTATAAATATTCGTGCAAGCCTTTCTAAGATTATCCAGGATCTTATTACTGATATTGGCCACATGAAGGAAATTGTAATGACCCGCGTTTTCAACGGTATAATAATTAATTTAGTTAATTATTTAAAAGGTGATTAAGAGTATATAATGGTCATTTAATTAAATAATGGGGAATATTTAATTAAAATAATAAATTAAATAATATATTTAATTCTGAAATAATCAGAATTGGCTGAAATGGCGATATGGTGTGAACTGGATCATCTGTGATATATAGTTCAGTTTAAAAGTGAATTACGATAACAAATATATTTAAATAACAATGGTTGAACGCATAATTATAATTTAATTATAATCAAGCTCGAAATGGCACGACAGTTCGTATTTTGACGATTCGAACTTTAAACGAATATACAGAAGCCGTTTTAAATCAGATTTCTGTGAAACAAGAAACGTTAGGAGCTGGTGAAGTATATTTTTCTAGTGAAAGAGAAAATTCGGGATTTCGTCGTGTAGATTTTGATTTATGTCCAAATCAAATTTTAGAAAAGTCGCTATGGAATTCCTTTAAATTTATAAAGGAATTATTTATATTTTTAAAAGGAATTTCATTATAAATCGAATATCGATTTAATCAGGATTTAAATATCGAGTAGAAATTCATATAGGAATATTCTAGAGCAGTATGATATTCTGTTGTGAATATATACGATAATATTTATTTTTAAATATTAAATTTAAATATATTTATATATTTAAATGGGTTATTTAGAGCTTTAAAATTAGCCAGTTTTGCAAACGACCTCAAAATTCGACGAAACTAATTTTGTTGGATCCGCAATATTTAATTATTGCTAGATTTCAATTTCCGTGATTTTTGAAGTCAGTATGTGGCCGTACAGATTTTTAAGGTGAAAAACAGTCGATATTCTGACAGTTAAAAATATGCTGTGTGAGCAAACGGAGTCGAAATTCGACGAAACCAGTTTCGATGGGACCGTAATGTCGAACTGTAGCTGCATGCCCATTTTGGTGATTTTTGGGTATCATAAGTGATCACTGGAATTTTTAAAGACTCATATGACAATAAATTCAATAAAAATGAAATAAATTGTGGACCTAAACTAGGCCACCACTCACCTTTTTCAACCACACAGAAACCTCATCCTAGTATATATATCATTCTTTTGGCCGCCACTCAGAAGGCTTCAAACCGTGAAAGTATCCTCATCAAAAATCCTCTAAAAATCAAATACAAATCTAAAAATCCTAATACATGTAATTTCGAGTTGCTAATGAAGGGATCTTCGTTTGGGGTGGAAACCGTGGAACTCGACGGCTATTCTGGAGTTCGAGAATTTACAACAGTAAACTAGGGTTCGGGTATTTGAGAAATAGGGGTAGTGATTCGAGATTTCAGTTTGATTTTCGGGATTAGCATCGAAATCCGCACCTTGTGTACTATTTGTGGTAGATTTCATGATGGAAGATGTCGCTCGAACACTGTGTATTTGGGGAAGAGGGCTCCAGGTCAATTTCTGGAGGAGTGGTGCGAGCCAGGGGCGAAGGAGATCGGCAGGTCGGTGTCGAGACAAGAAAAACAACGGTGAAGTCCGTTCATAGAACGGAAGCTTGGAGCTCTGTATCCCTATGTAAACGTGCACGGGATTTATGGGTTTGGTGTACATGATACACGGCTATTTGGAGAAGAAGGCTTGAGGAGCAGATGGATTAAAACATGAGTGGGCCGGATCAAGGGGGTAAAGCCCAATTATATTTTAGAATTTAAAGTTTAATTAATTTAAACTTTGTATTAACTTCAAATTGTTATAACATGAGCATACTGTATCAGAATTCAACAAAACAAGATCCGTCGGGATCGTATGGACGGTGGCTACACCATGGAACTGACTAAGAGTGAAACAGAGCCCGTTATAATTTATTGCAAAATAAATTGTCCGTCTGAATCAAAGACAGTTAATCGTTTTTAATGATAATAGTCCAATGTGCGTAAAACTCACCAACTCTGAACAGTTATATTTTTCTAACATATATTTAGAACTGATAATTATCTGTTGATTGTTGTGTGTTAACTATTTGGTTGAATTGCTTGTGTATTGGTTGAAAATATATATAACGATATATATATAAATCGTTATTCAAATATTGATTCTGTTTAACAGAATATTACATATTGAAATGAAATCGATGTTAATAATATTGTTTAACATCTGTGATGGAGGGAAACAGGTTGGAGGGACCCAACTGGGTTCCTCAATATTTAATTTGCTGTTTGTTTCATATATCGAGATATATGATGTGATATAAAATCTGTTGTCGATTATGTGTGTTTAGACGATATTGGCCATCGTGATTTGATATGGTAAATACCGAAATGTTAAAAAGGGAATTTTCAAAATGAATATTCAAATTAGATTATTTACAAAATCAAAGGGGTTTTATAAAAGAGATAATATTTACAAAATCAAAGAAGATTTTATAAAGGAAATTATTTATAAATGGAATACTTATAAATAGAAATTTATTTATAAATGGAATATTTATAAATAGGAAATATGTTTAAGTGGAATTTTATATGAAGGGAAATCTTTATAAATGGAATATTTATAAAGTGAATTATTTATTTAGAATAAATAAATTAGATATTTAAATAGATCCTTTATTTGTTAAATAAATTGGATAAGATAAAGAGATATTGACTTAGAAAATAAATAAGCTATAAAAAGGGATTATTTATTTAGAGAATGAATAAAGAAATATTTGTAAACCATTTACAAATAAAATAGAAAGAGAAATATGTGTAAAACATTTACAAATAGGTTATAAAGGATATTAGTTTGTTAAATAAATAGGATAAGAAAAGGATATTTATTTGTTAAATGAATAGAATAAGATAAAAGGAATATTTGTTTAGAAAACAAATAAGATATTATATAGGAAATATTTGCAACACATTTGCAAATAGAGTTGAAAAGGAAATATTCGCAAACCATTTGAAAATAGAATTTGAAAAGGAAATATTTGTAAACCATTTACAAATAGGATTAAAAAGGGAATATTGGTAAAGGCATTTAGAAAACAAATAGATTATAAAGGAAATATTTATCTTTGGATAAATAGATATATATAAGTCTGAACTTATATATGAAGAAGTAAACAGATAAAAGGAGCGGATTTGATTTATAAATGATATTTATAAATTAAGTTAAATATTTATCATTTGGATAAATAAAATATATAAGTCAGGACTTATATAAAGAATTAAGAATCGATTTCAACATCGATGTTTGAAACTGAATAAGGACAAAGAGTTAATCATTTAGGGTTAACCAGTTAGAGTAAAACCATTAGGGTTAACCAGTTAGGTTAAACCGTAGAGCTAAACCAGTTAGAGTTAATCAGTTAGAGTTAATCGATAGAGTTAAATCGAACTAGAGTTATTGAATAGAGTTAAATCGAGCTAGAGTTATTCAAATGGAGTTAATCGAATTTAGTTTATTCGAATAGAGTTGAAATGAGTTAATCGAATTTAGTTATTCGAAGAAGTGAATCGAATCAGAGATATTCGAAGTGAGATAATCGAATCAGAAATATTCGAAGTGAGTTGATCGAATCTAGTTATTCGACAGGAGTTAAATCGAATAAGATTTATTCGAAGAAAGAGACTATCGAATATAAGTATTCGAAAGTAAGAAAATCGAATATAAGTTATTCGAATAAGAGTTAATCCAGTAAGAGTTATTAGGTTGGAGTTATTTAAATAAGAGTTATAGATTAGAGTTAACCGAATAGGAGTGAATAAATTAGTTGTCGTTATATTATTCGAGTTAGGAAATAAGAGTTAGATCAAAGTTGTTATATTTTAGAAGCAGGAAATTATAACACCACTGTTATAATCAAAAGATTCTGTAAAGGAGTTTTACTCGTAAATTATATCCAGAAGTTACGTAAGGAAGTGTTAAAGAGTTAAAAGATGAACTTACCCTATTTCGAGATTTGAAATGTTGTTCAGTTAAGGTCTGAGAGGTAGTTATATCCCAACTTGATTGACTTCATTTTTAATTTAGAAATGGTTAAGGTTCGAGAGTGAAAGTGGTTAAGTGAATTTAGTAAATAAGTATAGTGGTTCGAGTTGTTGTCGCGATGTTGATTTAAACATCTGTTTAAATCCAAGTAAAGAAGATTTGGAAATGTTTTCCCAATAGAATCAGAAACGTAATCAAATATTGAAATTGGAAATATGGATTAGAAATGGAAATGTTTTCCAGTGTTAACGTATATTTTCTAAACATAGAAAATAAGGAAATATGACTATATATAGATATATGTATGATTGATTGATAGAATTTCCATCTGGAAATAATATCGTTGTTTGCACACGTGTTTTTCTTTGATAGTTAACTCACCGACTATCAAAGTTTTTGACTATTTTAACGTTGTTAATATGGAGAGACCGGTTGGATTATTATTCAAAGAACCACTCTGTATTGGCATAAGCGTTGCGAATCATATATGCCAAAGATAATTAAAGACAGAGTAAAGTGCAAGGGCTATTGTATAAGTCTTAGAAAACAGTGCCAAAAATGGATGTACTGAATGGCGCCTTCAGTTCATCCTGTTCCTGGATGACTTGTATGGATGAATGTCTGACAAAGTATTTACAGAAAGGTCACGTACATTGATTTCTTCAACCGTACCAAGAGTTGAAGAGGAGAAGGAAACTTCTTTAGCTAACACGTAATGTACTGTTGTAGACGTCAATTAATGATTTTCGATGGATCTGACAACGTGGCATTCGAATTGAATCTAATGTGATGATAAGGCGTAACCTCAAGCCTTATCAACCAGTAAATGATAGAAATCGGGCAGGTAGCATGGCTATGTAGGTTGCACCTATTAGGGTGTATAATCACTTGATCTAGAGTTTCATTTATTTCTAAAAATCTATTGTTGATGCTGTCCCATTCGGGAAACGGTTGCTGATCCCAACCGTTGGTGATATACATTCGATACACTCAAGCGAAATGAGTGGTCGGTCATGTGTGGTCGGGTTGCAAGATGTTCTTGTTGAACCCAGTGTATTCCTTTCTAGAGGTACACTAGCGAAAGGTGGTTCCATACCTTATCATAGTTGGAAATCCATTACCCAATATGTGCTTGCGGTTTTGATTGTATACTATATATGTAGAACGTGAGATGGAAGCGTTTCTGCTAGATGATTATTATATTGTGGTTCGTAGACATTATTATAATGTCAAAAGGTTTTTGATATAAAGATATTTTTGATTCTCATAAGGGAAAAACCCGTTCCGTTATACGGTGTGGTTTTATGAGATATCATTTACTTGTTCGAACTTTTTTAAACTGTTTTACTCATACCAGTCCCATGACTGACCCGGAGTTTATTTTGTTTTGTTTTCCCTAAACTCTTGGGTGCCCAATTTTGTACGGGCAGTCAAGTAGTCGGGATTTACAGATACTTGAAGAGCTGGAGCAGGAGGCTTCAGGATCATATAGCTATAGTTTATTTCCGCTGTGTTGTACTCTGATAATGTTATTGTATACAAATACTAATTATATTTCAAAGATATGTTATATATTATATGTTATTCGTTCCGCTGTGAGGTTCGTGTTACTCTGGTGTTGTGTTCTTCTTCTTCTTCTTCTTCTATTCTAAGTTTCTATCTTATCTATTCTCACCCTCTAACTTCTTTCTATTAGTTTCCTGGTTTTCAGTTTAATTTGGGGTTGGACTTGTGTTTTTGGTCAGCTCAAAATTGGACCGGATTTCCGGGACACTATAGAAATGGTCGATTATGATGCAAGCATCTTGAAGAATTCAGAGAAAGATTTGGAAGACGCACAAGCTCAGCTTGCTCTCGCCCGACGGGATGCTAACAACTACAAAAAGCAACATGAAGAACTAGAAAAGCGTTATCACACTCTTGGATTCCCATAGTCAAGAGCGCTTGGATCTAAAGAAGCAAGCTAAGGATGCTAAGTCTGAGAGTGTTGGAGTACAGTTAGCTTGCACTTCCCTTGAACAGAAGAAGGCTGAGCTAGAGAAGAAAAACATTGACTTAGCAAACCAAAATGCTGAACTGGAAGCCAAATTGTTGGTGGCTGAATCTAGACAGTGTTAGCCGAGGGGAACACAAGCATCGCCCTTAAATCTGCCGAAGAGATTCAAGAGAAACTTTCTGAGGCGCAGAGGGAATTGGACGGCTATGATGAGCTGATGATAGAGTTCTTTACTCAAGTGATCCGTCGTCAGGGCATTTCTTGGATTGAAGATTACCCTACAACTCTGGTTTATGTATAGGACTAAATCATCGAATGGGAAAAGAAATAGCTCAAGGTAGACTCCATCGATGAAAACAAACTCATGGAGAAATTCCTTAAGGGTGAGGAGCCGACACGTCTGGCCGAAGGGCATCGACTCATTTCTGCCTCTATGGAAGAAGAAAGACATCAGGCCAAAGGGGAAAATATCATCGAAATTGGTTCTTCTTCTGTCGCTCTCGAGGCCACCAGAATAGAGGGATATGATCTTGAAAATCCAGGAATTCCTGAGGCATCCCTTTTGTCTCCTATACCCGAATCGACATTAGAGACTCTAGCCACCCCAATCGAGAAGTCATCTGAAGGTATCTCTCCTTTTTCACCACAATTTTTCAAGGCCATTTCGACCTTTTGCTATATTATTGGGCAACCAATTGAAGATCCCTCATTTTTCCCTGAGTTAACAACTGTCACCTCTCGTTCTGTAGGTACCGAGCCAACTGAAAAGAATGATGGGCAACAGAGAACAGTCATCGATGAGAAGTCTGTCGAAGAGACTCAGGAGAAATGGGATGAGGTTGCTGCTGAAAAATCTGGGGGGGGGGAGCTGAAGGCGAGAAGAAGGAGGTTGCTGATAAAGCTCCTGTGCCACCTAATACCGCGACTCCTTATACCCAGGAGATGCTAGATGCTCTGAAAGATGATGGCGGCGACTATGGAGACGAAGAAGATGTTGATGTTGTTAAAACTGGGGATTCAGAGAATGCCAATGATCTAACTTTGGCTGAGATGAAGGCCAAACAGGATAAGCGTATGCAGCTGAAGACTAAGGAAACAGATCCCAAAAGTTTTAAACCTCTTGCAGCAATACCTCCTGAGTCAAGGTTAGTTGTTAAACTTTCAACTAGATCAATTACTGAAGAACTTGCTAAGAAATCTTCTACTGATCCCAGCGCTCCAGTTCTAAGTAAGAAGAAACCAAAGCGGGTCCAGACCGATGCCGAAAAATAAGAGAAAGAAAAACTTAAAGCTGCCAAGAAAACGAAGTCAACTCCAAAGTCCAAATGAGAGGCGGTTCCATTTTCATTTTGCCTGCTCCTTGATCCGCCGTTGTTGTAGTGAGTGCGGCCCTCGCCTTTGTTTGTTAGTTCTCTTGTACAAACCTGCACTTGTGTTAATAAAGTAGTTTGTTTCCCACTATATCAAATGCTTGCAAGTTCGTCGTTTGTTTCTATTCACGTCGAGAAATTAACATACATAAGTAATGATTCAAGTCACTATTGCAATTTCCAGCAAATGCATAGACAGATAAAATATCATTCGCAGAAATTGTCGTTCGATTAAATAGAATGAATGATTATAAAATGAATAATTAACTGAATAATTGACTATAGGGTGTAATATATATATATATATATATATATATATATATATATATATATATATGCGTCCAATTAATCTTGAATACAACATTTGGCTGAAGCTTGTTCGAGATTGATTAAATTGCCCCTAGGTCTTTTGGCGGGGTTAAAATTTGTTTTCTTTGGCACACACTCTTTGTACCTTTATACTCTCTTCTCGTCTGGTCAGGTTAGAGTAGATTCAAGGCGACCTTTTATTATGGTACATCGTCACGCCTCGAGGACGTCGTCTTCCCATCCTTTATACTCTCTCTCGTCTCGTGAGAGTTAGAGTTTGGGACGTCGTCTTCCCATCCTTTTTAGGTCGGTTAGCAAATGGTCATTTTAATTGCTTTCGTACCGATTCAAATGTATGATACTTCGACTTATGTTATGACAATCATATAAAATACACAAAACAAGATTCAAATGAGTAAGGTAAATCACACACAGTATTTTATATTGGTTCGGCCAAGTCATGACCTACATCCACTTCATAATCTTTTGTTTATATTAACCAGACTTTTCTAGGAAAGTCGTGCCTTTTTACATAACCTATAAAACAAAAGAAAATAGTATAATTTTAAGTCAAGTATCGCCGCAAATGTTGGGCGTTCCAAGCTCTAGGATTTCTTCGCCATCCACGGTAGCTAACTTGAAGGCTTCCGTGTCAAGTTTCCGTCGGATGGTGAATGGTCCTTCCCATTTTGCGCCTAAATGAGTAGGAGGTGGAAAGAATCGCTTCAGCACCAGGTCTCCAGGTTTGAAAGTCCTAAAGCGAACCTTTCTGTCATAGTAGCGTGCCACTTGGCGTCTATGCCTCGAAGCACACAAATCCGCTTCATCCCTCTTCTCGTCAGCCATGTCCAGGGACTCTAAGAGGAGTGCTTTGTTCGTCACTGGGTTATAATACATCACCCTATGAGAGGGGACTTCAAGCTCCACTTGAATTACTGCTTCCGACCCGAAGGAGAGTGAAAAAGGGATATGGCCAGTAGCCGTCTTAAAGGTTGTTCGATAGGCCCACAAGGCTAATGACAATTCATCAACCCATATAGATTTCGCTAGCTCCAACCACTCTTTAAGAATAGACTTAATGACTTTCGTTTATTACTTCGACCTGTCCATTTGATTGCAGATGAGCTACAGCGGTATATTATCAATTTTATACTTCTAACAGAAGTTTCTAAATTCCACACTGTCGAATTGGGTTCCACTATCAGTTATGATGGTCTTCGGTATCCCAAATCGAAAATAATATTTTAACCACAAAGCTTATCACATTTCTTGTCGTGATCGTGGTTACTGGTTCAGCCTCCACCCATTTCGTGAAATAATCCACAGCCACGATCGCGTATTTAGCTTCTCCTTTTGCAATTGGTAGGGTCCCGATGATGTCTAATCCCCACATCGTGAACGGCCACGGACTGACCATCGATTTGAGATGTCTTGGGGGTGCTCTCGGAACTTTGGTGAATCTCTTGCACTTGTCGCAGCGTCGTGAATGATCAGCTGCATCTTTATTCACGGTAGGCTAAAAATAACCATATCACAATACTTTCTTTGCCAGAGTTTGACCCTTGGTATGATCCTCACACTCACCTTCATGTAGCTCTTTCAGTACACGTTTGATGTCATCGTGTGCTATGCACCACAACAAAGGCATAGAAAATCCTTGACGATAGAGGACGTCGTCCTGTAAAACATATTTTGCAGATTTACGTATTACAGCTCATCACTCGCTCTTCTTTAAAAGGAGTGTTCTGCTTTTAAGGAAGTTCTTAATTGGTGTCATCCACGACTCCCTTTCTGGATTAGCTTCCAGGGCTAATTCGACTTCCATTTGGTCAAAGCTTGGTGATTGCAATATCTCTATTGGAACCATTTCGGTTTCCTCAGGGTTGTCAGAACATGCTAGCTTAGCCAATCGATCTGCCTTCTAATTTTCTGCTTTCGGAATGTGTTTTATACTGTTACGCTCCAGGTTGCCTAGTAACTCCCCTACTTTTTTAGGATAAGTAACAAGTCGAGGTCCCCTGGTCACAAATTCCTTTCAAACTTGGCAGACAACTATTCTGGAGTCACAGAATATGTCCAATGTTTTTACCCCTAATTCCTTAGCAAGTTTCAGCTTGGCAATCAGTGCCTCATACTCAGAATCATTATTGGTGGCGGAAAATTCCCATCGCCGAGCGTAGTAAATGGATCGTCCTTCAGGAGTGGTTAAAACAACTCAGACGCCAGACCTTCAATCGTTCTTGGCCCCGTCCGTATATAATTTCCACGGACTACGCTCTAACTTATGCTCTGAAGTAACAACTTTGTCATCCATTGTTTCTTCTTCAGGGATCGTAAATTCTGCTACGAAGTCGGCAAAGGCCTGCCTCCTTATTAACCTCCTTGGTTGAAAATTCAAATCAAATTGGCTCAACTCGATATTCCACTTAAGTAATCGCCCTGATGCTTCGGGTTTGTGTAATACTTGTCTTAGAGGTTGATCAGTATATATGACTATTGGGTGAGCTTGGAAATAATGACGGAGCTTTCGAGAGGCAATCAAGATGCTGTAAGCAAGCTTTTTCTATTCTTGGATAATTGCGTTCCGCAGCTGCTAACTTCTTACTTACATAGTATATTGTCTTTTGGACCTTGTCTTCTTCACGCGCCAAGGCTGTGCTAACAGCATGAGATGACACCGCCATATAGACGAACAGATCTTCATGATCCACCGGTTTCGACAATATCGAGGGCTTCTCCAACAAGTCCAAAATATTTTAGAAGGCCTCTACATAATCGGGGTTCCATTCGAAATTAAGTTTTCCCCGTTTGACTAAATCAAAGAATGGGACACACTTGTCCGTGGCTTTGGAAATGAATCTGCTTAATGCAGCAACCTTCCCTGCCAAGCTTTGAACGTCCTTAATCTTCTGTGGCTCTTCTATATTCCTTATTGCTGCTATCTGACTAGGATTAATCTCAATCCCTCAAGAACTTACGATGAATCCGAGGAATTTTCCTGATGCAACTCCAAATGAGCATTTTAGGGGGTTCAACTTCATCCCATACCTCCATAGGATATCAAACATCTCTGCTAGATCTTGTGTATGACTAGAGGATTGCCTAGATTTCACGTGCATGTCATCTATGTAAACTTCCATGGTTTTTCCAATATGGTTATAGAACATTCGATTCACAAGATGCTGATAAGTGGCTCCGGCATTCTTTAGTCCGAACGACATCTCCACATAGTAGTACAATCCGAAGTTTGTTATAAAACTCGTGTGCTCTTGATCCAGCACATGCATGGGGATCTGGTGTAACGACCCAGAAAATCTGAACCAATTTAAAATTTTTAAATTGGCTAAAATAATGGATTTTAAATATTTAAAATAAATATTTTAAATAATGGCGATGAAAACTGAGTTTGAATCGACATTTGAAAACGAATATAATTAATTATAATTATAAACAAGGCCTGAAATGGCGTGGCAGTTTCAAAAATTGAATTCAAACTTTGTCAGACTATACCGGGTGCAAAACAATCCGGATTTTAGCGAAACCAAAAACATTAGGATCTAATTGGTAATATCTTTCTAACGAATCCGACCAATCAAAATTTGATAGCGGGAATCAAAAGATATGTCCAGTTGAAAATACTGAATAGTCGCTATGGAAATCAGGCCCTTAAAAATGGACATTTTGCAAATGACCTCGGATTTCGACGAAACCACTTTTGTTGGATCCGCAGTGTCAAGTTATTGTTAGGTTTCAAATTTCATAATTTTTCGAATCAATATGTGAGCGTGGCAAAGGAAAACGCGTTTGACCAGTTTCCGTTGATTTTAATCGACTGGAAATTGGCCATTTTTCCAACGGCCTCAGAATTCGACGAAACTAGTTTTGTTAGGACCGTATCGTCAATACGAAGCTAGAAAATATTTTTTTGGAATTTTTCGAGTTCGTATTTGGCCCCACTAAATTGAAATGTGCGTTTAAATTGAATATATAAAGAAGTACACTTTAAATTCAACGGAAACTGATTGTAACGATCAAATCAGCTTGCGATACATATCCCATTGTGTTCGGAATGGGGGTAAAACGCTATGGACGACAGGCGGTGAGCCTCGTTTCGAGGTCGTATGTAAAAGTCAACCTTTTTGCAAAATTAAATAATAAAAAGGGGAAAAAATAATATTATTTTAATCCCCCCCCCCATTTTCTTCTTCTTACCCCCCCCCCCCCGATTCATTAATCAGAAAACGAAAAGAAAAAAAAACCTAAACCTATCGATCGACGCCACCGCCCGCCTCCGCCTGTTCCTCCTCCAAGCCCCGCCTCCGCCTGTTCCCCCTCCATCGATCGAAGACCCCGTCCTCCTCGAACCATCGCGAGCGAATCGAGCAGCCCCCCTTCCAGTCTGACGACCTCCTGCCACCACCGTTCGAAACCCGAGCCGCCGCCTCGAAACCAGACTCCTCCTTCCTCCGTCGATCTACGAAAACTCCCCCCCCCCCCTCTGTAAGTTTTTTTTTGTTTTTATAATTTATTTTTATGTATTTAAAAACTGATTTTATAAAGAAATAAAAACTGATTTTATACAGAAATAAAAACTGATTTTATAAAGAAATAAAAACTGATTTTATAAAGAAATAAAAACTGATTTTATAATGTTTTAAAACTGATTTTTTTTAAATTGATTTAAAACTGATTTATTTTAAAAAAATGTAAAACTGATTTTGAAAAGGTTTTAAAAACTGATTTTTATTTTAAGATTTTAAAAAGGAAAAAGATTTAAACTTTAAAATAGAAAAGATCTAAACTTTAAAATAGAAAAGATCATATTTTTAAAGTCGAAGTAAAAATCAGATTTTTATATTTTGAAAGTCGAAGTAAAAATCAGATTTTTATATTTTGAAAGTCGAAGTAAAAATCAGATTTTTATATATTGAAAGTCGAAGTAAAAATCAGATTTTTATATTTTGAAAGTCGAAGCAAAAATCAGATTTTTATATATTGAAAGTCGAAGTAAAAATCAGATTTTTATATATTGAAAGTCGAAGTAAAAATCAGATTTTTATATTTTGAAAGTCGAAGTAAAAATCAGATTTTTATATATTGAAAGTCGAAGTAAAAATCAGATTTTTATATTTTGAAAGTCGAAGCAAAAATCAGATTTTTATATATTGAAAGTCGAAGTAAAAATCAGATTTTTATATATTGAAAGTGGAAGTAAAAATCAGATTTTTATATTTTGAAAGTCGAAGCAAAAATCAGATTTTTATATATTGAAAGTCGAAGAAAAAATCAGATTTTTATATATTGAATAGCATAGTAAAAAATCGATTTTTACATGTGTAGAGAATACGGGCAACGAAAGCAACGAAAGGCGAGATTGGCGAAGATTTCTCTAAAGGAAGAGTCGTTATCAGAGCTTTGGTTAAGCTTAGTTCTGGAATATAACATTTGAACGAACTCGTCAGAAATAGAACCAGTAGTGTTCTAGGACGGGTAACTCTATATAGATAGGATCAGTAATATCCTAGTATGAGTATAGCAGAATCAGAACAACTCGTTAGAGATGGGGTCAGAAGTGCCTCAGAACGAGTCGAGGGTAATATGTTTTTGAATAATCTCGTTTTAAAAGAAATGGTTTTATGATAAAAATCCTATTTTTATCACCTATATGAACTATATAGAAAAATAGTGTTTTGAAATGAACTGTTTTACAATAAAAATCACATTTTTATTGTATGCATAAATCGTTGAAATGTGAAGTGTTAAAAATAGCCACTTGTTCAAAATAAACATATATGAGTTGAAAATATTCATTAATTAGCTAATGAAATGATTTGCACCTATTTATGTAACATTAGAATGAATGGTGTTTTTAAACCAAATAGAAATTAAATATGAAGTCGAATAGAAAATGATAAATAACAAGAACTGTGTAACTCTGATGATTACTTTATCCAGTATATTTTGTTGTTCATTATCTGGTGTATTTATTTAATTTTGTTCTGCTATTATCTGTTTTTGTGTTATATTCCAAAGATAACCCTTGTTTCCGTCTGAACGGGATTTCGGGTCGTCTCATCTGGTTATATTCTGAGTATGCGTCCATGAAGGAAAGAAGTCTGTGTCCGGCTGTTGAGTCCACTAGCTGGTCAATCCTAGGAAGTGGGAAACTATCTTTTGGATAGGCCTTGTTTAAATCCGAAAAATCAATGCACGTTCGTCATTTCCTATTTGATTTCTTGACCAAAACAGGATTCGATATCCAGTCAGGATATGTCGAATCTCTAATGAACCCATTATCTTTCAACTTCTCCATTTCTTCTTTTAGGGCTGCTAACCTCTCCGAGCCTAACATATGCCTCTTCTGTTTAACGGGTGGATGCTTTGGGTTAATGCTCAATGAGTGACTTGTAATAGAGGGAGATATCCCACACATATCAGCATGGGTCCAGGCAGACACATCCAAATTTATCTTTAAGAAGTCAGTCGATTCCTTTGCTCGGAGAGGATCCAACTGGGATCCAATCTTCAACACCTTTGTCGGATCAACGTCATCTATGGAGATGTACATAGTCATTTCATTAGGGGTCGCCTTTCTGTCCCTAGGCTCTTCATTCTCTCTGCGATCTATGTCCTCGGGCAGTTCTCTGGGCGATCCCTTCGGGGCTAGTCCCTTTAGTTGCTATGATGAACCCTCCCTTACAGGGGAGGAGGTACCTTTAGCTTCAATGCTTAATCCCTTCATCAATGTCTTTAGTTTAGCCATGTAACAGGCTCATCCGATGGCTTGATCACCCCTCATCACTCCCACTCCTGATTCGATTGGGAATTTCAGCAATAAGCACCAGTGCGCAATGCAAGCCCTGAATTCCGCGAGGGTCGGTCGACCTAAAAAGGCATTATAGGGTGTTCAATGTCCAAAACTACAAATGGGAGAATTATCACTCTCCGGCGATCTCCTTGTCCAAATGTCACAGACAATTCTACATATCCCATTGGAGCAGTTGATGCTCCATTGAAGCCATGTATCCATCCCTCGCAAGGCTTCAAGTTTTTCGCTTCAAGTTTCATCTGATCAAATGCTTTTTTTAAAGAGAATATTAACTGAACTCCCATTATCTACCAAAACTTTGTGAACCAGAGTTGGACCGATAGAAGTAGTGATCACCAATAGGTCCTCTGTAGGTGATTCAATTCCAGGATCATCTCTATCACGAAATATGACATCATTTGACATCGTTTTCTATTGCTTAACCAGGGCGATGTCTTCAAGGTTTCTATACTCTCCCACTCCAAGGTGCTTAACCGCATTGACATTTTTGTCCGTAGCCCTATAACTATAGGCGGCGGGGTGAGGCCCTCCCACAATAGTATTAATAACGATTCCTTTACCTTTTTATTGAGAGGTGGGCTTAGGAGCAGATTGATTTTGATTCAGGGCATGCCCTCCTTGCCCCCTGTACTTTAGGGCAACCTTGTATTCGTCTAACTTTCCTTCCCGTAGTAGCTTTTCGACAACGTCTCTCAAATGCCGACATTCATTAGTAGAATGTATGTGGGTCCCATAAAACAGATAAAATTTTCCGGTCGCCACCTCCTTCTCTATAGAGTCTCGAAGCGGAGGCTTTTTATATTGTAAGACGTTGTAAGTATCCAGGTAGATGTTTTCCAATGCATCATTCAGTGGTGTGTAGTTGTCAAAGGTTTGGAATCGGGGCCTTTTGCCTGAGTTACTTCCCCAGTTCCTATTTCTCCTATTGTTGTTTCCATTCCTATTGTTACTTCCTTCATTTTTGTTGCCAACATTTACCTCGGCTTTCCCCGAAGTTTCTCCAGACTTCTTCACATCAATGTTACTTTGAATATCTTCTCTTGAAGCGCCATCATGTTTTCTCTTTCGATTGGTGTATATCTCTTCTCGTCGCAGCTGAATATTTGCCTTTTCTTAGAAAGCCTCCCTAGTCAGCGGTGGCTTCCCAGCTAAATAACCTCCGAATTCAGTATCTAGATCAACTCCTACAATCAAAGCCATCAAAATAGTTGGTTCGTGGGGTTCGCTTTTCTCAGTAACTGCTAAGTTGAAGCAATCCAAGTATGATTTCACAGATTCTCTAGGGGCCTGTTTAATTCTGGATAGTTCAATAACACTTTTTGCTCTGCGGGCATGGAGTCGGAATTGTTTCATAAAAATCTTGCTTAGTTCTTGAAAACTCAACACCGATCGTGGGGCAAGTCGCGTAAACTACATTAATGCAACATCCTCTAGATATATTGTGAAGGCTTTACATTTTACAGTGTCAGGTGCAGCTACAACGTTCATATACCATGCATATCTCATCAGATGTTGCTTCGGATCTGTTCTTCCAGTATATCTATCCATTTATGGCAAATTGAACCGTCGAGGGAATTGGAAGTTCAGGATGTCATTAGTAAACGGAGTATGACGACGTTCAATACCCCAGTCTTCATTGGTATATCGGCTACTATCGGCCATCATTTGATGCACCATCGCTTCTACTTCCATGTTGATTAAAGTCGGTTCGGGGTCCCTGCTTCTTTCTCTCCTCAAATGCCTACCACCCACTTCAGGTGACCCACTCGGGTTTTAGTTGGTAACAGAATCTCCCCGCCTCCTGCGATCCTAGTCACTCACAGGGCGAACAGGCTGAAGGAGTTTCCCCTGGGTGGGATTGGTAATATTTGGATCCTTGGGGAGAACATGTGATCCTCGCATCGGTAACAGCATTGGTTCCCTCAAACTTGGATCATCGGGCCCCAGCACACGGGCTGCATCCTTATGGGACCCCAAAGATCCGAATGTCAGTTGGTCAAGATTTTTGGGCCTTTCATACAACCTCCTTTCGTGTGGGCGCTCTTCATCAAAAGATGATGAATGGTCCATTGTAGAATGACGAACCGAAGAGGACACCCTTTGTCTATGAAGTTTGCTTATTTCTTCATTCATAACCCTCATGTTTTCTCTCATGAGAGCACTATCACGTTTGTAATCCTCCAAAGCATACCTAGTGCTCTCAAGCATATCAAGCAAGCGGAAAAACTCCCTATGGGTTACAAGTGCAGAAGGTGTAGATTGATCATCAGTTGCCACAGCTGGTATCAGAGCATTTGTAGGAGCTCGAGTGGAGGTACCAACTTCAGCCAGGTTCGGTTTGGATCAGCCTCCCCCTGCCTCAGCGGGTCGGATCGGTGGAGAGCTTCCGACAACATTCTGGGGAGCAAGTTGGTTCGGTTCGAAGCCTCTGGTTCGGATCGGAGCCTGTTCAGATAGAGTGGTAGATGTCCTACCGGATCGGTTAGCTCCTGAACTTTGTCCTCTTGACATAGTAATAAACATAGCTTGCTAATCTTCACCTACTCCGCTTTCCAGCGCATTATGCACTCTTTTCCTTTTCCCTTGGTCATAATATTCTGTTTGTCGAAATCTTTTAGGAAGAGAACTTCAGAAATATTGACTGTACGGACTATCTTCTTCGGATATTCAAACTCAAATAGTAGAATGGTAGCCCAAAAACGTAGAGAATTCGTTCGTTCTCAGTGAAAGCACTAAAATTTTAGATCCAAAAGTGGTTCTAGCACCCAAAATGTTGATAATTCTAAATGAAAAGAAGATAAAAACAAAGAGGAACACATGATTTATAGTGGTTAGGCGTCAAAGAGCGTCCACTCTGAATTTCTTTAATTGGTGATGGAAGTACAAATACAATGATTGTTTTCACTCAATTTCGCTTCTATAATGAATAATTTCACTCAATCTTTCCTGAACATTGCTCTAAAGGTTGACGACGATCTGAATAAAATGATGAAATTCAGATATAGCAGTTGTTTGAGTTAAGAATTTGCCAAAATATCCTTCAAATGATGTTCAAAGGTGTATTTGTAGGCAGAAATCTTCCTTGGAAGGCCTTCGGTTCGGATACACATGATAGCCATTCCGTTCGGTTCGGAGTAAGGATCTCTGAGGTGTTGCCAACGCATAGCTTTAGTGGGTAAACGTGGAGGAAACCGCTCCGTATTTCCTGGACATCGTGTGCTGATGGTGAAGCGTTGTGATTCGGTTCAGATGACTGCTGAGGGCTTCGGATCAGAAGGAACCGATCCGGGTGGGCCTTCTATTCTCCTTTCCCTGTTCTGATCGCCTTAGCTTAGAAGGAATCGGTTCGAGGGCCCCCGAACCGAACTGGTTTCCTGATACTCATCTTCTCTTCTGAATCTATATGCCAATTAATTTTCCAGCATTGTGTAGCCTAATCACAAAGTAGGCTAACAGTTAGATATACATATGCATATCTAGTATAATCGTCAATAAGTGTTATAGGGTATTGGTGACCACCATAGGTGATATGAATTTTTAATTCATCCACATCACTATATACCAAATCAAGCAAACCAATTTTTCTTTCTACATATTTAAAGGATTTTTGCTGTATTTTTTCTTGAACACGTATTTCACATTTAGAGATAGAATCGAAATCACAATAAAAAATTAATCCTCATTTATGCTTAATTTTAAGAGATTTATAATTAACATGTCCTAATCTACCATGCCATAAATTAACAGAAATAAACAATATAAGCAGAAGATTTCTCTATTAGATTCAACTTAACCATGTCGTCACAAGAATATCCATGTCCAATAAATTTGCTATTCTTGGACAATACTAACTTATCAGACTCATACACCATCTTGAATCCTCCTTTGTTAAGAATGTATCTAGAAACCAAATTCTTACAGATATCGGGTACATAAAATACATTGACTAATGTAAGAACTTTCCCAGAGGTGAATGTAAGTTCAACTGTGCCTTTCCCCAATATTTTGCTTGCAACTTTGTTTGCACCAGTAAATTAGCTGGATTCTCCATTATTCTCTTCGTAAATCGTGAACAGATTACAATCTTTGCAAATATGAATGGTTCTCCAGTATCAAGCCACTAGTCATTATCAATGTCACTAACGGAGTTTGCCTTTTGTATAACATCCATAAGCTTTTCTTTGACCACATTCGCTTTCTGTGTTTCTTCCATAGAAGACAGTCTCGGGCATGGTAGCCGGGTTTGTTACAATAGTAACAGACACCCTTCTTTTTATTGTTTTTTGGAATTATTTTCTTCTTAAACTTTGTCTCATTCTTAGGCTTCAACTTTTCAGTAATTTAACATTATTTTCCTTAGACTAGGACTCAGTTTGCATATTATCGTCTATTTTTCGTTTACGAGATTCCTCTTCAATATGAAGATGACGTTGTAAACCATCTAAATCGCAATCCGTTTTGGCATGTTTCAATTTTTTCTTATAATCATTCCAAGAATTCAGGAGTCTCAAAATAATAACTCGGAAAATAAAAGATTCAGGGATATCAATTCCGGCATCTTTAAGTTGATTTACCAACAGTAAGATTTCACTTATTTATGCAACTATGGACTTATTGGCGACCATTTTGAAATCCTTAAAATTACAAATAAGAAACTTTTTATTACTTGCCCCGGGTATGCGATACTTTCTCCCTAATGCAGTCCAGAGAGCCTTTGCAGTTTCCAAGGTCCTATGAGCGTTGTAGTCTGGAGTAGGCAATGCATTCAGAATGTGCCTTCTACATAAAAAATCACCCTTTTTGCGCTTTGCACGTTTCTCCATTAGAGCGACATCATCCTTATCAATCTCCTCCGGTATCACTTCCAATCTGTCTTCCAAGATGAAGAACAATTTGATGGTGATCATAAAAACTTTATTGTCTTTTTCCAATGAGTGAAATTTTCGCCATCAAATCACTCCAAAGGAGTCAAATGCTGATTCATCACTTGTAGCGCGCTCAAACCTTCCATGGTTGAACTATTATCTAAAAATTTAGTGGGGAATTTTGCGGTCTGAGACTAATAAAGGAAGATGATTGTTGTACTTCAGACTTCAAGGATCTATAGAATAGATTCTTTTAGACAATAGTTTAATCCACCAGGTACAATCGGGTTAACAAACTGTCGACTTTCAGGATTCAATGAAGCCTTGGAAAAGCGTAATCATATTCAAAGTTTGTATGACTTTCATTTAACCAGGAACACTCTTGAAGAATTAAACAAACCTACATGCAGCAACATGAGAAGCTTTTCACCACATTCAGAATGTTATTATCCATTTAAGTGACTCTACATATTATTATGAATGGTGCGAGGTTTCCATTGCACAAATCATGGGAGAACATTAGAGAAAGACATCAACATCAAAGTATTTAAAAATTATTTATCACTCTAAGAATAACTAACAGTTGGAATTTATTTTTTATATAGCCATTTCTAGCAGACTAAACACTCAAAAGAGGTAAAAGAACATTTGTGTTCTAACTAACCCTCTTTGCCTACTGTGTAACAAAGAAGAAGAATCATCTCACCATTTATTCATTCAATGCAATTACTATGCCGACATTTGGAGTTCGATTAAATTAAATCTATGCATTTCGACAAACACTCTCCCATCTATAAAGGAGGAACCTCTCCAACTACAACTTAAATCTAGGAGAAAAGATCATATAAAAGGTGTTGTTTTCATGGCGTTTAAGACTTCAGTCTACGGCATATGGCAAGAATGTAACACATCAATCTTTAAAAATCAAAGAGTCGTATATAAAGCGAAGTAAAATACCTAGTGTGAGATAATGGCAGCTCAGTAGAACGAATAAGAGAGAGTTTAGAGCTACTAAATCAATAGGGAATTGATTTATTTGGCGCTGCTTTATTTCATTTTGAGGAAGATGAAATTCGAAATGTGGGCGGGCTGTATTATAAGAATTTAGGCCGAATTTTCAGGTTTAGTACAATCTGATTTATTTTTTATATTTTATTTCCAAATTTTATTGTTTAGTTGAGCTTGATATTTATTTTAAGAGTAAATGCAATTTATATGTAATCTTTTTCCTTATAAAGAGCCATCTAGGATAGGGTGGTTACAAGGTTTTAACGAGGCATATAAAGAAAGTATATGATTGAAATTAGTAGTAAAGTGTACCAATTTTCAAAAAAAAAAATGCTTGAAACATGTTTGGATTCATGGGCCTTTAGAAATAAGATATTCTCCTATTATTGGTACTTTCCATAAGTACATCTCTGATGATATTAATGACCATAGAAAACTTATGTATGGGATCTTCGATGATAGTATTGAGTTTATCAAATATGGAGAATTTAGTGATACAAACAAATTTGGATTTTACGAGACTACTTGGGACAAAGATTTCATTTTCCATAATCTTTATCTGTGTTATGTGTCGAAGATTGCTTTGGCGTTCTCCAGATACTCCCTAGTCGTTGGCTCTCCCAATGATGCTAGTAGATCCTCTTCTGGTGATGGGGGGGCCATTTTCTTTTAGCTATTTTAGCAGTTTCGGAACTTAGTCAACTCTTATTTTGTATTGTTTTATAAGCCAGTTTTGTCACATTTTAGTAGCAGAAGCTTTCAACTTTTTTTCTGATTTATCTATATGGTGTTTTGGCACTTCAAACCAGATTAGATTATTTTGCTCATGTACAGGACAACATTTTCTCTTATTTTTTCTAATAAGAAGCGGCTCGACCCACTGTAAAAAGTGGCTAGCTTTGCCAAAAATAATTTCATAAAAAATGATTACATAAGAATGTTATTTCACCCATGTAAGTGCTTAATATTATAACTACTTAGTATGTTTTTAGTTTGTTTACTTAAATGTTTATTTGGTCGGTACCGTACATTGCATTCTATGAGTTTTGAATTCTGAATACAATACAAAGTGACATATATTTGATCCATATACTATGTGTTATATAGGAAAATGTGATACCACACACCCCTTAACGTCACCCATATGAGGATGCACTAAGATTTATGAAGCGCTTAGGTATAAAGTTACAACACAGAGACTAAAATTCACAAGATAGAAATATAAAACACAGCGGAAACTTTTAAAAAACATTTAGTAAATAAGTAGCTAAACCATAGTACTTATTTCATCTCAAAATACTAGATAGTCATCATCATGAACAAAACATGTTATCTCGGGGAAAATATCAGAGTACATCATAAAAACCAGAAAAAATTATCCCTTTCATAAGTTTATACAATAATCAGAAAACAAGAATTAAACCAATACGTGAATCTGGAAAGAGTTTGAATCCAAGCTAAAACAAATAATCAAGAATCACTATTGAAACCCTCCACCCTGCGAACTTGGGGAGAAGGAAGAGAGAAGGAAAAAACAAACTAGGTCATACACATGTCTGGTGAATACTAGTAATTTATAGCATGAGCATAAGTTAATGAAGCATTTAGATAGATGAATAGTTCTAAGAGCAATAGGCATAAAAGCATATATGAAATAGCAGGAAAGATAAACATGAAATAAGATAGGTTTCTCATTCATATCCGAAAATTGCTACACCAACCACCCAAATATCGCAACTAGGCTTTACCCAATCTCTTCCATTGATCAGCTCCTATACCCACTATGTGATAACCTATGCCAGCTATGGAATTCGGGGTTATCAATCCCGAACCTATCAACTAAAAGGACATAACAGTTAATCACAGGTGTTACAACGGCTTATATTCCCCAATCACATGATGTACGCTCATCATCCCATTGGAACGTGCTCGTACCCCCCTCTTTTGAACCTCTTACTGTCCAGTTCAGTAAAACGTGCCCTAACCTCTACCTAGTGTGAGACTCCATGATAACAAGGGATACCGACTGATACGAATTTCCAACCAAATGCAACTGACATAATTCACACCTATACTTGGTCCCTATTCATAACTAGGATTTACACAAGCCCCTTATTTTCCCCAATCAGCCCTACTCTACCAGAATGCACTCTCTATATCTTAGCTTATTACTTTCAAAAATTTAACTTAACATGTCATGTTATATCCTAGGTTGTATTAACATTTCTAATTAATGTTATCTTTTTGTATAACTCGTTCCCATGTCACTTAATGTTCAATTAAGTTCATTCTATTCCAGATTACTAGTTTACATGTTCTCCAATTACATGTTAAGGTTTCATCCCCAATCTATAGTTAAATCCGATGACAATACTTAATCAGTTTCAATATGCCAAAAAATACCTTTTTAATTCAATTTAGACATTAACCAATTTAATGCAAATACAACGATAAAGACCTAGGCTCTTTTCAGGCCTAAGCTCAGCGCTAAAATAAAAAGGGAAATAGTCTAGGCCACTCGCAAGGCCTAGACTCAAAATAAGCAAAAGCAAATAAAATAGGCATAAACATAACTGTAAATAAACTATAACAAAGAAGGGGATAGAAAGAAGGAGAATTACTTAAAAGTAGTGAACAACTACAAAGAAATAGGCATACACAGTAATTAAACTACTGTAACTTACAGAATAGCTAAATATATAAATACTGTAAACATAAAACTTGCAAATTAAAACTATCTAACTGTCTAAACATTCCTATGCAAATAACTAGTCTAAAAATTACGTAAAAACTCACAGATCTGATGAACAAAGCTTCCTCCATGGCTTTCTTATGAAATATATCAGAACCTCCGCCTCCAGAAGTGTTTATAAAAATAAATATTAAAAATTTCTTTACCTTAAATATTTAATCATGTGACCTTTCCTAATTTTGAGGATACGCCTAGGGAAGAATAAGAAGAGTGAATGGATGTGAAGAAATGAGAGATGCTTAGCTAGTCTATTTATAAGGTTTATTGGATGCCCTTAGCCATTCAAATCTATGATTAGATTGGGTCCAGTCATGTCATTGGCACAATAAGAAAATTCCATGTCAGCTCATGGTTTAAAATAAACCAATAAAAAAAACGCCATATCAACAAAAATAACGTTCGGTTAAAATAAAATGTCGCTGCCTTTTCGTGCCAGGCAAGGCACACATCTCAGGTGCCTTGGGTCAACCCAACCCCCCTAGGTCAACACAGGGTCGAGCCAAACATGGTCTAGGTCGACACAAGGTCGACCCAAACGGCCCACTTGACCTGCTTCGCTTATATATATATATTCTGATTTTCTGATTAACTTCTTTAATTCATAACTAATTCATTTTAGCTTCGATTTCAACAAACCAAGTGTCTATTTTAATTAGAAAATTTCAATAGACCCAATGGTGCTAGTCTCGTTGTGTAATTTTGATCATTATTCTTATCAATACGTAGTTTATCAATCTTTTACATGTAATTATTGTTTGTTAAAATTCAGGGTGTTACATTCTTCCCCTCCTTAAAGGATTTTGTAACACCCCGTAAAATTCATAAGTATTAACAAATAAATTAAATAATTAAAATAAGCAAATAAATGATATGGTTGGAAAATGGAATTTTTGCAGCTTTAGGAATTTGGCTACGAAACTCCTTTATTTGGATTCGTGGCGAAATTCTACATCGTTTTCATATATAATATGCTGAAAACGGTTAATGTATGAACAATTGAATTTGGATAGTGTACGCATAAATTTTATGTATATATAATTATGTGAATATTGTATATATTGTCCAAATAATAATTTAAAATAAATAAATAAAAATAGGGAATTCAAAATTTGAAATTGGAGATAAGATAATATCTAGGGGACAGAGATTATTGGATATATGGAAAGATGTAATTAGAATTAATTGCGTTATTATATGTGTTTGAATTGATAATATCTATGGGATAAACTACATGTTTGGACAATAATAACTTTCCCTTTGGTGGATTTGAAATCCAAATAAATAGAAAATACAAGAGGACAAAGGATGTGTTACATAAGGAAAAGGATTGGTAATAAAAGGCAAGCAATTAAGCAAATAAAGAACGTACTTAATAAAAATGAATAGCCCAATATGGCTATGTATTTAAAGTTTTCTAAAGAGGTTATGTTTGTAAGGATGGTTCAGATTAATTTTTTTTATAAATCCAATGGCTCCTGCTCACACAAGCAAGTATAAATAACCCCTCAAACAACACACTAGAAACCCTAATTATTCTAAACCTCTTCCTCCATGCTGTTGAATTCCATACAAAAATAAAGAGAAAAAGGGTGAAGGTTCTTCTACTTCTCTACCTCCATTCGTATATCTCTCTATTTCAATTTATAAAAGTTTTGGAAGTTAGAATTTAGCACAAACAATATATATAAGAATCTAATTATGTGTTTCTTATATTTATATTGTTAGGAGATCAATCAAAGCCTACTTGAACGTTGAGAACCGTCATAGATCTAGAGATTTCTATCACATCTCCACTTGATTTGTGAGTGGAATCTAGTTTTTCTTAAAGGCATATTCATATTATTATCAGTTTGCTATATGAATTGGTACGCCTATGAAGATTTGGTTATGTGATAATAAAACATGAAAAATCCCCAAATCTTCTACCTAGTAATCTTATAGAAAATTGTCATGTAATATTGGTTTTTATAGAATTTTGGTTTTTGTATTGAATTAAATGTAAACATGAGTATTGTATTATTATCTACATTTTATGCAATTCACCGCTATTATCATTTTATTTGGCCTAGAAAGGTTGGGATTTGAATTATTTCATAACTGAATTGGGTTTGGATCCTAGTTTGGGTGTAAACACATTCATAAATTGGAATAAGTCAAATGCGAATATTTTTAGGTGTATAACACCACAAAAGGGTGGATTGGGTGAAATATAGATTGAATGTATGAAACACTCTACTTTTAATTTAATATTGAAACCTTTTTCTACATGCCTAGGATACAAGTTGTAATTGATATGTATGTGTATGTTTTCCATTGCTGCTATTTGCTATATGTTCATTATGCTATCATGTTATGTTGTAGCGGTAAAATGTGGAAAGATTTAGACTTGTATGCCTTAATTTCGATAAATGACAACTGCCGTCCTAATTAGAACGTTTCCCGTTTATACGAATGTTATGTTAATTAGGCGCTATTATTATATTAATTATTTAAACATAATTAATATTATATTAGCATAATAAATACGATTAGGTTAGAGTTTGAATTTGAAATGTCCCCTTAATATATATATATATATATGTATATGTATATATCTATATATATTTGTTTGCTTGTGTGTGCGTATATATAGAATGGCTTAAATATATAAATAAATGACACACAAACACGAGGTTAGTTGCCATTTGTGGTAGAAGTCTGCCCAAAACCGACCGACATATCTAACAACCACAAGTAGGCCCAACTAATGTGAGATGTCTAGGTGTCATGGGCCATTCATAAACTTAGTACAAAAGACACGAGCTTAAACCGACTTGTACTAGAAGCCTGCCCAGAACCGACCGGCATATCCAACATCTACAAGTGTATGGGTTAATGTGAGAGGTCTGGTGTGTGTATATATAACTATATATAAATACATACATACATACATACATACATACATACATATATATATATATATATATAAGTTGATGTGTGAAAACAAATAGGCTTACTACGCCTTAAGAAGGTCTTAAGTGGTTGACTCACCTTTTATCTAATTTGGGTCTTAAGTGATTAGGACTAGGATCCCTCCGAAGATTTATTCCTTGAAGAAGAACCCAAGTCATGGGACCCACCCTTAACAGTATTAAGGTAAGTCTTTGGGTCCTCCTTCTCTGAAAGTGGTTAGACATAAAATGGTTAATGGAGTAGGGAAGTTCAAGGGGGATGTCCACTTCCTCTAGAAGCTTATAAGGGCCTAAATAGGGACAGATTTTTAATTGAAGGATATGTGGCCATCGCATGCTCACCAACTGTCTAAGGGAAATATTAAGTGACATAGGTGTCCTACCGGGTAATATCAGTTAAGTAGTAATGTTTTCAATACTACTTCTCATACAAATGAGAGATTAGACTTAAGAACGTTAACGGGCTAGGACGGGGTTCTTAAAGGGTTAAGGGTCCGCCTCATGGTTATAAGAGATTACAAAAATCCGCTTTTAATAAGGCCATAAGTGACCGAGAATGCCACCTCGTTGGGTCTTTACATTAAAGACACTTGCTAACCCCGTTGTGAAAACGCAGTTCAAAATTATGAAATGTTTACGAATGGTAGCCCGCGGCTTCACTTAGCTCGTGTCTCATTAACTCGTGCCTCCAATAAGGTCGTTCTCCATGTCTTAGGATGTTCCATGAAGATTGACAACCAACGGGCTAAGGGTTCAATGACCTATGAGCTAATAGTTGGCACGACCTACGAACTAAATTGGGTCATTCATGTGGTCTATTCTAGCTCGTGCCTTTGCATCTATGTTTAGGGTCGTGAACATGTTTAGGTCGTCCATGCCTGTCTTAGATCGCAACACCCTTAGCTCGCGGATAGATTTTATGTTGTTCATGATTTAAAGCCGTGTGGCACGCTGATAAACATAATGGGTTTGGGTACATATTTGAAGGCTGAAGTCATAACAAAACGAGAATGATGTAGCTAGTATAAAATATGGAACAACTTAAATGGTTACATGAGCCGACGTGAAGCATCTTTGTATATTGCATAATTGCATGATTCATTTATATATGTGGTATATGCCTTATACGTCGCAATTATGCAAACACAAGATAAGCAAATACATAACTACAAGAAAAC
The DNA here is from genome assembly GCA_030737875.1 of Allium sativum. Classification (NCBI taxonomy): domain Eukaryota; kingdom Viridiplantae; phylum Streptophyta; class Magnoliopsida; order Asparagales; family Amaryllidaceae; genus Allium; species Allium sativum. The sequence continues at coordinate 486,690,579 of CM060919.1, read as the reverse complement.
CTAAGTTTAGATGAAAATAGTTGTAGCGTTTGTAGATCAAGTGCATCCATATGCTCTAGAGATAATTGGAGAAACGTGGGGCTAAGTATTTCTTGGCCCGCCTAAAATTTTGGTGATATTTGTGTAAGTGCCGCTCATTTTTCATTCCTTTGCTTTCGCCTTGGAGAACCCTATATCGACGTCTCTTTAATCCACTTTCAAAAACCGCTTCACTATTTTACACCAGATCACCAGCCATCTACTAATACACCAATTTGAGCTTCATCGATTTACAAATCCGACTATGTCCCCCTTATCGACAAGGTAATTATTTATATATTGACCTAGTTAGGGTTTAGGGATTCAGTTTAAGATGTGCATCGATGGATCCATTGATTCAGCTTTTAACTTCACGTAACTTTTGAACCATTTTATGAATTTGAAGCTATGTAACTAGCATGTTCATATTATATTCTTTTTGTTCAGTTTTTAACTGGAAAAAAATGGAGTAACTGTAGAATAAATAGTTTCCTGTTGAGACATGTGAAGATCCAAAATATAAATATATATTCTCTCACATTTTTTACTTGCTTACTTTAGATTTGGAGATACATAAGTAACAATTACATTTTCAAAGGATCCACTCGTAGAATGTTGATATTGAATGTTAGAACCTTTACATTAAAATAAACAGTTTAATATTAATAACTAACATCATTCATCCAAATTTATGACTTCATCCTCGTTCTTGTCTCCATCAATTTCACTATGGAAGTATTCTCCACTAAATTTTAACAAAGAAATTTCAGAAATTGCCAGCAGTGATTTTGTAAGCATCAAAATCTATAAAGCCACAGCATAGTGACTAATAATTATTATGTACTAGCAATAATTGATGTAGATTTTCTTTTCTTTTGCCCATGGGGTCTTTATTTATCCTCTTGCATAATTATAGTAGATTTATTTGAATTACATGTCATTTTTGTGTACATTCAGTTCCGCAATTCATTTTTGCAGCAATTCACACTTTTTTGTTTCTTTGTATTGATAAAGATATGCAGCGTCGAAGTACATCACTCTTTTCCAAGCCAACACTTGTTTACTACATACACCATGTACTCTGCTTATCTGAACATTATGTTTATATCAAACTTGATCGCCTTCATTACATGAGTGTTCACGTAATTACTAAAGCAATAGATAATTTGGATTAGAATACATACTTGGAGTGCTTACTATTCGCGTAGCTTCTTGTTCCTTGCTGGCACGATTTTCGTTCCCTGCATGTGTTTATTTTGATCAGAATGTCAAAATTGATGGGGTTTGATTACTGGCTAGTCTGGTTATTAAGCTATTAATTTTGTTGCATACTTTGAAGTCCTATTGGACCTAAGAATTGACCACAATTGAATTTGGAAATAACCTTGCACAGTGCTGCTAAAATTACAGGTCTTGAAGTTTGAAGCTGCAATGGGCCAGATACTTGTCATCAGGCTCTGTTTGAAGAGCTCAGAGAGGAAGCCAAATAGATGCAATCAATTTCTTGCGTAAATCTTCAAAATGGGTATTTTCAGTGGTGAGAGTAGTGCAAAAACTAAAGGTAACTGTTACTTATCAAAGAGGAATAAGAGTGAAGGTTAACATTTATTCAAACTAAGGTTCTCAATTAGGTTTGAACAACGTAATCTAAGCTACATGTTTCAGCTAGGTTTAAAATGAATAAGCCTTATATTTCAGCTGTATATTTGATAAATAATATTTTCACGTACTCTAGAACGTGGTTATAGAGAGTGCTTCAAGTTCTGTCTAGTCATATAAATGGAGACTTGTTTGCTTATAATTGCACATTGTATTTAGCTAGATTCTTATACACTTGTGATCATTTATTAGAGTTAGACTTTGTTAATATTCTTCTCATGTATATCAGATATATAATATATTTTTGATTCATGAAATTGATTCTTAACTTCAGTTATATATTTGTATTTTTAGCACACTTAGGATTGCAGCAGGTTTTCACCTTACCACTATTAGTGAAACCTATGTTGCATATGTGGGTATATATATTTATATATAATATAAGCACTTTGTAGCTTGTTATATAACATATTGAACCCTCTAGTTATGGATATTTATGTATACAAGCAGTGCACTTGTTTATGTTACATTTTCGTATCAATAAGCTTATATCTTTATAAGTTTATATTGCCTGGAGTTCTCTCAGGAACTTCAATGGGAACTGCAGAAGTAGTGGCAAGACCAATGGCGAGCATTCTAGAAGCTACTGGAAAGACAGCGCAAAATATAAGAAAAAGAAGTCGTCCACATCAAGTAAACGGTCTCAGGATCCGCGCGCTTCCCATGGCCTTCAGCAAGAGACCTTCCTCTACTACCATACTCATGGGAAGAAGCCATTAGAGTTTTAATGCTTCTATAAGCTGATAGGTCAAGGCTAAGAGATGAGACACTCATCTTGTGCAAGTCGCTTAAGCAACCTGGAAAATTCATTATAATTAGCGAAAATCATGTTTTTTCCATGTTCTGTTCCAGCCTGGTAAATTTGGGTTCTCCTGAATCTCCTTAGTTTGCTGGTGTGAGTTATAATCCAGAATGGGTAACTGAGATAGATATGGAGAATGAAAGCATCATACATACAGATCGAACAGATGAATCCGCTAATATTGTTGGCAGTAATGCAGATCTTCTTCTTCTTCATGTTCGAGGAAGAAAAAAGGAGAGGTCAGGGACAATAGGGTCTGGAAAAACCTCCAGCTTCTTTACCATTTGTTTATGTGAACTTGGAGCTAAACTGTGATGAAGCAGCTGATGAGGATATATCGCGGGTGCATCTATCTACTCGATCAAGTGAAGGAGAGGAGGCAGGGAAAGCATTTGCTGCATTGAAGTAATCTAAGGTGAATGTGGTGAGTGCTTCTGTCTATTATTTTTTTATGTTTCAAATTTTATATATGTTGTGTTATCGTTCCCTGACATGGTAGATGGTGGGTACATGTACAAAGTACTAATATTATTACAAGGTAATGTTAAGTTAAACTCAATCTATGAAAACTGCCTTATTTTTGAAAAAAAATATTAGTTTATGTTCAGTATTATGGTATATTTATGGACCTAAAGAGGATCTCATATAATATATGTTAAAAGATAATTTTTGAACAACTTGGATTGATGTAATATTTTATTAAGTAGTGATTAATTATATATGGATAATTGGATAAAAAATGACTTTATGGGTTTTAAATTTAAAATAAATATTTTGAAAACCTTAGTTTGAACATTGAGAATAATGGTGATATCTAATATGATTTTAAAACCCAAAAACATCATATGAATATTTGCAAAATTAGTGAAAAAAAAAGATTTTACTGGTAAATTAAAATGAAATAATATTCAAACTTAAATAAACAATGATATATGAACTTAAGAAGCCCTTCAAATAGTAAGAATTCCAATCGAGAATGATCAATCCTTGAGACTGTAGAAACCATTCAAATAACTGGAAAAAAGGTTTGATTCAGGTGGTGCTTTCTAAATCTCTACACCACTGGAACTAAGTTGTTAAAGCCATGTTTTCATGTACAATAATTTAACTATTATCATTAGCAAGTTGCTATATGTAATATATTATATATTTTTCTTGTCATATATTCACGAGCATCATTTGCAACATTAAAAACAAGGACCGTTGTGAAATTCCAGATGAGCTTTCTTTTAACTTGTTTTTATAGAGCTGGAAAATAATAGTTATAGACGCAGAAAAAATGGTTAAACACAACTAGTAAAACAATAATGACACGTGGGCATCATTAAATAAAATTTATATAATTTGATTGCACCTAAGTTGCATGGACCATTGTATGGTGTAACATCTGTTGAAATTGTAGCAAGTATGTGCCTTATCAACATGTGTACTGGGTGTGCCATTGACAATTTAGAACACCAACTGGATAACAACCACTTATCTCTAATTTAGAGGCTGAAACTTTCTGCTTATATGATATAAATGCTGATCTGAAGTCAAAACCACTATAGAAGTTTGAGAGCAGTTCCCTCTTGTTAAAACAAAATTTTGTAATCATTAGTGATATATTAGAACATTAATGATTTTATTTATTTATTTACCTGGTCTAAATGCAGGTGATAAAGTTGGATGAACAACAAATTCTTGGAGAAGCTAGCCGTCGTCTATCTCAGGTATTACTGTGTGCTATATCTATCAGAAAAATTTGAATGTTGACAAACTTTAATGTTAAATTAGTATAAGAGTAGGGTTGTCAATGGATACCTAAAAAATCCAAAATCCATCCGCATCTGCATCCGAAAAGTGGATAAATATCTGATATCCAGAGAAAAGGATGCGGATGCATATATAGGCACATCCGTACTTGGAAATTATCTGTTCGGTTTTTTTTCATGATTATAGTTTAAATTATGCGTATTTTAGCATAATGAAATATGTTAATTTATGATTTATTAAGTTGAAAGTTTGTATTATACACATTAAACGCATGTTAATTTCTAAAAATCATCTATTATCATAATATTTGTTTATTTTTAGCAACAGCCAGAATTTGAACTAAAGAAGCTGAAGCTATTGGTATGCAAGTTTTTAAGCATTTCAAACTGAAACTAATTAGAGGTATTATAGGGCGATGTGTGAGCTATAAAGGAAAAAAGAAACTGTTTAGAGACGGCTTAGAATAAGTGACATGCAAATTAGTCAGTTAGGTGACATACATTCATTCTAGATTAAATGGTTACTTGGCATAATTAATAATGAAACTTGAACCGAAGATGAGGTTACTGATTGGATACTCACCAAATTGAAGTGGGGGATTGAGTGAGACATGCATTCTAGATTAGACCTAACCAATTTATCTGATTTTAAAAGAGTCCAAGAATGTAACAACCCGGAATTTTGGGGCCAATTTAAAATTTTTATTTTAGAAATTTTAAAGGAAAATTAATATTTAAAATGATTTATTTTAAATAATAACGACGAGGAATTTATTTTAAAACGAATAAATTTAATTCAATTATAAAAGGAGTTTGAAATGGCACGGTAGTTCGAAAATTCGATTTCAATCTTTAACTGAATGTACAGGATTCAAACTAAATCAGAATTGAGCGAAACAAGAAATATGTAAATCTGTTTAATCATATCTTTCTAACGAATCTGAAAAATTGAAATTTCACTTTAAAAATTAAAAGTTATGTCCAGTTTAAAATCTAGAAAAGTCGCTGTAGAATTTATATATATCTTAATTAAATATATTGGCCTTAAAATAGCCATTTTTCAAACGACCTCGGTTTTCGATGAAACCACTTTTGTTGGAACCGAAATGTCGAATTATTGCTAAGTTTAATTTTTCAGAATTTTTCGAATTAATATGTGAGCGTGGCAGAGGAAAACGTGTTTTGACTGTTTTAGTTAAATTTAATCAACTTGAAAATAGCCATTTTTCAAATGGTCTCAGAATTAGACGAAATTAATTTTGTTGGGACCGTATCGTCATAACAAAGACAAATATATTTTTTTCTGGATTTTTCCGGGTCCGTATGTGGCCCCGGTGAATTTTTAAAGACGGTTGAATTTAAAAATAAATAAATTATATTTAAATCTGAAGAACAAGGGTCGAGACGAACTCTTGGGCTGACGGGACCTAGCCCGTTGGGTCCAGAATGGGGTCTATTTGGTACGGTGGGCTTCAGTCGGACTGGAATTGGCTTAAGTTGAAAGATTTGGACTTAATTATAAAATTACCTTTAAAAGATTATAAAAATAGGATTTTAAAACCCTATTTTCAGAACCCACTGTTCATCGTTCAAGTGTAGCCGCCGCCACCCTTATTTCAGTCGAAATTTCATCCTCCTTTTTCGCCCTCCTCCTCACCAATCAGACTTCAACTCCTATACCACCTCAAAGCCCTCCTCAAGAGCTCTCCATTGGTACCACTCACCGTCCCTATCGTCGACCATAGACCGCGCACCAGCGACCCAAAGGCCGCGTCTTTCGACCCTCGCCCAGGCCACGTGGCACCACCGAGTGGGCCCCCACCTCCGGCGTTCGAGCGCCGTGCCTCCCCCTTTCGCGTCACGCCGCCAGCTTCCGGCCTCGAGCCTCCTGCCGCGAGCAAACTTGAAACCTAGTTCGGAGCAGTAGTTGAGAGTGTCGGCCGTGAAATTTAAAAGGAGAAGAAGGTAAATTCTTTAATTAATTAATTAATTAATTAATTTAATTGTTTTTAAAACTTGTTTAAGCCGTATCTAATTCATTTCAACTCGAAACTGGATGATTTCAGCAACGTTACGATCGTATTGACAAGAGCTACGACCCCGAACTGAAAAGGAACCATTTTGGACTGTTTGGAATTTTGACAAAATCGACAACGAAGGTGAGAATTCTGATCTATTTTAAATAATTATAAATAAATGAAAATTGTGAAATCATGATTGTATAATCTTGAATTATGATCTGTGTTGTTGTGATCCTGAATTGTGGTTGTCATCTATTATCTGTGTGATTGATACACTGTATGACCTCATGATTGTGTTCTGTTAGTTAAATTTTACATTCCTCGATGTATTCATCATAAAGATCTCACCTTTATTTATTTTGTTTTATTTTTATTTTCCCAAATGAAATTTAAACAGTAAATCTTGGTTTGTTGATTTTGTTTACAAAATAAAATACATGATTTTGTTTACAAAATAAAAAGGACAATTTTAACACTATTTTTGTTAATAAAATAAAAAGGGACAATTTTAACATAATTTTGTTAATAAAATAAAAAGGATAAAGTTTTAACATTATTTTGTTAACAAAATTCTTAACATTTATTTGGTAACAAAAAAAAAGGATATATGTTAATATATATTTTGTTCACAAAATAAAGGACAAAATTTTCACATAAAGTTTAGATCTTTATTTACAAATAGAGCTGAGATCTTTATTTTGGCACATGGGAATTATACACCAAAACCACCGTAGTGTTAAGTTGAGAATTATGTCACCTGTTTCACCGATGTGTTAATCTAGTGTAATGACACAAATAATCTTGTGGTGTTAATTTGTTGAAATGACATTGAATCTCACCGTCATGTTTTAAAATGTTGATATAAATCAAAACTTCACCGTCGTGTTTATAGAGTTGAAATAAATCAAAATTGACATTAGAAAATGTTGTTATTTTAGAAATGTTGACGCTAGAGAAAATATTTACATTAGAAATAAAACTCACCTTTTCACTTGCATTTTTCAATGCAAATATTACATAATAAGGTATCATTGTATGTAAGAGAAAAAGAATGCATTTTTCTATATAAAAGAAAATGTAAGAAAACATTTTCTTTGGAAAAAAAAAAAAAAAAAAAGAAGAAAGTTATAAACAAAATCCTCTTTTGTTTGCATTAGAAAGTTGTTAAACAAAAATACTCTTTTGTTTGCATTGAAAAGTTGTTAAACAAAAATCCTCTTTTGTTTGCATTGAAAAGTTATTAAACAAAAATGAGTCATTTGGTCGAATTGAGATTTATAAAATAAATTTGTCACTTTAGAGAAATGAACCAGAAATCATTCATGTTTGTCAAATTTGAAGAATGAAACAAAATTCACATTTTTGTTGCATTAGAAGTTTACAAACAAAATTCACATTTCTGTTTGCATTAAAAGTTTAAAGGACAAAATTAATATTTTTGTCAATTAGAGAAGAAAAAAAGAAATAACATTTTTGTTAAGAAGATATGTATAATTAGAATTAATATGTCATGCTAGTTAAAAATGTTACGTTAAAATAAAATAACATTTTCTTATAAATGTTGCATTTAGGATAAAAAGAGATTACATTCTTAGTCAATGTTATAAGGGATAAAAAGATTGCATTCGTAGGTAATGTAAAGGAATCATTTATGCTTTGTTAAATCAAAACATACCATTCACATGCAACAGAAAGGACTCATATTTTGTGAATGAAATATGTCATATACTTAGAATCATATTTTGTAAAATAAAAATAGCATTTTTATGTCGAATAAGAAATGTCATATGAATCATTAAAATGATAGATTTGCTATGTCATATTTCACCGTCATTTTAGAATTATTAAAATGATAGATTTGCTATGTCATATTTCACCGTCATTTTAGAATTATTAAAATGATATATTTGCTATGTCATATTTCACCGTCATTTTAGAACTATTAAAATGATAGATTTGCTATGTCATATTTCACCGTCATTTTAGAACTATTAAAATGATAGATTTACTATGTCACATTTTACCGTCATTCTAGATGTGGTAGAAAAATAGAATTTTCATGTTATATTTTTATTGTCTTTTTGGAGACAATAAAAAGATAAGATTTTAATGTTGCGTTATGTTTCGTTTTATTCAAAACATTACCATTTGTTAGAAACATGACATGTAAATTAGATGCCATTTATGTTAGATAACATGAAATATTAGAAACGATGTAACATAAAATATTCTTTTTATGTTATTATGAATGGTTAGTATTGCCAGACATAAAAAAATATTCTTTTAGTGTTTGCTTGTAGTGTTAGCAATATCTATATATTGAAAACATTAGGTTTAACACACTAGAAAAGAGGAGAAGAAAACATATATGTAGGTATGTTAGTACATTAGAAATATTCTTTTTAATGTGGAAATGAGGCGTATAAAATTTACATATGCTGAATAAATATATATAATATTCATTATACGACTATGAATGTTGGAATATAAAAATTTACATTTTAACGAATTTGATTTCATTAAAAAGAATAAAGATATGAAACTTTCATTTTCATGTGAAAGATTTAAGCAAGAATATCATTTTGCTTGTAAAGAAAAGAATGACACAAAATAATCATTTTCGTTGAATTAGGAATGGCGCACAAGAAATTGTATGTTTGTGTGAATTGAAAATAGAAATATATACATTGTTATGTTTAGGATGTGTATGTGGATTAAATTAGAACAAACATTATCGTGTGTTATGTTATATGTCTTTACTTGTCATGATTACTAAAATAATGAAATGGATGGAGGAATTATATATAATTATATATATATAAAGATTAAAATCAAACGATAGGAAATGATTTCCAACTTATATATATCCGCGAGAATTATTTGGAAAGTCCGAGTCTATCTCATTCCAAATAATTTAAACGACGTTTAAATTTCAAGATTGGAAGACGACGATAGAAGACCGATGATCTTCACATCGAATGGACGACGACTGCTGATGCCCGTGATTGGAGTAGCTACCTTGAAGGGGCTACAGTGGTAACCGTCCGGACGTAGTGTTGGTTTGCACGGATTTGGCTTTCGCTCGGACCCGGAGCATAAGTTTTAAATGGATTGCGTGTCTGACATCGTACTCCGCTTAATATCATGTTATTGATTTTCTGTCAATATGTAAATGTTGGTGGTGAAGAATTCATTCTTTACTTAACACCCCGTTTATATATTGATGGATGATCAATGGTACGGTATGGATTGACGATGTGGCATGCCAAGATGAAGATGATCAAGGCTTTGTTGAAAAGCAGGCCTTGTGGATGAAGACTATATCGTTACTTCGCGAGCCTCACACCCCGGTATGATGGTGAACTGATGGTTTGATCAGTATACTTTAGATATTTGTATGGATTCGGTCGACCGGGATGAGCTGGGTGTGGTCGCTCCACGCTCAAAGGGATAGGGCTTAAACTCCTGATTCCCATATAGAGGGATAAAGTAAGCGGTGTTTTCTCTCGCTGGGACGTAAGCCGCTGGTTACTTGATATCCCAAAAGTGCGGATGTGCATATTGCACTACGCGATAGATCTTTCGAATCAGGAGCCATCATGATGGAAATCCAACTTCCAATACGACCCCATGCGGTTTTGATTGTATTACTAGTACGGAGGCATAATATATGGTACCTATGCTTCCTAGGATTGATATTATGATTGAAATGTTTTATTTAAACATATATACACTAATAATAATATCGTTTTTATGTATTTATCATCTTTTAATCACCATAAGGTAAAACTCTATCCTCTGGTGTGCGTTGCATTGTGTGATGGGACCTGAGTCTTATGGTGATTTCATTTTTCTAAAAAGCATTGCGTTGTTTAACGATTTATTTTAAGTTATGCACGGCAGTCCATTGGAGTGAACCCGTTCCGCGTTAGCGGCGTGGTCCTTGGATTTGCCCTATTACTAGTAATTATATTAGTTAAGAATTCTCATACCAGTCCCACGACTGACCTGTAGTTTGTTTCACTTGCAAACTCGGGTGCCCTCTTTTCCACACGGGCAGTCGAGTAGCTTGTTTTGCAGATATTTCTTTTAAGCAGGATTCTGGATCGAAGCCTAAAGCTGTGTCCAGAGTTGATAGTCTTCCGCTGTATATTGTAATTTATTGTAATTTATCTTCCGCTGTAATTTAAATCGATGTACTCTGATATTCTGTACTCTGATGTAACATTTATTATTGATGTTATAAAAGTCTACTGTTATTTTTCTGATGTGTTGTATTCCCAAAGTTAACGTATTCGAGTTTTGAACGGTCTTGGTCGATTTTACGATCGATTAAGGTCGGGCAAACCCCGGGTCGTTACAAAGAAGAATCAAAATTAAACACTAAGAACTAATTATTAAAGTTACACACATTGAATAATAATTGAAAATATAAAAATATCAAAACAAATTTACTAAATACTGTATCTTATGCTAAACAGTATTCATAAAATCAACAACTTGAAAACACTAATTTTGATAATTGGACTCTTTTAAAATCATGAGGATATTGACTGGATACTCACCAAATTTATGAACAGATGCGAAATAGAATAATAATTTTGATTATGAATTTTTAGGCTTTTGGTTCAGTACAAGAATTTTAACAAGAAATAGGTTGGAACAAACCGATGGGTTTCAAACCAAAACCATTTTAATAATAATATGGATTTTGGGTAATAGATGTTCGAGAGCTCGCTGCTAACGGATATGAACATGGTTTGTGATATCCCAATATTCACTTTTCATAAAAAGGGAAACAATATAAATTGTCGATGTAGAGTACAATAAAATACATAAGGAAATG